>OX451219.1:92709051-93286582 GCA_949628195.1 Phasia obesa | reverse complement strand
ACAAGACTATATAGACTGAATTCAGACAGTAGACGTGGTATCTTTCATATAAAGTGAAAAATAAAAAAATTACAGTGTACCTAGAGAACTACAATAGGTATAGTCTTGAAAACTTTGCGCAAGCAACCCTTATACTAATGCGCATAGTCTAGAGAAATATAGACTGCATTGGAACAATGGGCGTGGTACCTCCTATACAAAGTGAAAAATTATTATCGTGTTAATACCCATAGTCTAGCAAATACCAGATTGGATGAACAATTGTTGTCGTGAAACTAGTGAAAATCGCAATTTCCGGTTAGAGGTACTGAAATTTGCGTTTTAAAACTGAGATACTTTAAAAACGGTTGAGCACCTTTTATTTAAGTGGGATATTTCTAACAACAGATGGCGCCAGTTGAATAAAATTTGTATTTGATTTGTATTTTTACTTTGTGGAATTACATTGTTATTAAAATATTTTAAACTCCAAATAATTAATTTATTAATTCAAAAATAGTTCAAATAAAATTCATATAATTTCACAGAGCAGGCACGGCTTTGACATTGTTAACTTCAACACTATTGTGTTAATAATCAAAAATATACATTTGTAAAATAAAAAATATCTAATTTTTGTTAATTGCTAACCAAAGGTTAGCTAATAGCAAGACAGATATATACCATTTTCAAATAAAAGAAAATATATAATAATATATAATAATATATATAGAGAATAAAAATAAAGAAAAACATTTACTTGGTAGCATAATATAAAAAGAAAATAGAGTTTACAAGTGTAAAAGCTCTATCTCCTATGAAGTATAATGTAAAATTAAAATTTCTCATATTCTATTTCTTTGATAAGTTTGTTTAAATAGAAAATTAATAACAATTGAAACTACCGGGTAGATCGATACGAAGAGTACTGATGACGGACGTAGCTGTCTAGAAAATGCATTCTGCTTTGCTGGTATCTAATTTTTCTTTATCTCTTTATAATTAAGAACTTAAGCCTAAATAATTAATTTATTAATTCAAAAATAGTTCAAATAAAATTCATATTATTTTAAACACCTTTACGGCTCACGACGTGCCGGGCACATCTAGTATATAATAAAACTGTATCTCATTTCCTGTCTGTCTATGTGTCTGTGTTTGCATCACGTAAAAACTACCAGATGGATTTTAACGAAATTTTGTGAGAAGGTACCTTAGTATCCCTATTCAAAAAAGGAGAAAAAAGCAGTGAAAGTACGTAGTTATTTTAGTAAGGATGAGACCTTTTATATTAATATATAAACCGTAACTAAAGCACTAACCGATACGCATAGTTTAGGACGGCAGTTATTTTAGTAAGGATGAGAACCTTTGTATAATGTAAATAAATGGTCTTTGGTGTGGTTTGATTTCAAAGCAAAAGCGAAGAAAATATTGCAAGGACGCTGACGAAGTGGCTGGCAAATCTAGTCTATACATATAATAAAACAGTAACTCATTTCCTGTCTGTGGTTGCATCACGTAAAAACTACTGGATGGATTTAAATAAAATTTTGTGAGGAGATGGCTTAGTATCCTAATTCTAAGGATACGTTTTTCCGAAAAATATCTTATTTCTAAGAGAAGGGGAATAAAATCAGTCAGAGTACGCCGATTTTTTTCCGATTTAAAGGTACTGTATACTTTAAGGTATATTTTATATTTGAAAGCGGGATATTTTAAACACGGCTGCGCAACAGATGGCGCTGTTTTAAAATAATGTCAAGATATGAATGGAAAACACTATATTTTAAACACGTTTACGCAACAGATGTCGCTGTTTTAAAATAATGATAAAATATGAATTACTTACTGCCAAATAGCCAATATGTATTTGATTTGTATTTTTATTTTGTGGAATTACAATGTTAAAAAAATATTTTAAACACCTTTTGCAGAGGTTTACAATAATTTTTAGAATTTTAGAAATTTATATAAATTTTAGAATTTTATCCAGGGATGTGTAACTTTACATAAAATAAATACGTAAGAGTCTTAAAATTTGTTGTGTATTACTTTCAAAGCAAAAACAAGCAAAATATTTTTAGAACGCATACAACGTGTGTAGGCACAGCTAGCTGGTAATAAAAGACACAATCATTTTATTTATTGACGATCTCATAATAAATATATGACGATTTTACTTATGCATTAATTAGCAAAATTTATGTATTTATATTCAGGCAATTATTTGTTTGTTTTTAGTCATTCTTTGTTTCTTATTAACATATTTTTTTTATTATTACATTACATTATGGTTAGAAATACCATATTATTTTTGAATACTTTGAAAACTTTGGTTGTGGCATGAAAATCAACAAAAATTGTGTCGTTAAAACCAACCATGTTAGGCTTAGTAACTATTTAATAATGCAATATTAACAAAACCTTCTTTATCGTGTCCAAAATATATTAAAAACCAATAAAAAATTTTTCCTCGCAACCATATATTGTTACAAACACCTTAATGTTGTTTTTGTGACCATACCACAACCATAGTTTTTGTCTGCTTCACTGTCTATATATTTCTACTTCATTATTTTATCACTGTGCTATATATGTTCACTTTTAAACTTATTTCGCAGATTTTTGTGTTTTTATTATATTGCATTTTCCACGTACGTTAAATAAAATATGAAAAAGTAAAATCGGCAGCTGTATTTGAATATTATTATTTTGTTTCAAATCATCTATGACGCAGCTTTTTGATAAAACCATGCAGTATTGGGAACCCAATACCAAATAAATGTAAATAAATTGAATAGATGGGGCTAAGGATGCTACAAAAAAACATAAACAACAACAACAAAAAACTATAGATATAATCACAATGAAAACGATACAGCTCCAACAACGACGACCATTGTAACGATTAATTTTAGTTGTTAAATTTGTTAGAAAATTCGAATTCGTTCCACTCGTAGTACTACTATTTCTTAGTTGCGGTTAGTTTTTGTTTTAGTTGTTGTGTTGGGTTGTAGTCAGTATTTAAGAGATACACAAATGACTTTTTAAATGCTTGTTGTACTCGTTGTGTAGTAAATTGCTAAAAGTAAATGAATGAATATTTCTAATTGCCTGCTATTTGAATGAATACAAATGAATGCGAGTTCGTATGGGAATGGGAATGGGTGTGTGTGTGTGTATGTGTGTTAGATGACTGACGTTTTGTTCATCTATATGCGACCATTGGTGTATTTATCAGTCTATTTGTCTGTCTATTTGTGTACGTACGTATATCTGTCTATTTATTTGTTTGTCTAGCAAATTGAGTTGGAATTTAACAGAGTGGTGAAATTGCACTTTGTATTTGATTTAGAATGACGCATAATATTAAATACGTTATAAATGAGGCATCTAACAAGACTCGCACACAACTTTATGAGAAGATACACAACAGTACAATAATAAAAAAATACACAGCAGGAAATAATTATAGGGACATTGTAATTAAAGTATGTACTTCACTTTTAACAGCTTAAAAGCAGAAAAAGAGGAAGAGCGAAATATAAAAACTAGAAGAAAGGGGGAAGAAAATTTAGCAAATTAAAGAAGTTTAGAGTGAAACTATAGTGACTGACCAGTATCAGAGAGTAAGGTTTATGTCATGCCGACGAAGCCTACACAGAATCAGTAAGCTGAAAACCGGAACCCTAGAAATTGACATCGAGAAAAAGCAGATAAGCTGTACATCTCTTCTTCCTTCTTCTGCAAAAGCTGGGTTCCAAATTTTAATTGCTTAATGAACGTAGATACCAAATGGTGAAGTTACGATTTTGGCATCTCTTGTGGTTGTGCTGTATTATTTTACGTTGCAGCCCAGACCACACGGTATTTACTATCAGATCAAGGGAAATCCCACTTTCTACCTAACTCTTATACAAAATGAAAAATTATTATTGTGAACCTAGAAAACTGCAGTAGATAGAGCCTTGAAACATTGCACGGGTAACCCTTATACTAATGTGTATAATCTAGCAAAATACAGACTAGATTAGGGTAATGGTGAAAAATTAATATTATGTAGCTAGAGAAATACAATAGGTAGAGTTCTGAAAATTTGCACAAATAACCCTCATACTATTGCGCATAGTCTAGCAAAATACAGATTGAATGAGGATACTATGAGTGGTACCTCTCATAATAAGTAGAAAATTATATTCGTGTTAATACATATAGTCTAGCAAAAAACAGATTTTTGAATAAATATGGACCGATGATTCCACCGGCCCACTGTTGTTTTTTTCTAGATGAAATGGTAGCTCTTGAATCTCTTCAGGTTGCTCTTCGTCCCAAATGTGGCAATTTTGTTTGTTTACATACCCATTGAGCCAGAAATGGGCATCATCGCTAAACAAAATTTGCCTCGAAAACGTCGAATCTTCTTGGAACTTTTCAAGAGCTCATAGAGCGAAGCGATTCAGGCGTAAGTCTTTTCATTATGAAATGCCAAACAATACTAAACAAAAATAACATGACAGCATGACACGACTCACACATGATCTGTCAAAAAAAGACTATTGAAAAAAGTATCTCTACTTTAATCACCCTATATAATCATATTTAAATATGAAAAACAATTTACTTTTAAAACTTCTATTTCATTGTTATCCATTTTGATATTCCTGAATTCACTTTCTAATGTTGGCCAAATGTCAGTGAAAAATCGTCAACTGTTTAAAAAATCGCTAAAAAGTCGCCATGGCGCCAAATCCAAAATTTTATCGCCAACTAAGATTGAAAATCTCCACGTTTGGCAAGAAATCGCCACATCTGACAATCCTGGATGGTTGTAGCCAAGGGGATAGCTAGTTTTAAAAAAAAAGTGAAGTATTAAAACTTGTTAAAAGAGGTTGTGTATGTCCTATTGTTACAGTTACATTTACAAAAAATACTTACTGACAATTTTTCTAACCTAAATCTTGTACAGTCAGTCTTGATTTTAAAACTTACCTTATAACTATTCTCCACACTTTGTGATGATATTGAAATACATATATAAACAATCTTAAATATTGAGCCCTGCCATTACCAGGGTATTCTTTTAAATACAAAACGCAACTACAATTTTCTAGAAAAGCTTACGAAAAGGGATGAAATATTTTATCGAGGATGGCATTGTCACATCAAAGGAAATACATAAATATGCACATGAATAGAAAATTTTGTGTCATAATACATAAATGGTAGATTTCTTGATCATCTTTCTAATACCATGCAATGTGACTTTCAAGAGCACAATTGGAGGTCTATCCAAAGGTCTGCTTAGATACAACTATACGCATATTTGTAACTTAATTCACAGCACACTTGTGCAATAATTTAGGTCACAATAGTAACTATTGAGAACTAATGTTATTTCTCTCACTCCTCTTGATGCGGAAACATAATGATTTAGGGGTGGCTGGTGTTGTACATACGAGTAAAGCTGTATAGGACTTAACGGCGTCATCAAGGCAAAACTTGATGTATGTGTGTGTAGGTAAAATATTCACAGCATAAGACTTGAAATTATAAAAATAACATGTTCACAGCTCATATATTTTTTTTATTATATTTCTCTCTTCTTTTTTTTTCTCTAAAGTACTTGTACTTGAAATAAAAATTTTAAACACAAAACAAAATTATGAAATAGACGAGGATACTAAGCATAATGAAAATGTTTTAATAAAAATATATAAATACATATTTATGTACATAAAAATGTGGTAACAAAAACAATAAACAAAAATAAAATGTATATAAAAATTCCATTGAAATTAAATAAATTTTGAAAATTATGCTAATGAACCGAAAGTCATCATACTCGTACGTACATACGTATCTTTATGTTACATAAAATATGGATTTAAGATTAAAAGCCAAAATGAAAAAAACACGCATCAAAGCCATTTCACACACAGATTTATACTCAAATATTCAAAATGTGGCCATAAATCAAATGCCATATTAAATGTTTCACAGATATAAAGACAATTTTGATTTAAAAATTTAAATAATTGATTTTCAAAACAAATTAGAGTTTCAAAATAAAGTTTAGATAAAAAAGATGTGCTTTATTATGTGCAAAAGTTTTTAATTTTTATTCGCTATAAGTTTAAAATGAATACATAGTTTAATTTATCTAAAACTATAATGATTTATTATTTTTACGGAACTTTTAAGTTTTAAATTTATAACCCTAAAAAATAAATATAAAATTTTGGAAATTTTGTTTTTCTTGTGGCTAGTAAAAGAGATTTGAAAGCTTTGTGGACAAATATTTTGCATTAGTTAAAGATTTACATTACTGTAAAATACCGATTTAGTATAATTTTTAATTGATTTAATTAAAATGTTATTTTGCTTTTTTTTTTCTTAAATAACAATATAATTGATTTAATTAAAAAATTTATTAAACTGATAACTGAAGGTAATTAAAGATTTTAATTGGTGCAAATATTTATTTCTCTGTACGTATTAGAGTAGCTATTTAATGGGGTTTTGATTTTATTCGAGCAAGCAATTAATCGATTTTGCAATTTTAATTTTCGTCGACTAATCGATTAAGGTTTTAAATTACTCGAATAATTCGAGCGATTCGCTCATATTAAGAAAAAATGACAAAAGACAACCATACAAAAATTGATAAATAATATATTGTACCAGCTATCCCCGCTGCGCTTCGCTACACCCAACCACAAAAACTACAATAAACACTTGGAAGAAAGGTATGGCTAACCTTTATCTTGCAAACGCTATTCTCACATCTAAAATGTTTTAGTTTATATGCAAGGTACGATGCCTACTGTTTTCATCCAATCTGTCTTTTGCTAGACTATAGGTATTAACACGATACTAATTTTTTACTTTTTATGGGAGGTACCACTCCTACTATCCTAATCCAGTCTGTATTTTGCTATGCAATGCACATTACTCTAAGTTTCAAGTCTTTACCTATTTACCTAGTTCTCCAGGTATATGATAATAATTTTTCACTTAATATAGCGGGTACCACGCCACTGTTATTTGTATAGGAGGTACCATTGTAGTTCTCTAGATGCAGGATAATAATTTGTTTTACTTTGTATGGGGGGTACCACGATCATTGTTACAATCCATTCTATGTTTTTCTAGAATATTCGCATAGATATGAGAGTTACTTTTGTCTACTTTCAAGACCACAGCTATTGTAGTACTCTATGTAAACGATAATAATTTTTCGCTTTGTATGGGAGGTACCACTCCCACTATCCCAATTAGTTCTCTATTTTGATAGACTATGCGCATTAGTATAGGAGTTAATCGCGCAAAGCTTCAAGGCTCTATCTATTGTAGTTTACCAGGAACACAATAAGAAATTGTCACCTTGTTTGGGAGGTACCACCAAGGTGCTACCTAATTCAGATCTCTAGATAGAGGATAATATTTTTTCACTTTGTATGGGAGGTACCACGCCTACTATTCCAATCCAGTCTATCTTTTTCTAAACTATGTATGTTAATATAAAGGTTACAGGTGAAAAATTTCAAGTCGATACCTATTACTGTTACCAAGCAACACGATGATAAATATTTACATTGTATGGGAGGTGCCACGCCCATGTAGAGTATCAAAAAAATAAGTACCCTATTTTACCAACCGTATATCTAATAACAAACTGTAAATTTTTTAGAAAGATCGATTCACTGGTGTAGGCAGCTATAGCTTTCCAACAAACAAACCAACATAGAAACAAACATACAAAGAAACACATTTTGAGCTTTATATATATAGAAGATAGAAGATTAATGACAACATGTAGATGATTTTTAAAAATGTTTTATTGATAGGTTTATTTCACTTAGAAAATTATTTTCATTTTTTCCTCTAATCAGAAAAAAATTGAGCATAAATAATATGAACTGATTTTATAGCTTTTCGGTATTCCAACGATTAATCGACTTTAAATTCTACGATTAATCGAGCGATGATTGAATGGATACTCTAGTACGTATCTATAATCCTTATATTTATTACATGCTTTCCCTTGAAGTGAAGACTTATCTAAGTTAAGTGTAAAGTTTCTGACCCGCTATGACACTGGCTACTGCGCAGGAAAATAATTGGCAAATAAAAAAATGGAATAATGTTAATTCCTTATTAGTTAATCTGATTTCATTGAGACTTCATGTGGCTATATCACTTCAAGTATCTGCCTGTATCAGATGTGTTCGGTAAAATCACGTCCTCTATGGGAATACCTTCTAATATTTATTTTTGTATACTTCTTGTTTTAATTACATTTCTACAGCGATAATAGGTAGAATATTGAACTACCTATTACCGCTTTTCGTAGCAAAAACTAAGGACAAATGTTTTGGGACAAGATTTTTATTTTGGTTCTAATTTTATTGAAACATTTAAATTCTTTCCTAGTTTTTTTTGGGAATCGAACTCTAGGCTGATAGACTATCGCACTACCAATCAGTCTATCGAAGCATTCTAAGCAGCACTGAATTAAATAAAGGGCAATTAAATGTATTTTTTGTTATATAAATTTGAAATCTAACAATAGAAAATTATGTACATACATGTTTGCCATAAAATGAGTACAAATTTCTTTTTTCCTTTCTCTGAAAAGGGAAGTAGTGGACCTTTTATATGGGAGAAGGCACAGAAAAATGAGGGTTGTAGAGAAGGTCTAAACATGCCTTATAGGAGGCCTGCAGTGAGAGGTCCTGTTTAATTTTACCACTGGGTACTTGATATGTCTAAACATTCCCAACTTTTGACAAATTTTGAATGAAAAAGAAATAGGGCCGTTAGTTGGAAATATATTTTTCACATCACAAGAAATTTAAGTAGTGATAAACAATGAATGAGGACTTGAAAATCATTTAAAATGATAAAAATAATTTGCTGTGATATTTCTTTTTTATAATCAATTTTTTTTCTGTTTACTAACGAGATGTTTTATTAAGAAATATTTATCGTAAAATTTTTTTACAGCACTAACCCTTCAACTTTAGTCTTAAACAACGTCGGCCAGTAACTATTAATTTGTTGAACGAAATAGAGAAACATTTGGTAAGTTCATATCTAGATTGTAATTTAAGGCATTGCATCAGCTCAAAAAACAAAGCTCATAAGATGCTCATAATAATATTTTATTGAATTCATGTCTGTTTGTTGGACACGAGTGGACGATGAGTGGTTAATAATAAACACCAAAGACCAGAACTAAATGTGATGAGGTTGCAAAGTTTCCATAAGCAAATTTGCATAAGTATGAGTAAATATTGAACATCATAACGATGAACTTGGGCGAGTTCAAGCAGTTGTATGCTTAGAGTGAAACACGAACACAGTTCGAGTGTACTAACAAAAACCATACTATTTTTATAAACATTAATAACGTTCATTATAAAGTCTTCGATTCTTAAGAAATAGAAAAAACAAAAACCACTAGTGCAAGCAAAACGTATTAAGCTTCATGCAAAAGTTCTAAACAACTACTACGAAAATCAGACTGAGTGTTTCGAACATGAGACGAGTAAATACGGTGCTCGCTAGTATCAAAATTTTGTTTTACTCGGTCATCTCTTGTGTTTATGATACGAACAGAGGTTTGCTCACTCTCAAGCCCAAAATAATTATACTGAAAATCAGACTGAGTGTTTCGAACATGAGACGAGTAAATACGGTGCTCGCTAGTATCAAAATTTTGTTTTACTCGGTCATCTCTTGTGTTTATGATACGAACAGAGGTTTGCTCACTCTCAAGCCCAAAATAATTATACAGAAAATCTTTAGCCGGTCTAATAGAACAGAATAGAGTCTTTGACAGGAATCGAACCTGTAACCTGATAAACCAACATGCTACCTTATAACGTTCTAAAGTACAAATTGCTTTTGTTTTACTATCTTGATAATTTAACTCAACATTTTTTTTTTCATTTCTGTTTTGTAAGACAATGTTAAAGAATATTTTTTTAATCTTAATCATCTTCATTTCAATGTTTTAATTTATTTGAATTCATTTGATTTTATGCTAAAGTAAACACTGAACAGCACCTTAAAGCTCCTTTAACCCTGTATGCCATGTTTTCCATTTAAAGGTCTACTCTGAGGTGTTGCATTATGCCAAAGGCTTTGGTTGTTAAACCCAACAAATCACAAGGAAATCAAGACAAAACAAATTGCCACATTAAGCCATCCAATAAGTAAAATCTCTGTAGACCATCAAGCCGTAGAGACATTAAGGAAGCTACATATTTGTGTTTGGACAAACAGAGTATTTCAATAAGATGTGTGTAAATGTACAACGGTGCACACATAAATACAAATAAAATATATATTTTTATTATACAGAAGTTTTCTTAAAGTGGTTTTTTAATTGCTTTTATTAAAAGAAGCTATTTAGAAATGAAAAAAAGTCCTTTCTTAAAGGTACATTTTAAAAGTTACCTTTTAAAAAAGTACTTTTTTAAAGATACTTAAAATTTTTTTTTAACAATGTTTTAAAATTTAATTTTTGCAAAAGTATATTTTTTAAATGTTTGAAGTTGTCAAAATTTTTTTCTTAAATACATACATATCCGTATTTATTTTCTTGTCTAACAACTGTTTTAACAAGATATTTTTAAATGCAATTAGAGAAGGTAGATTTTAAAAAAGCTCCTTTTTTAAAGTAATTTTTTGAAATTGCTGCTTTTTTCAAAAAGATACCTTTTTAGAAAAGATTATTTGTTGAGGTAATAACTTTGTAAAAAAAGTACCTTGTTTGAAGGTCCAATGTTTAAAAAGGTACTTTTAAAAAGTACAGCCAATGTGCTCGCCAAACGAACCAAATCAGCAGCCAGTGACAACGGTCTTCACCGAAAGGTATAACAATAGTATTTCATTTACTGGCGAAACAAATCCAATCAATTTAGTACTATATTAAGGTTATTTGTTAAAAGGCAATTATTTTAAAGGTATTTTTATAGAGAAGTACTTTTTAATAGTTATTTTTATTTGAGGAAGCAACTTTGTAGAAAAAGCACCTTGTTTGTAAGGTCCAGTGTTTTAGCACGTACTTTTAAAAGGTACGTCGAAAGCGCTCATTAAATTAACCAAACCAACAGGCAGTGACGACCATCCTCACCGAAAGGTATAACAACAGTATTTCATTTACTGGCGGAACAAATCCAATAAAATTCGTACTTTGTTAACGTTATTTTTGAAAAGGTTTTTATTTAAAGGGTACATTTTTAGAGATGTACTTTTTAAATATTTATTTGTAATAGTTATTTTAATAAGGAGGTTCTTTTTCGTTTTAAGTATCTTTTTGAAGTATTAGTTTCGGGTTGCGTACTCTAAGGGTAAAACCTCTATTCAATGTCCAATAATATCGATGCGATCGCTTTTAATATCACTGCAAAGTCTTTCCACGTTTTTAACCTTTTGTCCCACTATCACATCTTGCACAGGGCTGAGTCGCTTGAATGAAATTTATTGCTATTTATCGCTTTAACAATAAATTATAGAAATAAAAAAGTGTTAAAAAACTAATTATTATATTTTATATAGTAGGAGTAGCGAAATATCGAAAAAATAAAAATTAAAATTATTTAAAGACCTAAAGCTTAAATAAAATAGTTAAATTAATACTAATTATTATAATTAAAGTTTATAAAAACTAAAAAGTGGCAACGCTGCAAGTAAAAACTCAATTTTTAGCCAATCAGAATTATTAGACAATAGGAAAACAGTATTCGTGACGTCATTCGCCCGATTGACACCGAAAATTTTAACTTTTTGTACAGGATGGATGGAGTCTATCTATCGTTACAATTCTATTAAATGAATAAAGTCAAAAACTGTGTCTTAGTCCGTACGTTTGTTGTTAATATTTTTACACATCTAAGGGCTTTCGAAAATTTATTTCAAATAGTAACTAAGATTTATCACCTCTTTTTGTATAACTTTTTAGCAAATTCTGGTTCTAAACTTTTTTCACTTTTTTAGTTTATTTATTTTAATAAAGCAGCCAAAGTGGCAACATCGTCATCGCCAGCATCCACAAGAACAACCACATCATCATTGATTTTTTTGTATTTTTATTATTATTTTTATTACATGTAACACCTGGCTTTTTATTTTGTAAATAAAATTGTTATTGCTGCTGTTGTGTTGTTGCTTCTGCTGTGTTGTTGTTATTATTGTTGCTGCAATTGTAGTGGTACTTACGAGTAGTATCTTGTGGTCAACTGGAGTAATGTTGTGTTCACATTCATAGAGCGTAAATGGGAATCTCTCTAGGCAGACATCTGACTGCCATAACATGTTTTTTTTTGTTTTCTTCATTGCAACGTCTGTGGCTGTCTGTCTGATTGTCTTTATGTTGAAACTAAGTTGTACCGAATTGTTGCTGCAGCTACTAGAATCACGTCTGTGCAACATATGACAGGTGCGTGCACGAAAACCTATGCAAAAAATGCAACAGCAACAACGCAACAAAATTTACAGATGCACGACAAAAAAAGAACAACTGATGCCAAGATATGCAAGTTCGCGAGCGTATGCGTTTAAAGTGTTTGTGTGTGTGTGTAAAAGGCTGTATCTTTGCCGCAAAGATTTTTGTTTTATTTGATATTGCAATTTTTATTATTATCATTATTGTTGTTGTAACGTCATACCGGTTGGTTGTTTTCATTTGACAGATATTTTCAAAAAAGCGAAAAAAAAATTAACAGCAAAAATGTTTCTACACTGGCACACAAAACCCGAAAAGGTTTCTCAAAAGAAAAAAAACTTTAGATTGGCCATTGTTTCATTGCATCATTATTGCTGGCACTGAAATTCGAAACTAAAACATTAAAAGTTCTGTTATTTACAAATTTTATTTGCTTCATCAAACTGTGATGTAAGTAAAAACAGAATGTAGCAACATTGCGAAAAATATTACAGTTTTATGTTAAAAAGATTTTGTGTTCCATATGCAATTTAGCCCAGTCGGGTGTCTCCTAATTCTCGGCTTGAACAGGAATATTTCAAGAGTCTTTTAAGGCATTAGGGCAAGAACCACTGCATAAGATTTCTTAGACTGTGCGATAACGAAATGAAATGGAATCTGTCAAGCACATTTTGTCACTGCGCCGCATTTTAAGGCCGCATGCTTATTTTGCTGGACGGAAGATTTCACGAAGGGCTAAACAACATGGCTCAGAGTAAACTGGAAGATATCGTCGGTGGGTGGCTTAGCGATAGGTATCAGGACGCTAATGTTTTATTTCTTTTTTTAGTTTATTTATCTGAAGGAAATCACAATTGAACCTCTGGGTCTTCTATTACAGTAGCCATTATTGGCACATTCCTTTTAAACCTAACCTTCTCTTAAATTCTATCGTAGCCTGGTGAAGAAATAGTTAAATTATGGGTTAAAATTGTTAATAATTCATAAGTTCCTGTAAACGATTTTTATAACCTTCGGCTCATGTGGAAAGTGAATATATTTATATATTACCTATCCCCGGTGCGCTTCGCTACACCCACTCACAAGAAATACAATAAACACTTCGAAGAAAAGTATGGCCGACCTTTAGTTCGAAAACGCACGCTATTTATACGTTAAAAATATTTTAGTTTATATTCAAGGTACGACGCCCAATGTTCCCATATAATCTGCTTTTGCTAGGCTATACGCATTAACACGATAATAACATTTTTTATGGGAGGTAACACTCCCACTATCCTAATCCAGTCTGCATTTTTCTAGATTATGCAAATTAGTAAGAGATTTACTTGTGCAAAGTTTCAAGACTCTACCTATTGTAGTTCTCTAGGTTAACGATAATAGTTGTTCACTTTTTATGGGAGGTACCACGCCCACTATCCCAATCCAGCCTGCGTTTCGCTAAACTTTCAAAGTTACAAAGATCTACCTATATTATAGTTCTCTAGTTACTTAAAAAGTGGGTGTTGTAAATTTTTCTTTACATATAAACCTAAGTTAGGTTACGCTGAAAATTAAAAAAAGTTGGGCAAATGGGTGCAGCCATTATTAAGTGATGCGATCGGCTCATGTGGAAATGAATATATTTATATAAAAGCTTATCATTTCGCTTATAATTTCTACAATATGCATTTTCGACTTTCTAAAAAATACATGTCTATATTCTAGATATGTATGGAAGTCGATTTACAGATACCCATTTCTCCGTCTTTAAATGTAATTTCCGAAAGAGAAGACGAACGCTTTTTTCCGTTACATTTCATTCATGTTTTTGTTGTTTTATTGTGTTATAATATATTTTGATTTGTTCTATTGCAAATCGAAAATTTAGACAAAAACAGTTAATTACAAAAAAAAAAAAAAAAAAAAATATCGGAAATTCACTATATACTCGACATTTCACCAAAAAATTAAAAAAATTTTACAACAAATTTAATTTATTTGAAAAAATATGTATGTATGTATTTCATTAAAAACCGAAACTTTATAAACATTTTTAGGTTAAAAATTTTAGTATAAGTTTCGAGTTTCGTCAAAAAATTCAATTTTCACCCAAATTATAAAAGTATAAAAAATATGAATCCAATAAGGTATTTTTGACCCGGTTTACTCAGATTTTAATTTTCAATTCTTTTTTAGTTGAGTTTAACGATAAACAACGGCATATCTTGTATCTACAAAACTACACTAGGTAGCGCCTTGCAATTTTGCACAAATATCCACCATATTAACGTACATAGTTTAGCTAAACACAGACTGAATTGGAATAGCGGGAGTGGTACCTCGCATACCAAGTGAAAAATTATTATCGTGTTCCTGGCGAACTACAATAGATAGCGCCTTGAAACTTTGCAAGAGAAACCTTTGTACTAAAGCGCATAGTCTGCTAAAATACAGAATGAATTGGGACAGTGGGCGTGGTACCTCCCATACAAAGGAAAAAAGTTATTATTGTGTACATAGAGAACTATAATAGGTATGGTCTTTAAAGTGGGTACAAGTAAACCCTATACCCACGCGTATACTATAGAAAAACATAGGCTGAATTGGGACAGTGAGCGTGGTACCCCCCATACAAAGTAAAAAATTATTATCGTGTTCTAGAGAGCTGCAATAGGTAGCGCCTTGGAATTTTGCATCAGTAACCCCCTTAATAAGATACATTGTGTAGAAAAAACACAGACTGAATTTGAATGGAGGGAGTGATACCTCCTACGCAAAGTGAAAAATTGTTATCGTGTTAATACGTATAGCCTACCAAAAAACAGGTTTGATGGGATCATTTTTGACGCGTGCGTTTTCGCGTTAAAGATTGGTCATACTTTTCTTTCAAGTGTTTTTATTGTATTTTTTGTGGATGGGTGTAGCGAAGCGCACCGGGGATAACTAGTTTTTTATAAAGTAAAAAAGTACATAAACTAGTATGCAACATAGTTTAAGGCGGTTCTAAAAACGTAAGGGTCTTTGGTGTGGATTGCTTTTAAAGCAAAATCGAACAAAATATTGCAAGGACGCTGACGAAGTGGCGGTCACAGCTAGCATGTATATAAAAATCTATAATATATATACTTACAAAAATTAATAAGTGTCCGTCTACATTAGACATAAACATGTCTTAACAAAGGTCAAAAAACGTATTAAAAAAATGATTTTACATGATGTTCGCGTTTTGTTGTTATATCTAGACAGCGTTAGAAAACTTTGTAATTAGAAATGTTTATTACTGTAAGAAAAAGTAAAAAATTATTAATAAATAAAAAAAAAATTATTGAATTGTACCAAAAAAGCATTAAAGCTACAACTGTACCACTGATGTGTCGATTGTATCAAATTTGGTACATTTCTACCACAAATCCCAACACTGTATCCGGTACGGCCGAATATAGCGGTCTTACATGTTTTACTTCAATTTGAAAACTTTTGCCAAAATTGAATTATTTTGATTTTGACTTTTCCCTAATTTGATTTGGCTAAACAATATCGTAAAATATTGCTTTCCTTATGAGCATAAATAACTTTGTTGTCAAGTGTTAAAAGTTTTTTGAAATTCTACTGGTATTTTTGTTGTTGTTGTTGTTGTTGTTGTTTTTGTTAACAACAAAAAACTGTACTGCATATTTTTGTTATATACTCGCATACATTTATATATATAAATATACAAAAATAAATTTATAAAAAAAAACTTCTATAAAATTATATCCACAGCAGATACGAAACTCATTCTCTAAGATGTTTTTGTTTTAATATTTCCATGTGTATGAAAGTTCTGTTGTAGTTGCTATTGTTGTTAATGTTGTTTGTTGCTGTTGGATTATGGTTCATTTGTCTCAATGGCAGGCGTACAAAACTGGTATGGTTGCATTTTTCTTTTATTCAGACGCATTGTGGTAAATTCGTTACTAGATATTTGGTCACAAATCTCTAACTCTAACTCAAACTCTATGAAAAAGAACCAAAGTCAAAACTGAGTTTTAGAATTTTTATTTCAACTGCAATTGCAATTTGTAGCAAAGACAAAATTGTGTTCCGTACATATTTACATATTTATTAAATAGAAAACTTCAATTTGTTTCCAACTTTTAACTCGTTAAAAACAAATAATACGTATCTTGTGTTGACTAAATTTAATCCTGAAATAAATATTAAAATTACTGATTTAAATAATACTGTTCTAAACATGCTATTAGAAAGTTATACTACTGGTGAAGAGTTTATACTTAAGAAAGGGAAATTTTTAAGCTCGGGAAGAATGCGACGAAAAGTATAAACGGATGTGCAAATGTGCAGGATGACTCGAAGCTAAATATGTGACACAGATTTACGTCAGTGCATGACGCGTTGCTCTAAACTATTGCTGCGCATAGGGAAACAACAATTAGCGATTTCACAACATAGCTGGAAGGACCATGCTCATATCCCTTGTTGTGGAGTTGTAGACTTTCTAAACTCCTGACATAGCTGCATACCAAAAGACCCTATGAAAAATAGCCCTATAACAAAAAAACTGCCAAATGAATAATCACTAGACCATTCAATCGATTAATCATCGCTCAATTAATCGTAGAATTATATATCGATTAATCGTTCGAGTAAGAAAAATTGCAAATTTCGATTCAAATTATATGGGTTAATCGACTAAAATTTATTTCTATTAAGATCTATATTTTAACTTATTTTTTACTTCTTATTTGTTCGTTTAAGAATCATTTCGAACTTGACGTGTTTACTAAACATACCGAAAAGAAATAATACATATAACCCATGAATTTTTGAAGTGAAGACTTCTTTAGGCACGTTGGGCACTCTTTGGTTGTAGAAAAATTATTGAAACCAACAACCAAAACCATCGTCACCATTATCGCAACCGTAATCACGTTACCTAACATTGCTTTCTATACATAGGTCTGCTCGCTTTGGTTTAAGAAAAATGATTGAACTCGCATCATAGTCACCTAACGTTGGTTGTTATACGTTTTGGTTGAAGAAAAATGATTGTACTCGCGTAATTCCCATTATTCTCTATAATAATAATTTAAATATAAATTACACTGTGGAACAAATTCAGGTCAGCAAAAGTTAGGTCGATTCTGAGAGTGAGGAGTGAAAATAGAGGCTAAATTAGAAGACCCGTATCGCGGCGTGTGTTTATGTTAGTTCGAATTTTTTCCTTCAAACTTTGCAGTCATATGCCGATTTTCAGCATATAACTCGTCTAATTGATATTTTTTAAATCTGTAAAAGCCAAATTATTGCTAGAGACCTGTGCAACAATGAAAGTGTTTAAAAAAAAATTTCTAAATCAATTTTTTTAAAAAATAATAATTGTTGCACACAGGCTTTTACAGATTTAAAAAATATCAATTAGTCGACGAGTTATATGCTGAAAATCGGCAATTGACTGCAAAGTTCGAAGGTCGATTAAAAAAAAAGAATCGAACTCTACTTTTACCCTCACTCTCAGAATCGACCTAACTTTTGCTGACCTGAATTTGTTCCACAGTGTTATTATAGTTACTTAGTTTTCACTTCACTGCAATCCCAACGACTGCCCTGTACTTTTTTTTTAATAAATCGAATATGACTTTTTTTTCCAAACATTTTGCATTCAGTTTATGAACATCGTAATAAAAAGTATGAACATACTTAACATATGTTTTTAAAGTTTTTACTCGTTATATGCTGCATAATTCAAATCTTCTTAGTAGTGAATAGTTTATCTTAATAGATAAACTCTCAACTGCCCTGTGTCTAAGTATCAAATAAAGCATGTTTCCGAATTCCTCTTACTACGAGAATTCCTCACGTGTCCATATATCTGACATATTTACATAAGTGTGTGTGAAGTGAAAAATTAAATAATTAGCATTTGCACTTCATGGAAAATTTTATCTTCAAAACATGTTCCTTATTGTCTCCGCATAATGACAAAATCATACTTTTTATGAAATAATTCATATTTTTGTGTAAATGTCACAATACAATACAAATTCTAACTCAATTATCGAGGTTACATACAAAGGCCTTTACTCGTAGTGAAACACTTTTTGGGAATCGAACCCATAAACCCCAGAGTGATAGCCTAGCATACTACCTACTAGCCTTCTGGGGCACTTAATTCATATTTAACCGACTTCAAAAAAAAAGGAGGTTATCAATTCGTCTGAATGTTGCTTTTTTTATGTTTGTGCCCGCAGAACTCAGTCATTTCTGAACCGATATTAAAAATGTTTTCTTTATTAGAAAGGAAATGCTTACAGATTGGTCCCATTTTAAAAGAAGTTCAGAATTTTGAAAATTAAAGGGCGTCCCCATACAACATACGTGTTTTTTCAATCACTTGAAAATTGGACAGAATGTCCAATATTTATAATCAGAAATTCAATATTTATAATTAGAAGTTAAAGGTTTTCCCAATAGTTGATGTAATTTGATGTACAGTGGCTCCAACGCATAATCGGACAAGTGTTTGTATGATATTTACGTTCTCTGAACTAAAACATATCGTAATAATTTTTGTGTTTTTTTGTTTTTATTTGCACTCTACACTCTAATCTTTCCAAATATAAAAAAATAACAACATTCTTCATGATAACTGTAAATTTACATAGAAAAACTAAATTAACTCAATTTTTTGCGCTCAACGCATAATCGGACTCTCACAAATATAGCGTTCTTTGTTGAAGGAAATCAAACAAGATCCTTTTAAATCTGCAAAAGAACTAAAAATATCTTTACAAAACAGCAGTGGAAAAGATGTTTGCTTAAATACTATTCTCAATACATTGCACAAATATAACTACTATGGTAGAGTTGCCAGGAAAAAACCGTTTATTAGCCTTAAGAATAAAAACAAAAGACTAAAATTTGCTAAAGAGTATTTGCTTAAAACAGAAGATTTTTGGAATAAGGTAATTTGGTGTTAAGATATCTTAAAATACATTTCTGCTGATAGTTTTATTTATTACAAGGTTCTGTTCACTGACGAGAGCAAATTCAATTTGCATGGTTCAGATGGCAAGATGTTTGTGTGGCGTAAACCAAATGCTGAATTTAATGCTCAAAATACAAAAGCTACTGTTAAGCATGGAGCAGGCTCTGTTATGGTTTGGGGCTGCATGTCGAGTGCTGGGGTGGGCAATTTGCATTTTATTGATGATAAAATGGACAAATTTGGCTACCTCAACATTTTGAAAGAAAATGTAAAGCAAAGTGCCGAGAAGTTAGGCATTGCAAAGGATTTTGCTTTTTACCAGGACAATGATCCCAAGCACACTTCGGGTGTGGCAAAGCTTTGGTTGATCCATAACTGCCCCAAACTTATAGAAACTCCTGCACAGAGCCCAGATCTCAATGTAATTGAACATCTCTGGGAAGAATTAGCTAGAAGAGTATACCAACAAAAATTTAACACTTTAAGTCAGCTTAAGGCGGCATTAATGAAAGCGTGGAACTCCATAGAACCTGAGGTTTGCTACAATTTGCTAAAATCCATTCCAAAACGCTTACAGGCCGTTCTTGAAAACAAAGGATATGCCACAAAGTATTAATTGTTATCTTTCGTCATTTTTATTATTGATGTTTTACTTTGTCCGATTATGCGTTGAGCGCAAAAAATTGAGTTAATTTAGTTTTTCTATGTAAATTTACAGTTATCATGAAGAATGTTGTTATTTTTTTTTATATTTGGAAAGATTAGAGTGTAGAGTGCAAATAAAAACAAAAAAAAAAAAACACAAAAATTACTACGATTTGTTTTAGTTCAGAGAACGTAAATATCATACAAACACTTGTCCGATTATGCGATGGAGCCACTGTACATTGCAAAACTTTTGAACCGTAACAGAGAGACGGTTGAAATTTACAAAGAACATGTATATCTAAGTCCTTTATAACATCAAGTATATAATTTAAATTTGGAAACTAAAGGGTGTCCCCATAATTGATATAATTTTATCTATCTAGCCCTTTCTTTTGAACCGTTATAGACAAACACTTGCAAATTAGACAGAATCTCCACTACTATGTCCCGTATAATAACATTTATAAATATTTAAAATTTTAAACGGTGTCTCAATAGTTGATGTAAATTGATTCATACGGCCAAACTTTTGAACCGTTTTATACGGACATTTGAAATTTGCAAGGAATCTATCCTTGTAAATAAGTGTTTAATTTAAAATTGCACAATAAAGGGTGTCCCCTAAGTGATATTGTTTAAGCTGTATCTTTGGAACCGTTACTTTTTATTACTGTGTCAGTAATAATAAGTGTAAAAAAATAAAAGGTGTCCTCATATCTGACGTAATTTGTCGTATATGGCTTTATCTGCTGAACCCTTATGGATAGACATTTGAATGTACAGAACGTATATACTATGTCCGTTAGAGCAACAAGTATAAAAGTATTTGATTTGAGTACTATTTCTTACAGATTACTTCCTTTTAAATTTTTAGTTTAGATTTGATGCACATATATTTGTTTTGTTGTCTGTTTTTTTTTTTGCAAGAATTATAAACCATGAAAATTTAAATTGCAAAATCGATTAATTATTTGCTCGAATAAAATCAAGACCCAATTAAATGGATACTCTAATAATTACCTTAAAAAATGAAAATTGCACAGAAAATGGTAATTTGCTTTAAAAATTGTAACAAAAACCCTTGGGGATTTGTTCATTGGCATTGAATTATCATTGGCATTATTTCAAATAATTACAACGACAAAAATTTTAATTACAATTTAATGCTACTGATTTATTTTTAATTATTAATTGTTATTACCAATGGTAATGGAAATGTAATTAAATTGTATAATTACTATTAAACACAAGTTTTTTATCGCAGTAGGTTCTTATAACTACGAATAAAGTATCAATTTCATGCCTTCTTAAACCTATAAATTTTTATTCAATCCAGTGAGGCACTCTAGTTTTGAATTTTTTTAAGGAAAGCAGAGAATGGACGTGGGCCAATAATGATAATGCTTTTTTTATAATTTAATCATTGATTAATGGTAATGATTTTGTTTTTGAAATAATTACTAACGAAACTTTTTTATTTAAAATTCTTACCATTACACAGTGCAACACGGAAAAAATAACCATATACGGACACCACTACGTGATAAAAGACAAAAAAAAAAAAGACCCCTGTCTCCCAGTTTTGCCCAAAGTCCTCCAGGTTTTTTTTATGGGCCCTCAAAGATGTGGGGCCTCGATGTCATTTTTGCAAAAAATGATAATTTACTCAAGCTCATATTTTGCAAACCGTTTGGAATTTTGATATACTCTCTGAGGCAAAGTTGTAGCTCTTGTCATAAAGAACAAAAATTGTGAACATATAAAATCAGGTCCATAGGTAGAAAAACAATCAACTACAAAAATGAACCTAAGATCTCAATAAACAACTTTCTAGAACATATGAACTTCCAAGGAATGATTCTTAACACCGTTTAGGTAGCGCTTAGGTAGCCGCAAAAGTGAAAAATTTCCAGGCTACCTAAGCGCTACCTAAACGGTGTTAAGAATCATTCCTAGGAAGTTCATATGTTCTAGAAAGTTATTTATTGAGATCTTAGGTTAATTTTTGTAGTGGATTGTTTCCTTGAATTTTGATCGGTTTGCTACCTATGGACCTGAACAGGTGAAAAAAGGTAAAAAATTGAATTTTTTAAAGTTTTTTGCGATTTTGACCTTGAAGATGAAGTTTTTTTGATTTTATATGTTCACAATTTTTGTTCTTTATGACAAGAGCTACAACTTTGCCTCAGAGAGTATATAAAACTTTCAAATGTTTTGCAAAATATGAGCTTGAGGAAATGATCATTTTTTTGGGCAAAACTGGGAGACAGGGCACTGTGGTCAATATTTTGAGATAGCGGCCAAAACTCCTTTTGGTTTTTGTTCTCCGATTTTAAAGTTATTAGACTCATATGAAAGTAGACAGTAGTAAACCTCGGGAGCCAAAAAATTAGAACTCTATTTCAACTATTTCACTGAGAACAGGGTGGTCCAAAATGGGCTTTTTCAGAATTTAGTAAATTTATGATATTTTTAGTTAATTTTTAAAGTTTAAATGATCATAACTTTTTTGTTTTTCAAGATTTTTGGACGAAATAAATTTTGTGTTTTAACTTAACTTAGTTCCTATTACTGGTAAAAAAAATTGAAGCTCTACTGTTTTCAAAACAATTTAAATATTTTTTTTAAAAAAGGTCAAATTTCTCGGAAATTTCCTACTTCATAGAGCACAACTCCTGTGAGTCAAGCTGAGTCAAAACACAAATTTACTATTTTGTAGTCCTAACTCTCCCCTACATTCCTATATATACATGTCCATGCATCGGGACTGCACTTTTTGAGCTACAGCAATTTTTCTGACCCAAGGTAAGATATTCGGTACAAATGCACGTCATATTTTTTGAGAAGTTATTTGTATGTGAAAGTGGCTATTATGCATATATTTTGATGAAATTTTGTACAAGAGTTCTTATTGACCCAAAAAATAATTCTGTTGAAATTAGGAGAAGTTGGCCCATATTTGGACCTAGTCCACATAGAAGGGTATATCAAAATTTTGACAAAAAAGACAATAGAACTCTCAAATTATGGGGTATCTGGCAATTCATTTGGAAAAGGTAAAAAATGATTTTATTGCCATCTAATATTATATAACTTAAATACCTGAAAATTGCAAATAAATTTAAAATCAATGGAAATAACTGGTAAAACCAAGTACCTGTTATATTATTGCCAGTACCTGTTAACTCTCAAATTATGTGGTATCTAGCAATTCATTTGGAAAAGGTAAAAAATGATTTTATTGCCATCTAATATTAAACAACTTAAATACCTGAAAATTGCAAATAAATTTAAAACCAATGGAAATTACTGATAAAACCAAGTACCTGTTATATTATGTTTCAAAGAGGTAAAAAAGATCATGTTGAAACTTCGAGCAATAGTATATTAATCTATGCATTCATTTCTTTTCTTCATTATTGTTTAAAGAATGGCTAAATTCAGTTATAGTGTTCTATCTGATATATATTTTGAACGGAAAGATGAAAACGACATTATTTTACATATAATGAATTATCCATTCTTCAAAATATGCGACAAACAAGAAATTAAAATTCATAACTTAGAAATAAAAAACTTTTTAAATACTTTAAGAAAACGGTACAATCAATGTTCCAGAAACAAGAAATTGTTTTACTCACGCAACCAGGAATGGTTAAGAAATAAACTTATTTTTAAAAAGCCATCAGTAACTACCACGGAAACTGGAAAAGGTGGTCGACCAGCAAAGCCAATTGATAATTGTAGTGAAAGATCACGAAGACGCAAGCTTAAACATATCAATGAAGAAGTTTCTTGTAGCATCATAAAGGATTCATTTCTGCATCAAATTCAACTATCGAAAACTAAAAAGAGTAAAATTGCTATCTTTAAAAAAATAGTGGAAGCAAGCCCCAGAGGCACAAAGGATTTTAGAAAGTATGCCGACACCAACTGAAGAAAATAAATTTACTCCAGAAGAAGCATTTGCACTATTTTTGGATTTGAAAATGACTAAAAACCAATATACAGAATTGCGGAAGCGAACCAATTAAAAAAAAATTGTGGAATTTTTCCATCATATCGAGATATAGTTTCTGCCAAAAAAGATTGCTTACCTTCACCAACTGCTATTAGTGTAACTTCAAGTTCAGCAGAAATAAAATTGCAGGATCTTCTTGAACACTGCAGAACGATTATTAAAGACATTTGATGCTGACTATTTAAAGAAGTTTAAAAATTGCAGCATGATTTTAATTTCTAAATGGGGATGTGATGGGTCCTCTGGCCAGAAACAATACAAACAATGTAATGCGGAAAATTCATCAGATGCCAATTTATTCATGATTTCTTTCGTTCCATTACGTTTAACAAAAACTTATATTGGTTCAGAGTCGTCAACTAGTAGAGCTGCAGAGATAGATGTATGGAAGAAAGAAATTCCCTCGTCAACAAAAATTTGTAGACCAATAAAGTTTGCTTACAAAAAAGAAACTAAAGAAACAGATGAAATTAAAGAACTTTAACTAGTGATATTTGAATTTAATGACCAATGCATCGAAGTTAACTTTAAAATGTCACTTAAAATCATGGATGGAAAAGTTGCACAAGCTTTAACCGAAACAAAGTCTTCGACAAGCTGCACCGTATGCCAAAAAACATCAAGTCAATTGAGCCAACCACCAACACAAGCCGATAGTTTTAATAAAGCATATGAATTTGGAATGTCATCTCTTCATGCTAGAATTCGTTTTATGGAGCATATTCTTAAATTGAGATACGATTTGGCCCGTTAGGCGAAACAGTGAGAAACAACAAAGAAAATTTGGAAAAAAAAGCAAAAAAAAAAAAAGATATTCAAGAAAAATACAGCTTCTATAACTGGAGTAGATTATGATTTAATACGACGATTCCAAATCATATTAGAAGTTATAGCATGTAGCAAAAAGATAGATGCAAAAAAATTTGGTCAGTATGCTAATGAGACAGCAACCCTTTATAACCAAAAATATTCTTGGAGACATATGCCAACCACAGTTCACAAAATTTTGTTCCATGGGGAACAAATAATTCAGCACAATATGCTTCCAATTGGAGATCTCTCAGAAGAAGCGCAAGAAAAAGGGAACAAAGACTACAGATTCTTTCGCGAGCACAATGCAAGAAAAATTTACAGATATTGTACCAATGAAGATCTTATTAATATTTTGTTGTGCACATCAGACCCATATATGTCCAGTATTCGACAAAAATGGAAATCAACCTCATTAGAGTTAGATGAAGAAGCTAAACAACTACTGCAAAATGAAAATCAAAGCTATTTGGAAGAAATTTTTACTAATATTGTTTAATTAATACTAGTTTAAAGACTATAATTTGTTTCTAATTTTAGTATAAATTTTTATTAATACATTTAAATAAAATATATGTGCACTTTAAATCAATAGTAAAAGTTTACTTAAAATTTTATCGATGTTGTGTTCTGTATATAATATATCCATATGGTATTGCTATTGTTGGGAATTTCAGTGTTATTTTTCAGTTTAATCCTCACAAGAATTAGCTTTCTTCCAAAAAAACCAACCTTTGGCCCCTGTGAATATTGAGACTAAATAAATGTCAGGGGCCAAATGTTGGCATTTTCTGACCAAAATTAAGTTTAGGAATAATAAATAAGTATTGGTTGTAAAATACGACTGCAGAAAATAAGAAATTATAAAAAAATACCTATTTAAAATGTCAAAATATTCAACTTTAAATGGAAACTCAACATAAAATTAAAATGCATTTTTAACTCCACATTACTTACGTTCCTATCATTCGATTTTTACGTTTGACCATGCAAATTGAAGCTTAAAGTCCCTCCTATTGAACAAAACAAATTGATTAAAAAAATACCAATCCGGTCAAAAGTTATAGAGTTTTGACCGCTATCTCGCGAAATTGACCACTGTGCAGGGGTCTTTTTTTTTTGGTCTTTTATGACGTAGAAATTACACAGTGTGTTAATGAAAACAATGGTTATGAAGATAAAGAAATTTGTTACCAATATTGAAAATTCAATGCTAATGAAATTGTCAATTAATTACTTAATCTAATGAATTAGTCCCATTTATGCCAAATATAAATGAATTATCGCCCATATTTATTCATAGTTTTCTTATTAAATAAAAAAACATAAAAATGTCAATAGTTTTAGTAAGGGCATTGCAACTTCCGTATGTAATCTGTGACCGAAATCCAAGAAAGCAGCGTTGTCACGGTCGCTACAACCGTTACTAAGTTAATATTGATTTAATTCATCGAGTAAGCTTTGATCTTGCAACTTCTGTATGTAATCTGTGATCAACACTATTAGGAAATTTTTGCTTCCAATTTAAATATATTGTTAACTAGCTGTATCCGCCACTTCGTCAAATTCCTTACTTTTAGTGCTTCAGTTATGGTTTATGTATTTACTTTATATAAAGGTTCTCATCCCTACTAAAATAAGTAAATATATAAACCATAATTGAAGTACTAACCGATATGCACAGTTTTATCCTCATTAAAATAACTGCGTACTTTCACTGATTTTTCTCCACTTTCTCTGGGAAAATAAAATATTTTTGCGGAAAAAAATTATTCTATATCGGAATATGGATTCTAAGGTACCTCCTTATAAAATTTTGTTAAAATCCATCCCGTAGTTTTTACGTGATGCGAACACAAAGAGAAAGACAGACAGACATGAAATGAGTTATTGTTTTATTATATGTAAAGATTGTTGTATTTCAAAGCTTTATTATTTAAGTTTATTTAATTTTAAGTTTAATTATTAACTTAAACGTTACACTACAAAATGTCATCGACCTATTAATTTTAATAAAAGACTTCTTAGCTGGTATCTTTTTAGTACGGCATTCCTTAATTTTGGGTTCTGCCAAGATTTTTTATTCATTAAAATAAATATGAAAGGAAATAAAGGGTGGTTAAGTTTTTAGCGACGATGTTGATTTTGAATAGAACACAAACTATTTAGGAAATTATTGTCATTTCTTTTTATTTTGATAATATTGGTATGCTTCAATTATGTATGGAACAAAATATCGGCAAAATGGCCGCCGCGACCTCGATGGCACACCTCTATCCGATACTCCAAATTGTCGATTACGCTGAGGCATAATTGAGGTTCTCTGCCATTAATGTGCCGAATTATCTCATCCTTCAGCTCTAGAATTATTGCCGGCTTATCGACGTACACCTTTTTATTCAAATAACTTCAAAGAAAGAAGTCCAACAGTGTCCAATCACATGATCTTGGCGGCCAATTGACATCGCCACTACGTGAGATAACACAGCCATTGTTTCATTAGCTGTGTGGCAAGTGGCACCGTCCTGTTGAAACCACATATCGTCGACATCTATATCTTTCAATTCGGGCCATAAAAAGTTCGTTATTATCTCACGATAGCGTACACCATTCACAATAACTGCCTGACCGGCCTCATTTTAGAAAAAATATGGCCCGATGATGCCGCCAGCCCATAAACCGCATCAAACATTCACTCTTTGTGGGTGCATTGCTCTTTCGACAATCACTCTTGGATTATCATTCGCCCAAATGCGGCAAATCTGCTTATTGACGAATCCACTGAGGTGAAAATTTGCCTCATCACTCAAGATGATTTTCTTCGAAAATCAGGCCCATTTTCATAATAAGCCTCAATAACTCTAACGCGTTGCTCGATTATGTATCTTTCCGTGGTTCGAATTGAGTTAGTCTGAAATTGCGAAATGTCAAATTAATTGCAGAAAAAACTCGACGTTTAGGTGTAATTCACATTCAACATCGGCCCTTAAAATTTAACCACCCAATATGAGTGAATAAAAAAATAATAAAAGTACAAATAGTTTGCTATTATGAGTTGAAATATTTAATTATTGTGATAAATTTTATTAATTTTTTTTATTAAAAATATATATAGGTTTTAAGAAGGTTATATGATTCTAACATAATATTGTTGTTATGTTTAATAATAACATGGTTTGACTAAAACCATATACGAGTAATTTAATCATAATATGATGCTTGAAGTTTATGGTTACCTCAACCATGTTTTTTCTCTGCGTGCATGTCTCAATTTTCTGGGAGTTAAAAAGAGAAGTAAAATGACTCTGTTCTCCGTTCTCTACCACTCGAAATCAGACTTACGTAACTTGACCTGTAGGAATCAGTTTTAAAACACTTATCACTTACAAGAGATTTGTTTTGTTACAGGGAAATATTTAGTTATTTGAGCGATTTTAAAAGCTTCAAATGGAGCATTGAAAAAACCCTTGAGGTAAATAAATGCATAAATATCTTTCAGGCAAAACATAAACCCGACATCTAATTTGGTATTTCGTTGACGTAAGAAAACTGGTAGCAGTCTATTCATCCACATTTTTTGAAGCATTAAAGCTAGAATGTGGTAAAAGTTTATTTTTGTTTTTAAGAAAATTTTATGACGATTTATTAATATTTATAACTTTGATTTTAATGACTTTAAGAACTGAAATTATTTTTACGATCGAATTAATTAAATGTTTTTAAATTTTTTGCAAGAGAGATCGGAAAAAAATCAATAAATATTTTTGGCGGTTATTTAGAAAAATTCTTTGTTGTTGGTCTAATACCAATTGACCCAAAGGTTATAAATGGTTTAGTCATTCATATACATATCCTTTTAACAAAATCAGTAAGTAACGACTATTCCCCTACTAGAACTTTTACTAGACATTAATGATGAATTCCATATAACAAATAGGTCAGTGATTAGTTATTTAATATAATGCTAATTACCCATAACATTTTATAATGAAAATGCAATTTATTTGTTGGGAGAAAAGCTAGTTCCTATAAGTATATCACTGGTTGCTTAGGTCTGATCGTCAGGAAACCTTTTTCTTATTTTTGTGATTAAATTGAGTCGGTCTGGCGACCGATGCCGCTTTCATCACATTTCTTGTTACTTAATACATTCTTGAATATTAATGACGGAACTTAAACCACTACCACTGCTGCCTTTACCATAACGACATAAAGGGCCTGTGCCCAGGATTCCCGAAATCTCGCGGGCCCCTATACTCCGATAAACTTGCCTAAAGAGTTATTTTATAAAGCCACTGTGCAAGAAAAAGTTTTTTTGTGAGAAACGTCGAAAACTACACAGGTTTTGTAATTTTTAATTTGAAGTGCATTCAGGCTTTAACTTCTTATGCAGTTTTCTCAAGATGGGTCATGTTATACTTTGTCCTGGGTATAATCACAGGTCTGCTTCCTGGGCAACAGACATATCGACGTTACTGTGTGGATACAGTTAATTGTATATGCGATAATTTCGAGAGTTCTTATATTAGGCTACCACTTAACCCAATACAAAGCAATAACACGAGGCGTTGTCTTTCAATTTTATGTTTTTATGTCAGCTATAACTGCCATAGTTAAACACACTATCATATACCTCGATATTTTTATTTTATTTTTTAATAGAAATTAAACAAATAATCGAACATTGATACACACATTCTGGGTAAACTCTAAGTTTACCCAGAATGATTTATTTAGTTTTTGAGATATTGCAATACACATTATAATCACGTCTTCTATTGTTACAGCCTGTAATTTTTTATGCTTGTTGGAGTGGCCATAACAGCTTGTTTACCTTAAAGTTTAACGCTTAAATGTGGGTTTCGAATTCAAATATTCAATAGAGCTGCAAAACCGTCGATAGTATCGATAGTTTTATTTTTGGCTGACTATCGATAGTTTTCTTTCAATATCGATACTATCGTCAAATTTTAAATAGAAATATAAAGTTGATTAAGTGTAGTTAACGTCATTTTTGTAGCAACCTTTTCGAAGCAGATTTTTAGGTTTAGATTAGTTATGTAACGGATGATCCATTTCGAGGTACTTTTTTCAATAGCCTTTTTTTCACAGATCACATGTGAGTCGTGTCATGCTGTCATGTTATTTTTGTTTAGTATTGTTTGGCGTTTCATAATGGAAAGACTTACGTCTGAATCGCTTCGCTCTATGGGCTCTTGAAAAGTTCCAAGAAGATCCGACGTTTTCGTGGCAAATTTTGTTTAGCGATGAGGCCCATTTCTGGCTCAATGGGTATGTAAACAAACAAAATTGCCGCATTTGGGATGAAGAGCAACCTGAAGAGATTCAAGAGCTGCCACTTTATTCAGAAAAAATAACGGTTTGGTGTGTTTTGCGGGACGGTGGAATCATCGGTCCATATTTCTTTAAAAATGATGCCCGTGCGAACGTAACCGTCAATGGTGACCGTTATCGTGCCATGATAACCGACTATTTGATGCCTGAAATTGAAGCCCGTGATCTCGGCGACATTTGGTTTCAGCAAGACAGCGCCACTTCCCACACATCGCATCAATCAGTGGATTTATTAAGAGAACATTTCGGTGAGCACATAATTTCACGTTTTAGTCCGGTCGATTGGTCACTAAGATCGTGTGATACCACACCGTTAGACTTTTTCCTGTGGGGATATGTAAAGTCTAAAGTTTATGCGGACAAACCCACTACGATTCAGGCCTTGGAGGAAAACATCACGCGTGTCATTCGCCAGTTACCAGTTGAAATGCTCGAACGAACCATCGAAAATTGGACTTAACGGATGGACCATTTGCGACATAGCAATGGCCAACATTTGATAGACATAATCTTCAAAAAAGTTAATGCCAAAAAATGTTCTTTCAAATGATAATAAACATTCTGCATTAAATTTGAATTTTCTGTGTTTCTTCTTTAAAAAAGTAGGGAACCTCGAAGTTTATCGCCCTTTATTTTTAATGTACAAATAAAAATAAAGTAAATAATACCTGGGGCATAATCACCGCATTCGATATCAAGTAAACTATCGTATCGAATAACAAATTCGATACGAATCGAGTAAGCTAATTATGCCATTCGACATGTATCAAATCGTTATTCTTATTAAATTGTAATAGATTAATAATAAGTCAACAACTGAATAAGAAAAAACGGTTTTAAAACATTTTTTTCGAATGAAATTACTATACTTTTTATTCGATATCGAGTTCCATGATGCCAAAATAAAAAATCACTAGAGATTTTACTCGATATCGAATGCGGTGATTAGACCTCTGCTTTATGTAAAGTTAAAGTAAATCTCTATAAATAAAGAGTGACACATTATTTAATGTGGTAATAATTATTAGTATAATTTAGCTACCTAAATTCGGCTGCGGCAAGTACTAGCTGACTCTTAACAGTCTTCATTCTCTTTACAAGTTATCAAACAGTCCTCGTAATAGGCGCATCTTGTGCAAAACTCGGCATAAGGTCATGTAATTATCAAACTGCTCTCGTGATGGATGTAGCTGCCCTGTTAATAGAGTCAAAATTAATTAATGTTAATAATAATAATAACATTTTATTATGTCCATATGGGTCCTTTTTAAATTCTTATCTCCCTTTTTACGTTTTTAGGCTTTATATTTATATTTATAAGTATAATTTGATAGTATCGATAATTTTTAAGCAAACTATCGAATGAGCCGACTATCGATAGTTTTGCAGCTCTAATCTGCACTTCGTTTTATTTGTTTTATTCAAGTAATTCTGGTTTTCGAGATATACCGTTATATATAAAATGGAGGAAATTGCACAATGTATATTAGCATAACACACTGTGTAATTTTTTAAGTCATGGGAAAATAACCATATACGGACACCACCACGTCATAAAAGACCAAAAAAAAGACCCCAGTCTCTCAGTTTTGCCCAAAGTCCTCCAGGTTTTTTTTTATGGGCCCTCAAAGATGTGGGGCCTCGATCTCATTTTTGCAAAAAAATGATGATTTACTCAACCGTTTGGAATTTTGATATATTCTCTGAGGCAAAGTTGTAGCTTTTGTTATAAAGAACAAAAATTGTGAACAAATAAAATCAAAAAAACTTCATCTTTAAGGTCAAAATCGCAAAAAACTTTAAAAAATTCAATATTTTTACCTTTTTCCCCTGTTCAGGTCCATAGGTAGCAAACCGTTCAAAATTCAAGGAAACAATCAAGTACATAAATGAACCTAAGATCTCAATAAACAACTTTTTAGAACATATGAACTTCCTAGGAATGATTCTTAACACCGTTTAGGTAGCGCTTTTTTTCACTTTTGCGGCTACCTAAACGGTGTTAAGAATCATTCCTAGGAAGTTCATATGTTCTAGAAAGTTGTTTATTGAGATCTTAGGTATGAGCTTGAGTAAATGATAGTTTTTTTGCAAAAATGACATCGAGGCCCCACATCGAGGCCCCACATCGAGGCCCCACATCTTTGATGCCCCATAAAAAAAACCTGGAGGAGTTTGGGCAAAACTGGGAGACAGGGGTCTTTTTTTTTGGCCTTTTATCACGTAGTGTTGTCCGTATATGGTTATTTTTTCGTGTTGCACTGTGTAAGTCCATAACGGTTTACTCCATTTGTCAAGTAAAGAAAATCGATAAAAAATAAATTTCTGCATTAAAAAAGATTCTTATAAAAAGTTATATTTTAGAAATAAAAGATAAGTACTTATTTCAAAAAAAAAAACTATTTTAAATTAACTATTTGAAATGTAATTTGCGGATTAGTGAGGATAACTTGACCTGAATTTGTAAACTTGTGTTATTTAATGTTAAAATATTAGACAAATTGAAATTTTGATAGCGTTTTTGAAACATTTTAATACCTTTTTAAGCAGTTTTAATAAAAATGTGTGCCTCTATGTATCTGGTTGTCAACTTTATGAATTATTCTATTCCAGCAAATCACTAATGAAATCTTTAAATTCTGAGAATTCTAAGCAATTAACTTAATTATATTGTTGTTTGCAAAATTTATTACTTTTTAATATTATTTCTTTTTGCTTTGCGAATAAGAGAATTTTTGATTTGTTCAAAATCTCGTCGAATGTCAACATGTGTTTGACATTAAATTTGGCAACAAATGCCGAAATCGTCGTCATTAAGAGATCTACTATATTCGGCATTTGTAAAAGGAACTACAATTTTCTGCTTATTAATGGTATGACATAAAAACTTTGTTTGTTTTACTTCAAAGCGCACAGAGGTTTATTTTGCCAATCTAGCCGGACATTAGGCCAAAAATTAATTTTGAGAAATGTAAAAATTTAAGTACGCAGCTCGACAGACAACAAAATTCTGCATCGTATAGTAAATTTTCAAGGCGTTTGCTTGAGATTTGTCGTTTTGGGACACTGTTAAAATCAGGAAAGTTGAGTAAATCGCATACGTTTTTATTGACTTTAAACGTGGATAAACGAAAAAAGATTTTGTATTGATTTTTTTTCTGTGAAAGGGTTTATAAGTAGCTACTTATGTTAATTTTTAGAAATTTTTTTTTTTAATTTTTAATGATAAAAAATTTCCTTTAAAATTACAAAAAGGTTTTTTTTTTAAATTTTTGGTCAAAAAAAAGAGAAAAGCTTTTTAAGAGTGATCTCCATCGCGATCCTAAAAATGTTATATATCACTACAAAACTTACGATCTCTTCTTTTATGCTGTAAAAAAAACGTTGCGCATATTTGCGCCATTCTCTTTGCGATTTTTTGAAAATTTTACCTTTTTATGTTTTGCTTATCTTGGATAGGTAAATACGAGTAAGAAACCCTGGTATATTCATGAAATGTTTTGGTTTTTAATAACTGAAGGTAGATGTTTTTATTTAAATCATTACATCTAACACTGTTATAACCTGTACAAAAAAACAATTTAAATATCAAAAGAGATATAGACGTAGATGCTTTACATGCCAGAACTCGCCTATTTGAGAGCATATTACACGTGTCATATAAACTATCAGTGAAAAAATGGTAAATAAAATCTGATGCAGACAAAGCCATTGTTAACGCGAGGAAAAAAAATATCCAAGAAAAATTTAGAAGGGCTAGTAGTGGGTGTATCGAAAGCTGGATTTGGAAACACCAACGATGGTAACACTAGTAGAAGATTTTTTTTCAAATCCTGAATTAGCTGCAAAAATAACTGTACTTAACGCTAAAGAGGATTCAGATTCGGAAGAGGTCTTGAAAGAATTCGACGAAGAAGAACCATGCCACTCATCATCATCTTAGTGAAAAAGAGAAATTGTTTTAAATAAATAAATTGTTATAATTTTAAATAAAATTTATCGTTACAATCATAAATAAGTTATTACTATGAATAAATTAATTATTTTCCGATAAATAAAATACTATAAAGTAACAAATTGCAAAAATATTTTTTTAATAATATTCTTGGGAGGCGGGGATTGGTTAGACATTGGAAAGCTTAAAAATTAATATTTTTAGGAAATTGGCAAAAAAAAAATTTTTTTTTTCACTTGGACGTTTTGGGTGGGATCGGAGGAATACCTCCCCCTGCCCATAAAAATAATTTTTTATGGTTTTAAGAAGTATGTAATCTATTTCTTTTAATAATTGCATTATTTTTTCAAATATTTTTTTTATTCACCGCCCACAAAAGGGGGCGGGGATAAAAATGGCATTTCAGTATCTCTTGAGTCCAACTTTAACTTTTTGAACATTCTTTGACCTTAAAAGTTGTAATTGCTAAACGAAATGACGGGAAAATCAAAAAAAAAACTTGCATTTTTCAGAGGTAGGATTAGTTCTTCCAAGGGGAACTTTTTCTCCTTGATCCGATTTTCCCTATTTTATAGCATTGATAGCCAATGACCATAACAGATTTTTCTACAAAGTTTCATTAACCTAGGGGCACTCAGTACATTTTTAGAGCCAATATAACTAAAAAAAGTAATGTACGGCTAGATTGGCAAAATACCTCTATGTGCAGCGATAACTACTACATTCGCATGTGATAAAGAATGTGTTTGAAATAGGAATAGGATAGACAAGTGGAAACATATCGATATGTTCAATAGTATCGGTATATATCAGGTGAAAAATATCGATATTTCGATAGATCAATAATTTTGTCAAGCATTCGTAATGCCAAACTTTACAAGCACAAAACGTTTAAAAAAGTACTGTTTCATTTAAACAAATTATAATCTTTTTGATGCTTTATATCTAGCGTAGTAACTTTCAATGCAACACTGCTACAGTTAAGATAGGGCGGTATCTAGCTCCTAGCATCAGGAGCAGTAAGGTTAACTTATTCTGTTTTATAAAATCTAATAAAGTCAAACGCTAAAAGAGATAAAAATTACAGTTTGTTTGCAGCCATCTCCATTACTTAAACCCCCGTCTACATTAATCATTACCTGCCCGACACCATTAGACATAAACATGTCTTAGCAAAAGTCAAACTTCATATAAAAAATTATAATTTTTAATACTGTGTTTTTTTATATATATAAAGTTTGACTTTTGTTAAGACATGTTAAAGACTAATGTAGACGGGGTTTTAACATGTCTTAACACAATTAAAACTTCATATAAAAAACTCGTATTAAAAATAATGTTTTTTTTTTTTAAGACAAACTATCTGCGAAGCTCAGGCTCAGGCTTGTCTGTAGAAAACACCCAGCATCTGGGGCGGGAATCGAATCAGCCAGTCAGTCTAAAGAAAATTACTTTTCTTTTTTAAAACGATGCAAATCTTGTGTTTTAAAGATTAAAATATTTTTGTCATTGTGTTTATGTCACATATATGTTGTAGCCAGATAGATAATTTGTAAGCAAATGATGGAGGTATATATGTATACCCAAAAGTTGTATGAGCAAGCTTATCTAATGGGTGTGGTCATAAGATCATGAGCAAGTGATCATACTCGAACACAAACACAAGCCTATTCGAACTTTCTATACTAGTAAGCGCCGTGTTTACTCGTCTCATGTTCGAAACACTCAGTGTGTTTTATTTAGTAGTTGTATAGAACTTTCTTATAAGGCTTAAGACCATGATTCACTATCATACTCAGTCGTACGATTTATCAAAAATTACATGTGTGCTCAAAAAGTATGATAGTGTGGATTAAAATTACATGTGTGTCACAGACTTTTTGGCAGATCTGTACGATTTTATAATCTTTCTAACAAATTCATAAAATAGTATTTTTCCATGCGATCGGAGTTGCAAAATCTTATTTTGTATGATAGTGTGGCATCTACATCGCCATTTTGCTACGATTTTTTGAGTAAGACAGAATTCTGTCAGATTTTTTTTTGTAATTGAATCGTTCGATTGAGTAGGATAGTGAATCCTGGCCTTTAGTGCGATTTCTTTGTACTAGTATGTTTTTGTTTTATTGTATTTCTTAAGAAATTGTTTTTGTATTTGTTAAAAAATTCTGTTTTTTGTTTGTTGTTATACACAGTGTGTTCGTAATTCACTCAAAGCATAAAACTGCTTGAACTCGCCCAAGTTTATTGTTATTATTTGCAACATTTACTAATACTTATTCAAACTTTATTATGGAAACTCTACAAAATCATCGTATTTAGCCTGTTGGTCTTCGCTGTTTATTATTGTCCACTCATCGTTACTCGTTTGCTATGAGCAGCCATGAATTAAATGAATTATCAGTACAATGAGCATCTTATGAGCTACCATTTTTATGCTCATACAGTGCTTTAATATATGTATACAAAAGAATGTGGAATTATTGTAACTGCTTCTATGTCTAGCTTTCGTTGTTATGGTCTTTTTAAAATCCCGTTTTTATCACAGCAAACCAAAAGTCTTAAAAGCTAATATATACGGAAAAATTGCCGATTTTGAATCTTTTTTTTCCAGTTATTCTTCTTGAGAGCATAGGTCTTTTACAAAATATTTCTATCCTGTCCATTGTTTAAGCCTTGCTTCCGTTTCGATAATCTTTAAAATTGCCCAGCTAAGTAGATGATTAGTCTTTTGTAGTCTGTTCCAGGATAAAGGGACTGCCATCTGTCGTTGCCTAGAAACAACACCTTCTTCGGATTGTATAGTGGAGCAGATCCTTGCTGTGTAGTATGGAGTCTTGCTGTTCGTTTGTAAGTGCTGCCATGTAATGCTGATCTTTCTTGCCAGCTTGACTGAGCTGGTACGCCAGGGGACGTTTCGTTTTCATTTGGGTGCATTTGTTTTAATTAAAAATTCGAACAACGCAGTGTTGATTTTTTCTCTACCGGGATTCGAACCAAAAAGGACAGGTCGTCAAAGAAACTTTTTGCAGAAGAGTTAATTTTAATTTTAATAAAATTGTGGCCAATTTACATTATCACTTGATATTTCTTCGTGCCACTTGGCATTATCGAAATAACAAGCGAAACGAGAAACCGAAACTTTTCATCCATGGTGATGAAGGGTATGAAATCCAACATTAATTCAATCTTTTTAATAAATATAGTCATACCATTTTATCCATATTTTATCCACATAAATATGTCAATTTTAATCCGGACTTAATGAGCAATAAGTAGATGTTCATAAAAGAAAAACTATTAAATAAATAGTTTTGTTGAATTCGAAATGCCTCTGATCGTTTTGTTAAACAACTTTTACGATCGCGTTGAAATCAAAACGCGCCTTCATAACAATTCCGAAAACAGAAAAGTTATTAAGTTGTTAAATATTTAATTATTTTCTTTGCTTTTTTTTGTTGTGTTTTCACTGCAACAAAATCTTTTGCCATTAAATCTTTCAAAAACATATATTAACGCTTTTATAGACTATAGTTATTAGTCTAATCCAATAAGATGATGAGCTTTAATGAATTAAACAGAAAAAAAAAATTAAAAAATATTTTCAATTCTTATTCAAAATTTTAAGGCCGATAAAAAAAGTCGTAAAAATTAAGGAATTTTGTTTTACAACCAACAAATATTGACAATGTTTTAATAACCTTAAATAATTAACATAATTATTAATAACTACAACAACGATAAAAACTAGATGAAAAACAAAACTGTTAAACTCTTTTAATGAGCGACTAAATATGCGTATAACGAGACTACAGGTGTAGCATGAAGCTATTTGTGGTCTACAGATAAAGATTAATTTTTATAATTAAAAACAAAATAATTAAGAAATAAACAACAATGATTTTTTGTGTTTATTATTTTATTCCAGCGGGTTTTCTAATACTTTTGATTGGTTGGCAATTGGGTGGAGTCTGCCTGTTTTGCGGTTTTAAATTTGTATTCAACAAAATTTTAGAAACATCACAAACTGAACGAACGATCAAAATAGTTCAATGTATAGGGTGATTTTTTTTTAGCACTATTAGTTAAAAATATAAATTTGTCATTTAATTTCTAAAGATTATTTCCTCTAAATGTAAGCCATACTAGTGCTCACATTAATCACAATCTATAGATATGATAAAATAGTACCTCATTTCCGTCTGTCAGTCTGTCTGTCTGATTTTCATTTGCGTTCGCATCACGAAAAACTACTGAATGGATTTTAACAAAATTTTGTGAGAAGATACCTTACTTTCCTGATCCCAATATAGGATACTTTTTTCCCTAAAAATATCTTATTTCCAAGAGAAAGTGGAGAAAAAGCAGTGAAAAGCGTAATTTCCGGTATAAAGGTACTGAAATTTACGGCTTAAAACTGGGATATTTTCAACACACATTTTTATTTTTCTAAATGGGATATTTTAAAAACTAATAGATGGCGCCAGTTGAATAAAATTTGTATTTGATCTGTATTTTTACTTTGTGGAATTACATTGTTATTAAAATATTTACACCTTTTACAGAGATTTACAGTATTTTTTAGGATTTTAGAATTTTTTATAAATTTTATCCAGGGATGGGTACCTTTATATAAAGTAAATACATGAACCACTGAAGCACTATAAAAGTATGAGTCTTACAATTGCTGTGGAATACTTTCAAAGCAAAATCGAGCAAAGTATTGTCAGGACGCCCAAAATATTCGCGGGCACAGCTAGTATGGTAATATTTTTATTATCCATTTATGTATCTACAACAATAATGACATTAATTAATTCCAGCTAGTTGTAACCAAACATTTATTTTCATGCCTAAAATTATCTTTTTGGAGTCATCTCTCTGGTTTTTAGACAAAAAAAAAGAAATATCCCTCCTTCTTAGTCGAATCTAACCACAGTCGTTTAGAATGTTGTGGGTCAGTGGGTGTTTGAAATTAATTTTACGCCTTTGATTTTTTGTTTTTACAGTTTGAAACTGAGGCAGGGCCCCATAACTGATTTTTTCATTTTCGGTATTCTGTTACCCCCAGGGGTTCCAATTGTCACTGCAAATCTGGAAGAAAAGGTCTGTGTGTGAAAACATACGGGTTCTCTTCGAGGCCCGACCAGTGCCCCAAGGACTGGTACCACGGGAATCGGTGGCCCCACAGAGAGCCTATCCTCTCTGTGACCGGTTATTGGTGAGGTCCCCTTCGGGGGTACACGTGGTGGTTGCGGTTTAAGATCGATTAAGTAGGTAAGGTGTAAGGTCGATCAAGTGTGCTGTCGCACTCTCAACAGACGGAGTTTGGATAGTCTCCAAACCCCTAAGCAAGAGGTTATAATGTGGATCTAGGCTTGCCATATTATATAAATTGCTACTCATTGTGACTGTATCAAAAAGCGATTGGTGGCAATCGTAAAGTGTTGTTATACTACACAATGGGGGCGCTAGTCTACGCCTAAGTTTTACTCGGTGGTAAGACCACCGTGAGGTTAGGCCGAGTAGGCAGGTACTCACGTTAATCTCATTCTAAAATTTCGGTATTCTGTATTTCACATTCACATTATTTTTCAAGTACTTGAAAATATTTCACTTTCGATTGAAAGTGAAAATGCAGAACATGCCCGTACTTCTGGTTATTAAATTTCTATTAAAAGCAGATTTTGAAAAAATGGAAGTACTGGTATTTTTTATTATTGCCGGGGAGATGCCTAAGCAGTCCTCTAACTGCATGTAGAGTTTTGTAGGTTAGGTTTGGTTAAGCGGGCCGCCCGCACAAAGGCGAATTCACTCCGAGACCAATAAGGCCCCTTGTGATGCCCCGACGGTCATCTACATCCACTATTCCCTATAGAACTCCAATACCGCTGGTTCACAAAGCCCAATAGACTGATCAGTGTCGCATCTCTGAGATAGTCCAAGTCCTGAAAGAATCTTTAGCCGGGCAGTCGCAGAGAAGGTGTTGAACTGATTCCTCCTGTTCTACCATCCATACAGCTTCTGCAGCACCCCCCACGAGAGATTCCCATACGCTCCGACATACGTCCAATCATAAAGTGTCCCGTTATAACGCCTACAAAGGGTCATTAGTGCCGTTGTCCTTTTCTTTTCAGTTGAAGGCCAAAGAATTCTAGACCAGAGTTTTGTAAATGGTGTTTAATATTTCATTTTTCAAAACCATTAAATCTGTATTTTATCTTGGAAATTAGATATTTCTACGTGGAAAAGTATCCTATATTTGAACCAAATTACTAAGGTACCTCCTCGAATAATTTTATTAATATTTATCTAGTAGTTTTTAAGTCATGCTAATACAGACAGATGGGCAACCAGGTGGACAGACCAAAATTCCAATAATTAGTGTTTTGTATTTCATATCGATTAAAATCTGCACTAGCAACAACATTTTCAAATGAAATTTCATGTACAGGCATGTTCCAGTTACGGTTTTATTTTATATATAGAAGTGCCCAACCAAGTAAATTTCTAATTTTTTTTACGGAGCAGACCTCTAACTTCATGGGTGCTGTATCGACCCCATTTGTTTTTAATGATTTTTAACACACGATTGGAAATTACGACTACCGAACCTACTTTTATTGAGGATCGATACTGTTAGCTTTTCTCTCTCTACTGTAGTGGTTTTAGATTGGCGTCAGATACCCTGATTAAAACTGCGCAGCTTTCGGTAGTAAAACTGACCCCAAAGACCAGAGTTTTTGGTGGGAATCGATTCCACAACCAACTGATCAAAGATATGTTGATGAAAAACTAAGTTATCGCCAAAATGTTTTATTAAAGTGAAGCAGTGCTCGCGACGTCGCATAGAGGAGCCAAAATATCTCCTCAACTGCGATAGTGAGGCTCAATAAATTTTATCTGCGTAGCTCTTTGAACAATTTGCATGTTAGAACAAAGTGTTGGTTGTATAGGAAGGTAAAGACAAAATGGAATAAACTCATATTTTTCCCATATCTGCAGAACTACAATAGCGGGCCACCCTAAATTAAATTCAACAATCTTGGCGGTATAGGAGGGACAGACGGGTACCCTAATTAAAAAACTATTTATTTGTATAAATCTGCAGGCATAGTGATGTAAAATTTTATGCTCTTTAATTGAGTTCTTCTAGCTTTCACGATACTTAAATTTTTAATTCATTCGCAAAAAAACTCATGGCTCCTCTGTGTGTCGCACATAGGGGTATTTTGCCAATATAGCAGGACATTACTTTTTTTTATGCTTATATTGGCTCTGGAAATTTACTTAGTGCCCTAGATTAATGAAACTCTCCTATGATCATAGGCTGTTAAAGCTATAAAATAAGAAAAATCGGACTTAAGAGAAAAAAGTTCCCCCTAGAGGAACTAATTCTACCTCTGAAACATTCATTTTTTTAATTTTCCATACTTTTGTTTAGCAAATGCAACTTTTATAGTCAGCGAATATTCAAAAACATAAACATGGACCCCCTTTTGTGGGCGGTGAAATAAAATATTATTTTCAAAAATAATGCAATTATTAAAAGAAATGGATTACATATGCCATAATACCATAAAAAAAATTTCAAGTTTTTATGGCCCGTCCAGAAAGCCCATGTGAATTTTTTTTAAGTTTTTCATTTTTTTTTTTTTTGCTAATTTCCAAAAAATATTAATTTTTAGACAAGAATATTAATAAAAGTAATTTTTGTTAGATATTATTTTTTTAGTATTTAATTTATCTCAGAATAATTGAACTAGCTGTGCCCACCACTTTGAGAGAATTCCAATTTAAGACTTAATTTTATAGAGCTTCAGATATGGTTTCTGTAATTACTTTATATAAAGGTACCCGTCGCTGGGTAATTACGCCGAAACATAGGCTTTTAAATTCCAATAATTAGTGTTTTGTATTCCATATCGATTAATATCTGCACCAGCAACAACATTTCATGTACAGGTACGGTCCAGTTACGGTTTTATTTTATATATAGAAGTGCCCAACCAAGTTAATTTCAAAAAACAATTTTTTTTACATCTTTGGGCTCTTAGTATTTACTTTTTAATTTTATTTCATTTAATCTATAACACAAAAAAATAATAATTACACTGGCACCTTACTACTACCATCAAGATTAATATCGACCTATTAAACCTCTGAGCGCTCAGGTGTTATGTGGTTCTGGTTTTAAAAAGTTGTGTAAATTTTTCGAAATTTCTGAAAAAGAAAGAATTAAATAATTCTTTTCTAAACTCCTATAATAATCTTAGGACGACTTCGGGTTTTTGTCAGTATTTAGTACCACAAATGAATGAGCCCATTCCCTATTTACAATTAAATTTGTAAAATAGCATCTTCAAAAACCGATAACAAAATTTTAGAATTTAAATTAATTTATTGTTGTAATGAGGGGATACATACATATGTACATAAGAACGTGCAGTGCTTATCATTGGTAGTTTTTTGTTTTTTAGTGTTGTTTGTTAAAATAATATTTGCTTGAAAATATTTATATTAGAAACAATTTCAGTTTCAGTTTTATAAACAACAGTTTTAGAAGCAACACCCTCCACTTATTTGTTGTATTTATGATTTGAAAAACTTTTTACAGCTGAAATTTAAACAATTGGTTTAGAAACAAATATTTGGTATTGTAATAATTATTTCAGCTCTTGAAAAGAGTGTAATCAATTCTAGAACAATACAGTGCGCAGAAAAAAATTTTGCCCCTTTTCAAAGTTTTAATTAGTTTCAGATTAAAATTTTATTAATTTTTTAATTAACTGAATTATATATTTAATTGAAAATCAATAAAATAATATTTCAATCAAATAAATAATTGAATTAATTAATATTAAATCAAAGATGTATCTGAATCTAATTAAAACCTTTAATTTCATTCTCTGATCGTCAAATATCTCTGCACGGATTTTATCGACTATTTCTGGCGTGACAACCTCTTTGGGCGATCTGAACGCTTGGCGTCATCGTGCTAATATGATCAAAATTAAGTTGGCTTCCTTGATTGTGCGTTATATTAAAAAATTTTTTTCAAAATTTTCCTTTTTTTTCGGTAAAATTAACGAGACTGTCTGATTTCAATGGCTGTGAAAAAAAACTAATAGACTGAGCTTGCTCGAAATTTGACATTAGTAAAGCAAATGAAAACATTGAATGGGAACAGTGTTGCATCAAAATTATTGCGCTGGAATTACAATTGGAGGTATTTTACCAATCTAGCCGGACATTGGGCCAAAAATTAATTTTGAGAAATGCAAAAATTTCAGCAGACAACAAAATTCTGCATAGTTTAGTGAATTTTCATGGCTTTTGCTTGAGATTTGACGTTTTGGGACACTGTTAAAGTCAGGAAAGTTGAGTAAATCGCATACGTTTTTATTGACTTTAGACGATTTTTAGGGGTTTGAAATATATTTTTTTTGTGGCTAAACGAATAAAGATTTTGTATTAATTTTTTCTTATGTGAAAGGCTATATTAGCAGCTACATGTATTAATTTTTAGAAAAAGTTTATTTAAAATTTTTATGATAAAAAATTTCTTTCGAAATTAAAAAAGGATTTTTTTTTTGTTTATTTTTTGTCAATAAAAAGTGAAAAGGTTTTTGAAACTGAGGGCCACCATGATCCTAATAATATTATATATCATTAAAATTCACGATCTCTACTTTTATACTGTGGAAAAAAAAAACGTTGCGCGTTTTTGTGCCATTTTTTATTATGCGATTTTTTTTTTTAATTTTTACTTTTTTTCTGTTTTAGAAGTAAGAAAGCTTTTGGTCGGTGATAAAATGTTTTTGGTTTCTAAGTTGTTTTAAATAAATAAATTGTTATTATTTTGAATAAAATATATTGTTACTTGTGCAAATTATTTATTATCTAACATATAATAAAACTGTGATTTTCTGCTTGTCTGTCTGTTTGTGTTAGCATCACGTAAAAACTACTAGGTGAATTATAATAAAATTTTATGGAGAGGTACCTTAGTATCATGGTTCAAATATAGGATATTTTTTTTCGCGTAAAAATATCTCTACCAAGAAACAGGGAGAACAAGTAGTGCAAGTACGTAATTTTAAAGATTCAATGGTACTGCAAACTTGACAGCAACTTTTATTTTTGCCAGTGGGTAATTTAAAACATTATTTACAGTACTCTACAATAATTTTGGAATTTTATACAAATCTTAGATTTTTATATAAAGCCTATATTTGGGAGTAATTACCCAGGGATGGGTATCTTTATATAAAGTAATTACATAAACCATATCTAAAGCTATATAAAATTAAGTCTTAAATTGGAATTCTGTCAAAGCAAAATGAGGACGCTGACGAAGTGGTGGACACAGCTAGTTATGAATAAATTAATTATTCTCAGATAAATTAAATAATATGGAGCAATAATTTACAAAAATTACTTTTATTAATATTCTTCTCTTAAAACTGAATATTTTTTTAGAAATTAGCAAAGAAATTAAAAAAAAAATTCATATGGACTTTTCGGGTGTGTGATTGGAGGGATACTTCCCCCTGCCTATAAAAACTTAAACATTTTAATTTTTATGGTATTAACGCTTATGTAGTCCATTTCTTTTAATAATTGCATTATTTTTGAAAATAATATTTTATTTCACCGCCCACAAAAGGAGGAGGGGCGAAAAATAGTATTTTAGAATCTTCAGTTAAGATTTTTAAACATTTGCTTACCACAAAAGTTGCATTTGCTAAACAAAAGTATGGGAAAACTTAAAAAAATAGAGGTAGGATTAGGGGAACTTTTTTCTCCTTGGTCTGATTTTTTTTATTTTATAGGTTTAACTGCCAATGACCATGAGAGGGCAATCAGTAAATTTTCAGTTCCAATATAAGCTAAATAATAGTAATGTCCGGCTGGATTGCCAAAATACCCCTATGTGCGTCGTAAATAGATTTTTCAAGAGAATTTCTTATAACTGGAATTAATCCATTAGTTGACCTACATATATACTCCAGCTAATAAAAGTAAACCAATAAAAGCGAACAATTCGGTTTCGCCAATGTTAGTCCAATTATTACCAAATACACGTTTTCTTTCAAAATTGGTATATTTTAAATATAGTGTTCATCACAGGAGGTGGGCAAAATGGTTGAAAATTAGAAATCACTTTTTTTTGTAATTCTTGAACAAAAATAATAAGTAAAGCTTGGCATCATTCCATTCCAGTCCATTTGCACTTGTCTATGTCTATTTCGCCATTCTTTTCTCATATACAATGTTCGGCAACTAGAAAAAAAAGGGAAAATAATTTAACAGCATAACAAAAATTCAAGCTTTTAACTTCAGGTCAAATTTGATCTGAAGCTTTTAAGTACATAAAATTTTATAAATGATTTTTTGGAAATATATTTTTTTTAAACCTAATAGTGCTGTTGAGATTTAAAAAATAATAAAAGTCATAAAATATCGAAACTATAAACCTCTCACTTTCACTCAATTTTTCACCTAAAATGGGTCAAAATTTAATGTTCTGTAATGTAATGTTCTGTAATGTAATGAAATGTAATGTAATGTACTGTAATGCAATGTAATGTAATATAATGTAATGTAACGTAATGTAACGTATTGTAATGTAATGTAATGTCTTGTAATGTAATGTAAAAATTGTAGTGGGGCTAATAAAAGTAATAAAACCACAAAACGTTTGGTAGTTTATATAAAAAGAATCAGTAACTCAGCTAAAAAATTTTAAAAAGGTAATTCAGTTTGGAATTAATCATTTTTGTTGTAAGGACTTTCTAACTCGATTACCAACATAATTATTTTATCAAGGCCTGAGACTAAAATAACCAATTCTGCAGAATTGAATACGCAATATATAATATGCGATAAAAAGTTATGAAAATAATTTTGCAATCACAAAAGTACATAAGTCATTATGTGACAAATACTACTTTTGGTAATGTCTATTTTTTGTTAGGATGATATAAGCGAACGTTAGCTTTGTCGACTTCAGACGACTTTAAGCTGATGCCGAGATATGTTTGTGCCCAGCTTCCAACGCCGAGAATTTCATGAAAAAATGGTCCTTTGCTTAGCACCAATTCTGGATGTTAATACCAGAAAATTTTGTATGGTAACTTTTACATGGTAACCATGTAGAGTTCTCATACCTACTTCACACAAAATTTGTTAATTTATTCTTGCTCCACTCAAAGCAAATAAATAAAGCTTTGAGAAACAAATATCTTGAATTATAAGAACAACAATTGAATATTGTATGTAGAGCAAGCAACAACAACTATTTATTCGTTGCTGTATGTAGAACAATTTGTAAGTAAAAAAATACTACAAATAAACAAGTGTACAATGTATGTATGTACACACGAATAGTTAATAAGTACATACATATGTACATTTAGAGAAAACATATGTAATCAGAAATGTACTACACATGCTTTAATAGTATACATACATATTTACATACATATATGTTTATTTTATGTACATAATACATATTGTATATACATATGTATGTATTTATGAATGTACAACCGATATACATTTTGTTGTTTTTTTTTTTTGCACACACTAAAAAGTAAGTGCAGAAACCTCTTTTTCGTATAGATGCATTTTTTTAATTCACTATTTTTTTTTATAGTTTTTTTCTGCTAGACTTTGTGTCACCAACTACTGTTACGACTGCTGCCAACAGAAAAAAAACAACCACAAACAAACAAATCCAGCAACAATAATTTTGCAGAAAAAAGAAAAAAATCGGAAAATTTTAAAACTGTCACGATTTTTTTTCCATCGTTTGGGTGTTTTTAACAAGAAAAAATAATAATAATTGTGGTGTAAAATTGTTTGAAAAAATTTTATTTTTCACATATTTTGTCTTTAAAACACTTTAAATATTAATATTGTGATCTAAACTACTTACATATACGGTAGTTATTTTTATATCACATTCTTTTAATTTAGTCGTCTTTTTGTTTTGCTTTTTAAGCTCACCTCAACCCATTTTATACTCCCGTATACTTGGTATATGTCTACTAGCAACCAAATCCACACACCGACATTTGCTTATACATAGCATCTATTCACCAAAGACTCCAAATAGCTTCACTATATTTACAAGACCTCAAATCGCACACTAAATCATAAGGAATCGCAACTCAAAATTCAGAAATATGCCAGACTGGCGAACAACTTTCTTAATGGTTGTATTTTTATAATTTGCTGTGCCCGCCACGTCCTGGACGTCCTGACAATATTTTGGTCGATTTGGCTTTGAAAGTATTTCACAACAGTTGTAAGACTCTTACCTTTATAGTACTTCAGTTATGGTTTATATCTTTACTTTATATAAAGGGTACCCATCCCTGGATAAAATTCTAAAATTTAAAAAAAAATTCTAAAAATTATTGCAAACCTCTGTAAAAGGAGTTTAAAATATTTTAATAACATTGTAATTCCACAAAGTAAAAATACAAATCAAATATACAAATAAAAATACAAATAAAAATAGTAATTCATATTTTGTCACTATTTGAAATCATCTGTTGCGCAACCGTGTTTAAAATATCCCGTCTTCAAAAATAAAAGATGCCTTAAAGTATGCAGTACCTTTAAAACGGTAAAAAGTCGGCGTACTTTTACTGTTTTTATCGCTTGGAAATAAGGTATTTTTGGGAAGAAAAAAGTATCATATTTTGGAATCAGGATGCCACGGTACCTCCTCACAAAATTTTGTTAAAATCCATCTACTCGTACTATATCACAGCGCCCTCTTTCGCTGGTATTGATTTATATACATCTGAGGCAGAGAAATACCATTCTAAATATTATAATGAAATTAAGCTTTTCTCTACTCCTAAACTTCACCACCAACCAGCCTTTCCACACTATCGCTTTCCCAAAGAATGTAACTCGATAACCAATTGGTTGGCATAATTACTTCAGTGTTACTTCTCTTTTCGAAAACAAAATTAACTTCTAAAAAATATTAAGGTAATAAGTTTTGAAGTCCACTAATAATTTAGTTAAAGCTTTACTCACTCTTTATTTTCTATGAATTCAAAATATTTTCTAATGATTTTTCATTTCATGCCGCTCTCAGGAAAGACACTTTAACTCAAAAGTATAAAAACATTATATTAATTAATTTAAATAACACAATAGATTTAGAAAAAAAAAAACAACAAAAAAACTATAACATAAAATAAATAGTAAATAAATTTCAGATAAACACTTGTCAAAATAGAAATGAATTTATACAATGTGTGATTATTTCTAAACAATTTAAATTACTGAAATAAGCGCGAAACTTAATCAAATACAACAACAACTAAAAAACACTGAAAGAATTTTTTTTCGCAAAAACTATTTAAACACACGTACATTCTTGAATGCGATGGCGGAAAATTCAACAGTCACCCTTAAATAGGTGAGGGGACATCGAGGCAACTGTGCTGCCGATGAACTAGCCAAGAAGGGAACACTACTGCGCGATGATGCCACAGACATCTATTGCGGCATTCCCCTCTCGGCCTTTTTACACCGCATTAACTTTGCCCTTCACGATATAGCTCAGGTCAGATGGTCCAATGAGTCGACTTGTTCGATTGCAAGAACGATTTGGCCCACGCTGGAACAAAAGAAAACGGTCTCGCTATTTCCGCTGCAGAAAATGCAGATACGCGACTTAATAGCAATAGTCACTCGTCATTGCTTATTTGGAATCCATGAAAGCAGGATAGATATCCCTTATAACGACTTCTGTAGAAGTTGCCATGCTGAGGAAGAGGAGGAAACGGTTGAACACCTTCTCTGTCGTTGCCCTGCACTAGAACACTGTCGTCTACAATACTTGGGACGACAATGTTTTGAAAGCCTTTCTTGTGTTTCATCTCTGGAATCAAACAGGATTAACTCCTTTTTAAGGAACTGTGGTTGGTTTTTTCTAACCCTCTTCCAACTGGAGTGATATAGTTGCTCATCAATGTACATATGTCACGTCCAATATAGCCTTCACAGCTAACACTTTCTACCCCTAGTCTATGACCGTCTACCCACTTCTGTATCTATGATTCTTCCTCAGTCTCTGTAATGACCCTAATCTTTGTTCTTTATCTTTTCTTTCTATCCCTTCTCTTATCTGCAGGTATCACAAAGGGAGCAACATAATGGACCCAACTGAGCTATTTTGGTCCTCTCCTTTTCTGATTGTTTTCTTTCCTTCTTTAATAAGCTGGCTGCTTAAAATAACCTAACCTAACCCTATTAATTAAGAAAGAATATTTTAATATCAACTGTTCACAATTGAAATTAACTTGTAAAGGATTTTTCATTAGACGCTTCCTAATTTTGATTTTGAATAAAACAAAGTTTAAAATTTATTGGATTTGTTCAGCCAGTAAATAAAATACTGTTGTTATACCTTTCGGTGAAGACCGTCGTCACTGGCTGTTGTTTTGGTACGTTTGGCGAGCGCTTTCGAAGTGAAGACATCATTTTAATATTTTTATAATTTTCAAGCCGCGTTTAAAATGGTACTTAAACGCGGCTTGAAAATTATGTCGTCTTATAACAACAAAGTATAATTGAATTTTTTTATTCTTTTGAAAGTGATGCCATTTAGTATGGCATCACTGGGTGGCGTGCATCAGAAATGTCCAATTTACCATTACTCTGGCGCATGGGTTATGTTGACTTTGAGGAGTTAATTCGCACGTAGCACGTAGCGCCATTCAATGGAAAATTCATACCGTTGGTTTCCATATCATCAATTTAGGTAAAAATTGTAATTAATGACTTATAGCGCTCACCGTGTACTGTGGTGGCCTGGCAAAATCAATATCAAATAATTATGGAGCGGTGAAGCGCCACGAATTGCGCCGATGTTTTTGGTAGATCTAGCATATTGTCGACGTATAGAAAGCTTGGTTGATTGTTTACTGAACCAGTGAACTCAATTTTATTCATCATTCAACGAACAGTCATAGCGGTAGGACGATAATGTCTGCCGTGAAATAGGCTTGGCGATTTGGCAAAATAGACTGAATATGTGCGGGCAAATTCGACATATCGTCGCGTTTCTTCTTAAACCACGTAAGCGTCATTTTTTCGAAATTGACTTTTTTGGTTTTTATGGTAGAAAATAACATTTGCCACCAGACTACATTCTCATCCTTACAAGTTTGTATGAAAAATAAAAAAAATCCATTTTCAAATGACATTTGCATGCAAAATATAATGGTTTTTATATTTCAAGTTGGAAATGTTAAAGACTCAACCACTAAGTTTTTTGTATTTAAGAATAAAAAAATCAGGAAAGTTTCAGGCCAATTGGAGCATTTTTTTTTAAGTTAAAAGTTTTTTTTTTGATAAATACAAAAATAAATGTTAATTTACACACAGAAATTTGTAATTTGCTGGTTGCGCCAAAAACCACTTAAGCGACAGATTTGGCTACAATTAATTGTAAGTAACAAATTTACAAAAAAAAAAAAAAAAACAAGTTTCTATACCCTTCAGAAAGTCGCACAGCCATGTTTTGCAAAAAAAAATTGTTTTCAAACCGATATTAAAGAAGTTATTAAGTTTTTTTCTTTTTCTGAAAAACGACTTTTTGGCGCTTACGTGGTTTAAGAATAAACGCGACGACATATAGTTTCAACAATATGGCCGCTATCAACTGTCGAATTTAGATTGATACAAAGAATGCTGAAGGCGGATGTAGCGATGCACAAAATACATTACATTCTGCTGTTATCTGATTTTCTCATTATAATAACGATCATAAGCTTGAAAAATAACAGTTTAATTGCATTTCTTTGTAGGTGCCTTTTTTTCCCAGTGTACTCAAATACATATATGTATGTATATTTGTAGTGGGTTGTAGTTTAATTTTGTTTGTTTGTATAAATCGGCAAGATTTCCCTTTATTATTTTTACAACCGCTACTGAAACAAAAAAAAAAAAAAAACAAAAACAAAAAATGAAAACCCTTATCAAAAGGAAAAAAGAACTCTTACGTCAAAACTTATAGTATGACTAGAAAGAAGCATGAATGAATAAATAAATGAAGCTAAATCGCATGGGCTGGCTTGCCGTGGTGTGGTGTTGTGTGGTGAGGCCAGTAATCGCTTAATGAATTTACAAACATTTTACGGATTTTAATAGAAGTTCATAGAAAAGATTAACAAATTTCGTATGAACGATAAGCTGTGTGTTAAGCAAATGTCAAATGTTGTATTTTTCAAGTACAATAAAAATAAAAAAATATTTACATCATTACAAGTTCATTGTCGAATGATAAATAATAGCGTTGTGTTAAAGGAAGTTTATGTTAAATTTATTTTTTTATAATTTATTGTATTCTCAACTATAACTGAACTAATAACCATAAGTATTCATATTTTAATCATCATGATGGCTGCTAACATCTTGGATTCATCTCTCTTGTGCTCGGCCAAAACACACAATACCTCCTCTCCTTAGCCAATTGTATTTTATATGGACTTGGCTTCGTAATAAAAGCTTAATTTTAAATAAAAGTAAAATTAATTATTTTTAGGTAAATTCGCTCCCCTTGATTTATATGATTGAATAAATTACAAAATCAATTTAGGAAAAAGAAAATAATTATAGTTGTTTAATCTTGTTTGTTCTAAACTGAGTTCAGTCACAAGGTTTGTATAATGGGCGACATATGGAGGGGCCATAGCGGGAAAAATTCGATTTTCGAAAGCGCTACTTTAGATTATATTGTTTGTGATTCTTATACTATATAAGCTAGAGGATCTAGGAACAGCATGATTTGTCTTCCAGTTTCAAGGGTACTCCTATAAATTAAGGCCTACTGTGAGACTAATGGAAGTTTGGCCAAATTACAAACTTCTCTAAATGAGTGATATATAATTTTAAAAGGGGAGAAAAAAATTTTCAAATTTTTTTCCTGCTCTACGATGTTTAACCAAGCCACACATTCTGTCAATCTGGGCAAACAAAAATTAGAGTACATGACAAAGTTATAAGTTACGAATATTACATTAGCATTGAGAACAGCTATGAATACAAAAAAAAGCTACGGCTTCCTTCGAGATGTGGAAGATCACTTTTCAAACTAGACTTATTAAAGAAAAGAATAAAACAGAAATGATCTGTCTTTATTTGCCTATCCGATTACAACACCTCAACGAGAGGAAAGGATGAAAGTATGTCTTTGATAAAAGATAACAGCAATGAATTTAAAAATATTCTTCTAATATATTTTTCTTGTATATAAAAAAGTAGATAAGGTAGTCTGCTATCAAACAAAAAAAGATTCAGTTCAATATCTTTCTTACGTGCAAAACTATGTGGATAACATAAATCAGTAACATAAACTGTTACAAGAGTGATAATTATGCGAATACTCATATGAGTATTCCCATAATTATCTGATGATTATTGATTTATGTTATGTTATGCTACTGCTATGTTAACAGTAGAATTTTTAAATTGAAAATCGTCTAGTTTTTAACTCAGAAAAGATATAACCTTGCCACAATATTTTAAATTTTACTCGCTAACTAAGAGAAAAAATTCGGAAAATATTTTTGAAAATTGTACTCCTTATTTTAAAATCAAAAATTTTCATTTTAAATTGCTTATAGCACGCTGGTTTTGAAACATAATTTATAGATTAGTTTATCACTTTGTAGGTATTAACTAGACCTTTAAGACCATTTATAATTGAAGAAATGTCAATATTTGCAGGTGCGAGGTACCCAACTTTGAGAATTCATAGCGTCACTCCTGGCAAGTCGATGGTGCCCAGCGTCAAAACTTAAGCTTAAATACTCACCTGCTACACCTGTGTTAAATTTTGGATCAATCGGCCTAGGCCTTTATAAATGACTGAATTATTTCAGACACATTTTGATTCTGCCGCACTGTCCGGCATCGCAAATGGAATTGTTTGAGCTCTAGAGTATAATGACATACGTGAACATTTTTAGGGTACAAAGTGCTCTTAATGAGCTGTTTGGTGTGTTTAGACATGTTCAGATTGTATAGATATATTCAGAAAAGTTGTTCAGCTTTACTGTCACAATTACGGTCACAATTAGTGCGGAAATAAGTAAAAAACTAAATTTTTTCCTATAAAAAGAGCAGGAAGAAAATTTTTTTTGGCTCAACGGATTTTTAGCTAAATTATTGTTGAATATATTTAAGCTGTATCACAAAGTTCGAATTAACTACATAACAAAAACCGATAAAACCTTTTTTCAAGGGGCCCACTGATTTTCAGAATATTTAAAGGCCCATAAAAAAAATTGGTCTCCTAACTGGCCTTACAGTATAGGGTTTTACTGTCTTTTGGTAGTGGAATCGAACCTATAAAAAGTCTTTATTTGTTGCACTGTGTTATATGTTTAACTAATATTTTTTTTAATAAATTCGCATTTAAAAACTCTTCCCACTTAAAAAACTTGTAAACAATTGAGGAAAAATAAATAAGTATTTATTTATTAAAGTAGTTTTTTACGCGAATAAATTAACAATGATCGCGGGTAGTTAGAGTTCGCATACTAACAACCAAGCTCACTCATGGCCACATACGCCAGACCATTGGCTGTTCCACCGTAGATTAGAGTAACTTTTTGTATTCCCCTAGGGTATTCCAATTGTCACTGCAGTAGATTGCAAATGCTTTGACGCGGTTCGCTCGGGGAAAATTGGAGCACCAGACGCTAGGGTTCCTGGAGCCAAAATCTGGAAGAAAAGGTCTGTTGTTTTATAACACTGGTTCTCTTCGATGCCCGACCTGTGCCCAAACGACTGGTACCACGGAAATCGGTGGCCCCACAGAGACTCCCCTGTGTCCGTTACCGGTTATTGGTGATGTCCCCTTCGGCGGTACACGTGGTGGCTGTGGTTTAAAATCGATGTATGTAGGGTGGATGCATTCTTGATCAATATGTGCTGTTGCATTCTCAATAGAATCAGGAGTTGGATGGCCTCCAACCGCTAAGCAAGATGTTAGAACATGGGTCCATGGCTTGCCATGTTCTAAAAATTGCTACTCACTGGGACTGTGCGACACAACTAAAAAGCGTATATCGTGCCTCTTACACAGGGCACGTTATCTTAGGGTACGCCGTTACTTCACAGTGAGGGCGCTAGTCTACGTCTTTATTTCATTCGGTGGTAAGACCACCGTCGAGTAAGGGCCCTCGGCTAGGTATCGATGTAAATCTTGACCACATCTGTAACTTTTTATAAGAGGGTATAGGTTCTCGTCTTAATATATAAGCGACCTAACTAGATGCTATCATCCAACTTCTCATAGTGCACTCGGTTAGGCCGAGCAATACTCTTGTGCCTGTCAGCCGTCGGAAACATGAAACACGAAACATGATCGCAAAATCGGTCTAAAACTATACTTAAAGATTTTTGATAAAAAGAAGGATCTGATAAAAATATGGCTTCAGGGGAAATGTTTTAACCACCTCAAATTAAAATTGGTTTTGAAGAAATGGAGAATAAAGCTGAATGAAGGACAATTAAGCCAAACAACTCTCGGAATCGGTATACATATTGATTGGCGTCTTATTTGTAAAAACAGTATAGGGTCCAAATTAACACAAATTAAGTTAAAATTCCATCTGATCTAGCTTGTTGGGAGAAACTCTGCTCCCAGACTTTTATTGTACCTACAATTCGATCCTAAAACTAACGGTTAACTCCAAAAGAAAAATTCATTTAGAATCGCAAACGTTACATTTGACTAAGAAGAAGGGATATTGCTGATCCTGGCCGAACATCAGTCATTTAGGTATCTTATTTTTAGGGTTCCGTACTTAAAGGGTAAAAACGCTACAATATCTGTCCGTTTGTCTATCTGTCAGCGCCTTTTACCTCTGGAACCGTAAAAGGTAGACTCTTGAAATTTTCACAGATGATATATAGCTGTTGCCGCTACAGCAACAAATACTAAAACTTATAGGGTGTTCCGATAGAGAGGTGTTATTAACGAATATGTGTTTATTTCTTGAACTGTAGGAGGCATAGACTAAAGATTTACCAAGAGTAATTAAAATTTAATTCGCTATATAACCAAGTATAAAAAAATAAACCTAAAAATTAAAGGGTTTTCCGCCAGTGACGTGATTTGCATGTATAACGCCTTATTTTCTGAACCGTAATAGGTAGACTCTTATAATTTGCCCAGAAGATGCGATGTGTTGCCACGGCCGCTATGACGATTACTTAAAATAAAAGGGTGTTCCGACAGTGACATGTTTTTCACGTATAGTGACTTATTTTTTTAGTCGTAAAAGATAGACTCTAGACCGCTATAAAAAATAACAAAATTAAAGGGATAGATAGAGAGATGACTTGAAATGTTTACAGTAGATGTTGTTCTTGGCCGCTACAACATTTACTAATGACTAAAGGGTCGTCCATCAGTGCCTAATATTTTTATAGAAAGTGTATTACCATGGCCGCTATGACAACAATTACTAAAATTTAAAGGGTGTTCCAATAGTGATGCAATTTTCGTGAATATATGTAACTTTAATTTTAAAATTAAAGTTTGCCTTTAAATTTAAAGTTGTACTAAACATAGTACGGAACCCTACATGTGTGAGTCTAACTCGCACTTGACTGATTTATTTTCTTTTAGTCTTGAGATATGAGCACTTCTTGTCAGCTCAAATACATTGCAGATACAGTAAATAAAAATATTGCAAAAATCTTATTTTCTGTGCTGCATTCCAATAAAAACTGATTGACCCATTAAATGACATTATTTGAAAGACTTAATGCAATTTAAAAACAAGAAATAGGTACCTATTCGAAATATTTTTTTTCTTTAATAAAAGTCTGTTTTGAGATTTTAACTTCGTTAACCAATTATCTTCATATTACAAATTTTAACTGCATTCAGGTAAAGTGACTTTGTATTGCTTGGTAATTAGTACCAGTCACGATAAGAAAGCAATTATTTTTCAAAAACAGATTCAGTTTGATTCACTTAGAACGTAAAAGACTTATAATTCCACTCTCCTGTTGCCTGCTTTATACACAATCTTTCAACAGAGTTTCAAACAATTCTAATTGCAAAATTTGTTGCTTTGCTGTGTGTACTATTTCCTAATTTTCTTTAATTTTTCGCTATCAATTTTTTGTTTTATGTTTTTATTTTTAACAGATCAATAAAAACAACAAGATCAATTTCAGCAATTAACACAGTACATGTATATGCATACATAGATACATATAGTTGCCAGATAAAGTTAAAATTGACAGATTTCGCTGAAAAAATCGTCAAAATCGACAGAATGCTTTTGTAAAGCTCAAAAGGCTCTCAATGTAAAATTAAATATTCTTTATTAGAATAGAAATTTATTTTTTAAGATAGGCTTAAGTTCGTTTTATTTTCTTTAAGTTAAAAGAATATTTTTTTTATTAAATACCAACGAAGAAGGAAGCTTTAGGTGGTGGTAGACTTTAATCTCACCAACTGACGATAGATTATTAAATACAAATTTCTCAAATTTATTTATTTATTTATTTAATATAATCGAAAAGCCTATTGGCCTAATTGATTATCCAGTTAATTTATGAGTAGGTTTAATATAATATAATTAACTCCTATATACTACTTATACACAATAATTATTTTTAATTATTTATTATATACATTATATAAAATTCTATTATATATTATTCTATTATCTAAAGCAAGCCATAGGACGATTGTAGCAACAATTCTAGGAATCAGTTGTATGCTTGTTCTTCATTTAAAAACCCAGCTCTTGCGATGACGTTCAGTATTCTCGGGTATGCCATAATACGTAACATTTCTAATCACAAATATATTCATATAATAATATAGCAACTCATTTTCGTCTGTCTGTCTGTCTGTCTGTCTGTCTGCTTTTCATTTGTGTTCGCATAACGTAAAAACTACTGGATGGATTTTAACAACATTTTGTGAGGAGGTATCTTGGCATCCTGGTTCCAATATAGGATACTTTTTTTCCGCAAAAATATCTTATTTCCAAGAGAGAGAGAGAGAGAAAGTAAAGAAAAAGCAGTGAAAAAAACCAATTTCCGGTTTAAAGCTACTGAAATTTTCGGTTTGATACTGGGATATTTTAAACACTATTGCGTACCATTAGGAGCCAATTAAATAAAATTTGTATTTAATTTGTATTTTTATTTTGTGGAACTACAACGTTATTAAAATATTTTAAACACCGTTTACAGAGCTTTAAAATAATTTTTAGAATTTTTTTAAATTTTACAATTTTATCCAGGGATGTATGAAAGATCAGAAAAGTTTTGATTTATGTTGCAACTTTTTTGCGCATATTGCAAACGATTTTATGTAATACTAGCTGTAGCCGCTGACAATATTTTGATCGGGTTTGCTTTGCAAGTATTCCACACCAATTGTAAGACTCTTACTTTTATAGTGCTTCAGTTATGGTTTATGTATTTACTTTATATAAAGGTACCAATCCCTGGATAAAATTCGAAAATTTATAAAAAATTCTAAAATTCTAAAAAATATTGTAAAGCTCTAAGAGGTGTTTAAAATATATTATAATAACAATGTAATTACACAAAGTAAAACTACAAATTAAATATAAATTTAACTCAATTGGCGCCTAATGTTGCGTAATAGTGTTTAAAATATCCGAGTTTTAAGCCGAAAATTTTAGTATCTTTAAACAGGAAACTGCCTTTTCTCCACTTTCACTTGGAAATGAGATATTTTTGCGGTAAAAAGTATCCTATATTGGATTTAGAATGCTAAGGTACTTTCTCACAAACATTTGTTAAAATCTATTTAGTGGTTTTTACGTGATGCGATCATAAATAAAAACAGACAGACGGAAATGAGTTACTATATTATTAAATGTATAGATTTTTTATCGTTTAAAAAAATGAATGTTAGGTGTTTTTTTTTACTTTTTTGAAGGTAAAACAATTAAATGACAATGGATTTAAATAAAATTGGTTACTATAATCCTGTTAGGTCCCTACCAATATCAATCAAAAAAATTTACCTCTCGAGGAAGTTTGCAGATCTTTTAAAAAATATAATTACTGGTATTTTTACCGTTCCATATCTTTTTAAATCTAGTTTTAAAACAATTACTGTTTTTCTTTACATTTTTTTTTAATTTTAAAATTAGTACCTAATAAATTCGTACACAGAAGAACATTTTTGCTCCTATTAAAGGATTTACTTAGTTTCAGATACAAATTTAATAAAGTTTTTAATTAATTCAATTATATGATTAATTATATAGAAAGAAAAAACTACTATTTTTATTTAATAAATAATTCAATCAATTAAAAATTTAATTAAATTTGTATCTGAAACTGAATAAAAGTTTTGATGAAAACACAATTTTCTTTCTGTTTATTCAAAATAAAGGCGTCTATTTGCATTAAAAATCGTATAATTGTCAAAAACAAACATTTCTGATTGCATAAATCGTCAGATTCAATCTGGCAACCGTGACTAGATTTTGGTTTACACTTCTCTCTTTCTTCCTTGGCTTTTCTTTCCAACAATATTTATTTTTTTCTTGACAAAAGAAAACAACCTGTCGCATCGAAAATAATATAGTACATACATACATACATACATATATTTTTTTAATTTTTTATTTCTTGTAAAAACTACATTAAGGAAAAACTATAACACAACACAACAACAACAACAACCACATTTAGTAAGTGACACACACGAACAATCGTAATTATATGATCACGAGCCAAAGTCACAGCCACCAATAGAAGTCCGAAATTATTTATCTATTAATGATACTTTTACGAGTATGTATGTAGAAAAAAAAATCAAAAACCAAACACACTCGCACTTACACACTCACACTTCTACAATTGCACTTGTTTAATAGTCAAGTAATTATTGTTGCTGTTGCTGTTGCTGTTTGTACTCAATATTATATTGCTTTTGTTGTTGTCTTGTTAGCATTTTCATTTGTTTTCATTGTCTAGTGCTGCCAGTCATGTTAAATAAGATTCCTTAAGGTGAACAAGGTACTTAACGGAGATGGCAGTTGACAGTTTTAAAAGACAGTATGAGAGCCATAAAAGAAATGAACTTTTTGGAACATTTGTTTAGGTTAATTTATCTAATGTCCAATTACTTAGATTGATTCAATTTTTAAAGACCGCTTATCCTAATTAGGACATTTTGTATCACAACTTCTTCTTAAGGTTATGTTTAAAGGAAGCTTTGTTATGAAAATATTTGCTGCGGCGTCAGCCTTCAAACAGGCTCAAATGTTTTCCTTTCTGGTTATGTCAAAAAGCAATTAAACTCTAACTATTTCAAAGAAGCGATATAGCTCTTTGATAATCAAGCTGCCACCAAGGCATTTAGCTCATATTTGTTAACCTCCAAGCTAGCTTGGGAGTTACGTTTATTATTATTTTCTAGGGGGTTACCGAAGCATATCACTAACTTCATAGGTCCCTTTTCGACCCCCTTGGTTCCTCAATGATTTCTGGTATTCAAGTGGAATACCTTACTTTCATTGAGACTCGTGCTGTCACTAGCCTTTTGCTCTCGACTGTAGTGATTTCAGATTGGCAAGTGATACATGTCGACATTCTTCCTCAACACAGAGTCTATGGTAAGTGCTACCATTTGCTTAATGATAGGTCTCTACAGCATCTCCATATAATATGTGTCTGTCCGTGGTGCAAAGCCTTTTTTATGTTAGCCCTTTCCCAAGTAAAGCCTGCAAGTATCGTCTTACTGCGATAATAATTCAGAGTCTGTCACCTGTACTAACCATTTAAAGGCACCCAGATTATATCCAAGCTCCTTCTTGGTCTTCCTGCCAACTTGTAGTTTCAAATTGCAGAGTCTTTGGTGGGAATCGCATCCACAACCACGGATTGATAGACTAGCACACTACCTACTAGCCCACCGAGGCACCCAGGAATGACGTATAAGACTGAATCAGTTGGGCACCACAAACTGTCTTACTCTTTGCAGGTTTCCCGAAAATCTTGGGGTAGAAGGCAATAAAAGGGCAGGCAGGTTGGCCAGAAGGGGCAGGTAGACCCCCTACTGATCGGATTGGATCTTTTTGTGAACTTGGAACAAATATAATCCGAAAGGAAATCTGGATGGAGATTTAGAAGACCAGGTATAACTCTGGGTTTATTGTCTCCGTGCGGAGCTGGCTATTGGGACATTTAAGCAAAATCGCTTTAAAGGTCTCATGTCTCTAAGTAAAAATAACCAAAGAAAGTTCATTGGCTTCCTCATATGATCTTGCAGGTTTAGGAAATACCTAAACGGATTAGGTATTAAGAGAAACTGCCGGTTTATATTAACTCCAGAGTAAGTCGAAAAGGGACACATGAAGTTAGTGGTCGGCTTCGGTATCCCTCTACAAAACACTCCAGAGCATATCCCGATGGAATGTTGTATTTTTTAAGCACTATCTGCGAAGCTTCTGGCTTGCCTGCATAACGCCCCGAGTTTAAGGTGGGAATCAAACCTGCTACTCCCAGATACTAGATCACAACAGATACAACCAGCTAAGCAAGTATCTACTGAAAGATAGGAAATCAAATTGAAAATGTTGACTTTCTATAAAGATTTTTTTTCGGCGGCACACTTGTACATTTTAATATAAGAAATTATCGTATTGAGTTGCGAATTATTCTCCAAACATGGCTTCCAGTTTCCCTCCCTTTTTCCTGTTTCCAAATTTAAGAAATGATTCGGCGGAGAAACCAGTTTCTTGTTTCTGTTATTTTAGGGAGAAATTTCTCTAATGAAGTTATTTTAAACATTTTGTTTAGCACAGGGTGGGTAAGCTAAGGTTAATCCCGAACTCTTTCATTACTTTGTGATAAAAAATTCATATTGCGAAACGAGGTACAGGGTTCCTTTCTACGCATAAGACTATTTTGGAGATCATCTGAAATTTTATTTTGTAGAACAGCATTTTTTGTAATTCAAACTCAAGAATATTTTTTTTTCTATTTGCAGCATAATTGGACATTTTGGTACTTTTGTTAATAGAAAAAGTACCTTGCTAACATCATTTAAACGCTTGGCCAGCAACTAATTTTACATTCCAACACAGGTAGAGCGATTGTAAACACTACAACAGGTGGTTAAATAAAAACTTAATGAACAAAAGTTGGATAAAATGAAATGAAATACTTTGTTGCTGTTATTTATTTATGTTTAATGCACAGTGTGCCTGTGTGCTTATGTGTTTGAGCAACTGAGAGTTGAGCGATATTAAAAAAGAAAATAGTACAAGAAAAACAAAATAAAAAAAAGAAAGGTAGCAGGCAGCAGTCAGACATTTCATGCAGACAAAACAGAAGCAGGTCTATGCATGTTTTTTTTATGAATGCATATGTATGTGTGTGTAACAAAAACAAAATAAACGTCATTTACTTGTTTATAAAATCTAGGGAATACGAATAAAAGAAAGATGAACAGTAAAGCCCAGCAGAGACATTAACAACAACAACAACACAATTTTGCTGTCGAGAGAAGTTTAAGCAACAACACAAGTTAATTTTAAACTCGGGTTAAGAAAAATACATTTTTAATCTAACAAGAGCATTCAAAATAACAACAACAGAGAACAGTGCGGATAAATATGATGATGAAAACTTAAAAGTTATACACTCTGAGAAATTGTCGTATTAAAATCAATTCAACGTATGCTAAAGAGAATAATTATATTTATTTTAAAGTGAAAAGCTCTTAAACGGTAATTTAAGAGTTTGAGGCAACAAGTTTTTTTGTTTTTTTTTTTTGTAAGCCAAAGAAAGTGTTAATTGTTCAAAATTAATTGAAAAGAAAAAATCGTATCAACGTTTTTTAATAAACAACAAAGTATGAAATAATAAATAAAAACAAACAAAAAATTTTGTTTTTAACAAAAGATCAATGATCAGTATTTATTCAAAATCGATCGTTAAGCACAAAATAAAATAAAGAATTTTATTGTTGTTCAAAAAAGACGCGCGTGCTTAAAATTAAACAAACAATTGTTAAATGGATGAAAAAGAGAAAAAACAAAATAAACAAATAAAGAAAGGAAAAAGATCAGTGACATTTGAGAAGTAAAAATCAAAAAAAAAAAAAAAAAAAATACAGATCTAAGTGGCGCAATGATCATACAAATCATAGTGTGTATGTGAATACCTACAGCCCACCTGCTTATTTTACCAACCCCAAGTAACAGCAACAATTTTAAATTGAATGCAATTACTGAAAAAATAAAACTAATCGTTTATTTAATTAAACAAGTGACAAATTCTTTTAGCATTAACAACTACAATAAAAGCACATAAAGAAAATAATTTAGTATCAGCATTCAAATTGGTTCAAAAAATCAAAGAAATTCCCATCACAAAAGTATAAATATGTAAATAAATCAGAAAAACAAAAATCTACAAAATTTACAAATTTGTCTAAAATTTTTTCAAATGAATCATTGCAATTTAATTGTGCAAACGACAACAAAAGTTTTTTATAAAAAGTGCTTAATAAAAATTGAAAAACTTGTTAATTTGAATACTGGTTTACCAAAATAAAGTTATTTTGAAAAAAAAAAAAAAAAAAAAATGTGGCCGCTTTTTAATAAACAAGTGACTTTTTTCTCAAGAGGAAGTATCTAAATACTTCTTAAAGGACTACGGAAGTTAAATTTGATAAAAAGGTGAGTTTAAAATTTTTTACAAACTTTTGCAAACTATCGTTTCATAAAAAAAATTAGCAAGTCTACGTGTAAACGCGTCTAAAAATCTTTATGTGCGGAAAATTCTTTAAAGCGGACTGCTGCTGTTTTGTATCCTATTTCAGTTCCTCTCTCTGTGTCATTTCCGGTTTGGATTGGTAGTTGTCAATATTATTACACAAAGTGCGCCGCACAGTGGTTCAGCTTCATATGATTGGTGGCATTAAATACAAGGAGACATCGTAGAATCTGATAAACAAATGCTGCAAATATGGAAAATATCCGAGCACAACCACGCCTACTTCACATATAACACAAAAGTTATAAATCTTCGTACAGTCACAATTTTTTGCTCATTGCAATTTTATGATAATATATATTTACAAATGGTGAAAAAAATTAGAAAAATCAAAAAAAAAAAAAACAACTACGCCCACTTCTCACATAAAATGCAATATTTTCCTTGTTAAACGGCTAGATCACTTAAATTTTAAGATTTAAAATTTTCGTGTTTTTATTTGATTAAAACATAAATAAAAAAATATACCAACAGTCATGTCCATGTTTAGTGAATATATCTGTAAATAAATGGGAGAAAATCAAGGCGAATTCATAACAGGTAAACTCGAGAGCTCAGCTGTCTATTTGTTGTTACCATCTTACAGTGTCAAAATGTACTAACATTTTTTATTTTGACAGCCAAAAATGATTTATACAACAACAAAATGTACGTATTTTTATTACAGAGTTGTACTCTTTTTTCGCCGCGAGTCTACCTTGTTTATTGTGCCATGGGAGAAAATATAAAAAAAATTAAAAACAAAGTAATTCGTGTACCTTTATTAACACAACAAATTTTTTACTTCATCAGTGCATTTCTATCGGGCATGTTCAGTAATCCGAAACCGAGTGAAATTGAAATCGAATAAATTTTTAAAGAAAAATATAACTTAGTTGCGCCTATTATTTTAAAACATTAGCCATCAAGGAAGTTATGTAAATGGTCTTTAATCAAATGTATAAAAAATAATATCAAAATGTTGTACGATTTAAAAGTTATAACAATTTAAAATTTCATTCTGATTCAATTTCACTCGGTTTCGGATTACAGAACATACCTGTATACGTGAATGCTTAGCACATATTTTTCTACGATCTTTTCATTTATGAAAAGTTATCAAAGTTGAGTTGTATATACTCAAATATGAACACTCAAATGTGAAAAACAAAATTTGTTGTCACTTATTCACTTTTGAACAGAAAGAAAAAATAAATTATCGCATTCATAAATGAAAACACAAACATATTTTTGTAGTCTCTCACACATGTATGAGAAGAAACAGCTAAAAAATAAAATGTACACATTCATACATAAATGAACAGTAAGTGTACATTTGGGTACTCTGAAAAAACAATGCAACTAATAGTCACAGCTGATTAAAATATTGAACTTTTAACAACAACAAAAACAACACTATAAATAATGGTTAGAAGTTATTGCTATGTATTGCAAAAAACATACAAACATGCTTTTTTAAAATTTTCGGAATTGCTTACGAGCAAAAACGAGCAGATGAATTTTTAATAAATCGTTAGCTGAGACTTCAAACTTTAATGTGATATAAGTCCAGGGCCCAAACCAGATTTAGATCATTAGATACCAGCCATAGAAGTTAGAGAAAAGAAGTATTTTGGACAATTCTTAGTAGTAAAGATTTTTTTTTTTTATTTTGAAAATTTGTATATATATATAATTTACAGCATCCAAATGTATACAAAAAAATTATTATTGTGTCATTATAAGAGTATTTTAAAAGCACGAAGCGATAGAATGTAGCATATATGTATAATACGGTCATTTGAATGTCTCTGGAGAAAAAAGTAATAAAGATATAAGCCTAATATTTTTGGTACATGATAACTAGATTGTTTATTATAAACTGTAAACAAAATCAGGTAAATCAGAAGACATAAAAAATTAATTAATGCCGCTCTTGAACCAATGTGCGCCGCTATATCAGACACATTTCGATCTTACTATGTGCATTCATACATAATATACACTGTCGGACAAAATAAAGTGCGTTTGCACATTCTGTCAGTTTCCTTAAACAAAAAAGAACTTATAAAACGATTTTAAATCTTTATCAAACCAATATTTTCATAAATTTTATTGAAAATAACATTAAAAAATATTTATCAAGAAAACTTAAATTCATACATTTCGAAAAAATACTAAACAAAATATATTAAAAATTCTGAGCGTCAAAATAAAGTAACACTTTAATGTAATATCGTAAAGAAATTAAAAATAATTAATATGATGTTGCAGCTTCTTTATTATTAATGACTTCCCTTAGTCGCCTAGGCATACTTGTTGAAATATTTTTCAACATACTTGATGGCATTGCTCTCCATTCAATTGCGAAGTCATTGGAATTTTATCATCCAAAATAGCCCAGAGATGTTCAATGGGGTTTAAATCAGGGCTCTGAGAAGGCCAATCTAATTTCTCAATGTTATTTTCTCCAATATATTTTTTGGCCACCTTGCTGGTATGCTTGGGGTCATTATCCAGCTGTAATATAAACTCACCTAAGCCCATTTTCTCAGCACTACTGTAAAGATTTTCTTTCAAAATGTTTACGTAGTGCTCACCAGTCATTTTTGTGTCAATTTTGACAAGTCTTCCTACCCCTGAAACCGAAAAACATCCCCACATCATAAGGTTTCCACCACGGTGGGGTAATATTTGTTGCCTTAAGTCTTTGCGATGGCTCACTCCAAACTCTTTTCCGTTTTTTCATATTTTTAAGTTCAAATTTAGATTCGTCTGTCCAAATAACTTAACTCCATATATTAACAGCACGTAGGAGAGGCTTTTTCTCAGCGTAGGAACTTCTTAAACCAATTTCGTTCAGTCTTCTTTGGATAGAACGCGTTGAGATACTCAAACCTAAATCCTCTTTGATTTCCCTTGTAGACGTAAAAGTTTTTTTTTGGTTTTCTTTGCGAGAATGGCGATGTGGTCATCATCTGTCTTGGATGTTTTACGTTTTCTGCCACATCATTTTTTCAAACTTTCGTTTGACTTCCTTATTTTATATAATGAAATAATTTTTCTTACGCCACACTCTGATATCTTATACTTTAAGGCCAAGTCTCTCAATTTCATTCCGTTTTCACGGTCGTGTATCAAAAAATCTTTATGGAATCTGGCCAAAGGTATCATTTTAATACTAAGGTAATTAAAAAAGCTATTAGTAATTAAAGAAAAAGTTGTTAGGCTATTTATTAAAAATTATTGTATAGATATTGTATTTACCTTTAGTTTTATGTCAAAATATTTGTGAACTGACAAGAAATAGTAATATTAAACACAAAGGGTACTTTATTTTGTCGTGCTTTTTTTTTTGCAACCTTATACTTTCACTTCCAGCGCAAAAACTAAGAACTTTTAAATTAATATAAAATTAAATTATATATTTATCACAACCTAGTGGTGTAGCTAGGAACCATTGCTAGTAATGACAGACGAAGTCGTTAGCCCGTTTATTCTGTTTAGACTTAGGGCTACTAAAGTGTCATACCCAAACATACCTACATCATTCTACAGACACTATGCTAACTTATGCTAACTTGTGATGAATGTTGTAATCCTATTGGTGGGTTAAAGGTTATGCAGATGTTAAAGTATTGAAAACAGAATAAGGGACGTCTATTTACAGAAGAGGCTATCTATTAACGACAAGATGGCCGAAAATTTATTTAATTTGTTCTGGTATTAAACGGATTCAATGAAACATTAATAACAAAATAAAGAGTTTCACTCTGGTTGATTGAAACAAAAAATTAAATATTTTTATTTCAAGGATGACAGTTTCTTTGACGATAGTTTGCATAATACCGTCATCCGAATGATCGTCAACAATAAGATACGTGACGCCGTGCCCCGATGTGATTAACGATAAGATAAAAAAATCGTGTCTTAAAGAGTGATCGGCGGTAATCGACGCTTAAGAAGTCGTTGACGACAAGGTAGAGAAAGAAATCGTCGAAGATAAGCTTCAGGAAATTGTCTCTTATATAGTAGGTTGCAGGCGAGATGTATACTAGTTGTAACGTTTTTAAGCTTGTTGTATTAAAGTTGTGTGTCGGTTGTACGAAAGATCAAAAAATTTTTGATTTATGTCAATTTGTAACATCACGTCGCAACGTTTTTGCGCCTCCCGCATACGATTTTATATCTATTTGTATTTAGTAATGTTAGGACCACCTGTCAGTTTACTTTGAATGTTAACTATTATTTGAAGACGATGTCAATTATAGCATACACGAGAATATTGAACGACATCTTACTTTAAATAAGCTGAGTTGTTAAATGGAGTTGTATATGAAATGGCACACCAAATTGTATCGTTTGTGGAACAAGCATACAAATGCTTCCTAGAATTGCTGTTGTAACCATCGCAACGTCTATGGGTTGCTTTATGGTTGTGCATGATCTCATAAGAAAGTTTCGTCAGACTAGTTTGAGCTGTCCTCAATATGTCTTTTACGATTTACTATTATCTGTACTCGTCGTTTTCAATATCTTGCAGGCATGCCTAACGGAAAAATAACAAGCAGAAAAGACTTTTCGAAATTTGTTTTTGTGTACATATAAATAACTAAAAATGTGGGTACACGGAACCCACGTTTAAAACCCTTCATGGAAGGTGGATATAAAAATATTTGTGCTTCCGTTTCCTAAAAGTTTCTTCAGTATTTTTGAAATATCTTATCTATCAGCAAGTCAAGTTGATTAAAAGCATTATTTACACAAACAAATACTCTTGTCTTTTTAAATGCTTAATTGTTTTTTTCGTAGACCCCTTTTAAAATACTACCCCTTACAAATGTTGTTCGCTGTCTATCAGTCTGTCTGTATGTCTATCTTGTTAGCACGATAATCGCACTTAGATTGTTATTGTGGTTTTAATAAATTTTACTCACGTTACGTTTTTTTTCCTTTCTATCCATAATATTTTTTATTTATATCTTTTTATTATTTTCATCGCATTAATTAAAAACTAAAATTGAATACTACAATAACAGCAATAAATAAAAAAAATATGAAAATAATATTATTCTTTTTTTATAGACGTTGGACGCTATAAATGGAAAATGCATTTTTAATTAGTGTTTACAAGCAGATAAATTTCATTAGAATTACAAAAAGAAAAAACAAAACATTGTTATTTCGTTTACACTTTCGTTGGAAATTTAAAAAATAAAACACAATGGGCGGGGGAAATTGTAAAAAACTGTGTTTAGTAAAAATCTATTTAATAAGACTGCTATAAGGCGTGCTCTGGCAGCACTGTTTTCTGTGACAGCTGATTTGGCTGCATTCGGTTGTTTAGAGGTTAGTTTGTTTTGGCTAATTATGATGAATAGAGTCAAGCTAAACCACAGTGGGGCAGAATAAAAATAATTTCTAAATAGAAAATTTTTATATATTCCTTAAAAATAAATTTTTTATTAAAAAAAACTTGTGTCGCCTTTTTGAGCTTAGAAACATAAAAATTTTATAATTTTGGAATTTACAAATTGAAAATCGGTTAGTTCTTAACTGAGAAAACACATCAACGTAAAATTTTTCTAAAATATTTGGAATATTACCTGCTAACTATGAGAAAAAAATTAAATTAAATTAAATTAAATTAAATTAAGTTAAATTAAAAATTGTTATCTATATTTTGAAAAACTGGACTTGGGTATCAGTAATTAGACATAATTTAGACGTAAAAACATTATTTTGTAGGTCTTATCTAGGGCTTTAAGGCCATTTATAATTTTTAACAATAGTACACAAACAGAAGAAATGCAAAGCTCAAAAAAAAAAAAAAAATCTTAAGTACTAGGTTCCCAACCTTGAGGCAACTTGGCGCCTGGGGAGCGATTGGTTCTTAGCATCAACTCTTAAGTTCAGATACTACTCTGCTATACCCATGTTTTCGATCAATCAAAATGTCTGAAATACTTCCAAAATATTTTGTATCTGCCCCCACTGTGCAGAGAAACGTTGGCAGAGAAAATTGCTCAAATTTATGTTAAAATTCATAGTTCAATTCGTTCAAATCTCATCAGGCATTACGTGCATTTTATGATGCTTATAATCGTTCATCAGGATGATTAATTCGAGAATCTATGAATTGTTTTCGCAATTCGGTTACTATTTTCGAAACACCTTTACATCCACTAAATCTCTTTGTTTGGTGCACTCAAATAGGTCTCTGTGAATAAATAAGAAGAAATATCTGATATACAGTGTTTTTTTGTGTAGCTTAGTGCATCAGGCTTAGAGGTTTAGAGTTAGCACTTTCACTGTAGCTGGGTGGGATTAGGGCAGCATGCCTTAGTTTAGCGCAGAGACTTAAATAACCCTATACGACCGTACATTAATTTAAAATATGTGGATAAAAAATTTTGAAAAAGGGGTCAGATTCCAACAAAAACATAAATTCGAAAATACTCCAAGTACCTATCCATGTTCGGCAAATAGAAGTACTGGGTGTATGAACTTCAGGTCACACACCTTTCTAGGTAATACAGTACTAAGTCGTCGAATATCAATTTCAATTACTTGATCATTTCTAGTTAATCGGCATAGACCTGGGACTTTACATATCCCCAGAGAAATAATCTATTGGCGCCAAATCACAAGAACGAGGAGGCCAGTTAACAAGATCATTTCTTGTAATTATTCGTTCACTAAATGTTTCTCCTAATTTATTTGTATTGCGCGCTGTGTGACATGTGGCACCAATCTGCTGAAACCATATGTCAGCAATACTAATGCCTTCCACTTAACACACGAAAAAGTTAGAAAGCACCTCTTTATACCACAGCAAATGATGATGTAACGTTCTGGTCTTTCGCATTATAGCTAAGAGATTTACGAAAACGATTAATTGTTCCCCGAATTAATCACTCTATCAAACGATTATGCGCACCATAAAATATTTTTAATGCGCAATGGCTTTTCGAATTGTACCATGATTTTCAAAATAAATTTAAACACTTTGCAGAAGTTACTCTGGTGTAAGTATATTCATGATTAATTGCTAAACTGCCAATTAAAAGTTATGCTCCTTTACCCATTATTGTTTATACATAGTGACATAATTTGCAATGGTACCACTGTTTTCTAAACTTAACAGACAAACCTAAATAAGCGCGCTAAGCGTAACGCTGTTTAGCTTTAACGCTCTGTCGTGAACAGTAATGTTATATATATAAAGCACAAAATGTGTTTGTTTGCATGTTTGTTTGTTTGTCGGAAACCTATAGCTGCCTACACCAGTGAACTAATCTTTCCGAAATTTTCATAGCTTGCTATTAGACGCACGGTTGGTACAATTTTTGATATTCAAAGTGGGCGTGGCACCTCCTATACAAAGTAAATATTTATCATCGTGTTGCTTGGTAACAGTAATAGGTAGCGCCTTAAAATTTTGCACCAATAACCTCTATATTAATAAACATAATTAAGAGAAAGATAGACTAGATTGGAGTAGTGAGCGTGATACCTCCCATACAAAGTGAAAAATTATTATCCTATATCTAGAAAACTGCAATAGGTAGCACCATGGAATTTCGAACCAGTAACCCCCATATTGGAATGGTAGGCGTGGTACCTCTCATACAAAGTGAAAAATAATTATAGTGTTCCTTACAATAGATACAGCTTGAAAGCTTTGCGCGAGTAACCCAAAAGTAATACGCATAGTCTACCAAACACGGATTTAATTGGGACAGTAGGCGAGGTACCTTCCATAAAAAGAGAAAAATCATAATCCCGTATCTAGTGAACAGCAATAAATAGTTCCTTGGAACCATGATATTAACGTACATAATTTAGCTAAACATAGATTGAATTGGAACAGAAGGCGTGGTACCTCCCATACGTATACTATAGAAAAACATAGGCTGAACTGGAACAGTGATCGTAGTATCCCACACACAAAGTAAAAAATTATTATCCTGTATCTAGATAACTGTAATAGGTAGCGTCTTGGAATTTTCCCTCAGTAACCACCATACTAAGATACATTGTGTAGAGAAACACAGACTAAATTGGAATGATGGGCGTGGTACTTCCCAGACATAGTGAGAAATTATTATCGTGTACCTAGAAAACTGCAATAGATAGAGCATTGAAGTCATGCACTAGTAACCGCTATGCTAATGCGCATAGTGTACCAAAATAAAAACTGGATTGGGGGGGGCGGGCGTGGTACCTCCTATACAAAGTGAAAAATTATAATCGTGTACCTGGAGAACTACAAGTGGTAGAGTCTTGAAACTTTACACATACTATTGTGCATAGTCTAGCAAAATACAGACTGGATTAGGATAGTGGGAGTGGTTCCTCTCATAAAAAGTAAAAAATTATTATTGTGGTATTACGTATAGTAAAGCAAAAAGCAGATTGTATGGGAACAGCAGCATATAAATTTGATGTGAGAATGGCGTGCGTTTTGGAGTTAAAGGAAGAAAAGTATGGCCACTTTTCTTCCATGTGTTTATTGTATATTTTGTGGATGGGTGTAGCGAAGCTCACCGGCGATAACTAGTTTTGTTTAATAAAATCCAATAAATTAAAAGACTAGAGATAAAATGACAGGTTGTTTGCACACTTACTGCACAATTTACTACTCAAATTGTCAAATTTAGATTTTCCAATTCCAATTCAATAGCAAGGTTTCCTTACTCTTACGTCTTAATGGACACCGAAAGTATTTGCAATTAAAAAGTCCTCATCATTTGATTTGCCGTCAGAGATGTGAAGACTTAGTGACTTAGTAACTCTTCCCAATGTGTTAAAAATATGTCCAAACATTTTTAATCTATGAATTAGAGTCTTACTAGATAGACTTTGATGTTGATTTTTTAAGTCGTTGTTGAGTTAACAATGAGTTTCATTGTTGCAATGAAAATTTTATCGCAGTGTTTATAAAATAACTGTTCAAAAAATAAACTTGGCCACTGGATATATTTTGCACCTTTTCTTTATTATTAAAACCAATAAAAATCTGTACAAAATTGTTAATGACTAATAATGAAAACTATTTCGCAAGTTCCCATTGTCTTATCACTTATCATACAAGGGAAATAAAAAAGTCTTCTACTTTGAAATGACAAACAATGGCAAACTCTTGTACAGAATGATTCAGCTTTATACAATTTGCACAAACAAATTTTCAAACTCCCGCACTTGGCATCTAAAAGGAATGAATGTTGTCGCAACTGTCACATACAAGATTTAATAGACATGTTACTCGTATTATTGCTTCTGGTGTATGTGATGGCGGTGATCAAAATAAAACAAACAAAAAAAACTGTCATTTAGCACCAAAGTGTTAATATCTACGAGTATTTTATTTAGTTGTGTTATTTTTTTTTTGCATTTTGTTATTATTTTTTAAATAACGTTTTGTACACAAAAATCTATTTTCAGAAAGACTTCTAAACAATAAAATCAATTGATTTAATGGTGCTTGAGATAAAACAAACTTCTGAATATTTATATTTCTCTAAGGAATTTCTTTTCAAAAAAAAAAAAAATAAACAATAAAAATAATAAAAAATGTATTAAGGCAACATTGTTTGTTAACTGTTCTTTCTTCTATAAAAATTTTTGAATTTTTTATTAGAAATCGTTTTATTTTTCAAACCATTTTTTAATACGAAAGAAAGCCAATAAGGTTTTAAAAACATGGGTAAACTCTTCTATTTTTAGGATTTTTTAACTCAGCTCAATACTTCCACTAATGTCTTATATATCTAAACATATAATAAAATAGTAACTCATTTCCTGTCAGTCTACTCTTCATTTGTGTTAGCATCACGTAAAAACTACTGGATGGATTTTAACAAATTTTTGTGAGGAGGTACGATAGTATCCCCATTAAAATATAGGATACTTTTTTTTTCGTAAAAATATCTTATTTCCAAAAGAAAGTGGAGAAATGTAGTGAAAGTATTCCGATTTCTTACCGATTTAAAGGTACTGCATACTTTAAGGCGCATCCTTTATTTTTGAAAGCGAGATATTTTAAACACAATTGCCGAAATGTAAAATAAAGACAAAATATGAATTGAAAACGGTATATTATAAACATGGTTGCGCCACAGACGGCGCTGTTTAAAATAATGACAAAATATGAATTACTTACTGCCAAATAGCCAATTGAATAAAATTTGTATTTGATTTGTACTTTTACTTTATTGCATTACATTGTTATTAAAATATTTTAAGCACCTTTTACAGAGCTTTACAATAATTTTATGTAAATTTTAGAACTTTATCCAGGGATGGGTGCTTTTATTTAAAGTAAATATGTAAGAGTCTTAAAATTTGGTGTGGATTACTTTCAAAGCAAAATCGAACAAAATATTGTCAGGGAGCACACAACGTGTGTGGGCACAGCTAGTCAGCAATATAATTAACCTAAAAATAAGAGTTGATATCTTAAGTCTAATTTACTTCCTTAATTACTTACTTACTTACCTCCTTACTTACTTACTTACTTCCTTAATTACTTACTTACTTACTTACTTACTTACTTACTTACTTACTTACTTACTTACTTACTTACTTACTTACTTACTTACTTACTTACTTACTTACTTACTTACTTACTTACTTACTTACTTACTTACTTACTTACTTACTTACTTACTTACTTACTTACGTACTTACTTACTTACTAACTTACTTATTTACTTACTTAGTTACTTACTTACTTACTTACTTACTTACTTACTTACTTACTTACTTACTTACTTACTTACTTACTTACTTACTTACTTACTTACTTACTTACTTACTTACTTACTTATTTACTTACTTACTTACTTACTTACTTACTTACTTACTTACTTAATGGATTACTTGCTTACTTCCGTACTTACTGTTTTACTTACCTCTTCTACTTACTTACTTACTTGCATACCTACTTACTTACCTACTTATTGCTAACTTACTTACTTATTTAGTTAAATCGGTTTTGGCATGCTAGATAAGTTAGAATTCTTTTAATGCCAAAGATTTTCACATACAATTCCAGTTGGTCCTTCCATAGGAGTCTCGGTCTTCCCTGTCTGCGCTTTCCATCGTAGTTGCCACGCTGAGCAGGTTGTTTCCAATTGCCCACAGTCCCTAGCTAGCGCAATCTATATTTTTTGGCCACTGTACTCTCCATTCATGCAGATGAGTCCACAAATTTTATCCGACACTGTTTTATCCGTTTCTGCAAGTACCCATTCAGCGGCATACAGAAAGAAGTATAGGAAAAATACAAGTGTGGTTATGTGTTTTTCATGTCTTTCGAGAGAAGCCGCTGTTATGTTGCTTTCCGATCCCAAAGTAGCAACTATTTGTCAGCAGAACCCTTCTTTTAATTTCAGTACGGTCATCATTTTTTTGGTTTATGGGAATTCGTGATATATAAATTCCTCTACTGTCTTTTATGCATAAAAAAATAAAATTGTACTTCATTAAGTTCGACCAGTGCTATACTAAAGTTTATTTTCGGGGTTGCTGCTATCGTTCGGGGCTTATCTGTTTGAGCTTCGACGATGGTACAGACTAGATGCTGTGGATGCATTTCAACCTTCTGGATAAACGTTGCCGCATGTACTATCCAAGACGTGGTTCGATAATGATGTACTAATATCCAAACCGCTCGCCAATAGGTATCCACCGAAAGCTATGTCAAAAGTTCGCGATTTCTGCTCTAACCAGTGGCACCTTTCGATCTTTGTGAATTTTAAGTTTGTAGGGATCATTCGTAGATACTTATTTTGGCGGCTTTAAAATATTTTTTTTAAATATAAAACTAAGCCCGTACCCAACAACTGAATTCCGTAATAACATACTGATTTGATTTAAGGGTCGAATTATAAGGTAGAAGTTTGAAATCCAAGAATAGAATTTTGGGAAAAAAATCCAATGATTTTCTACTGCTTTTAATTTCATTTGTGGCAAATTTGCCTCTATGGCTTTATAGTATACTTTATACCAGAGGTATTTGACTTTCAAGTCTGGTGGTATCTCCTGATTGTTTATGCAAATATTAGAGCACAAGTCTCCAAGAATATTGAATGTAATGGATAATTTTTATTATTCATTTCTTCAAACATCAATCCAAATTAAATACATGACGTTGTAAATATCGAGGTGCTTTCGTGCATACTTGGAGAAACTGTGTCATCAGCAAATGTTGATGTATGGTTCGGTTGCTAATTGCCATATCCGAAGGGAAAAAGAATGCTTATATTCATTGCTCTTTTTATTTGTTCAATAGTACTGTGTTGTCTGCTGAATTCGAATTGATGATTTGGAATATATCTTTTCTCGCTCAAACTGGGGTTTAGCTTCGTTATTAAGAGTTTCTATAATAGTTTTACATGTTTTACATTACGCTTATAGGTTTATTTAAGTTGCTCTTTAAAACGTAACATTGTTCAAAAATCTGCTCCTGCTGATTTTGTAGGACCAAATTGATGTACCCTCGTATCTGAAAACAAGATATTTTTTATAAACTTTTGGGGAATTCCCATCTTCTATATCGAAAAAAAAAAACAAATTTAAAACAATACAAATGATTTTATTTTATTTCTACACAAAAAACACCCAAAAATATTATGGTCCCGTGGTCTTACAATCCGGTTTCATATTAAGATCTTTTTGTTTCTTACTTTCGCTTTAAACTGTTGTGAGAAATTAAATATTATTTTTTTTTTCTAAATACTGGTTGGTGTGTAATTAATTATATTTCTGTTCAAAGATATTTTAAGAAACAGCAGCATATTTTACAGACAATAAATTAAAAACTGGAAGGAATGTGGTTGACTTTAAATCAAGAAAATTTAATTTTGGTTAAACTTTCAATTAGCTTAAATTACACTGGACAACAAAATCAAAACTGTGGTACAGGGGACCAAACACAAACACAAGAGTATTGATGTTTTGAAATGGTGTTACATTTGCCGCTCTTTGCCTTTTCTCAAAATGAATCGGCATAGACAACCATGTGCCCCTTCCATTTCTGACATAAGGTGCTGCTCAGCAGATTTGTTAAAAGTAGCACGAGGAAGAGTTTTGTGGAATTAACGCTCTAACTCTTCTTTATACGAGTATTTTTTTATTCCCTCCATAAAAAGGGAAAGAAAGAACCTTTAAATCTGCTCTTTTACCTTAAATTTAAGGGTCACCACAACAATGTGAAAAAGGGGGTAACTTAAACACCCCTGAAATAAAACTCAGGCGTGATCTATTAAAAAGTCTACAATGATCTATTTTTTTGGGACCCTCTGTCAGAATGCGTATTCGGAGTCTACTTATTTATTATGTGTTGTACAGTGTAATGGGAGTGTTTGTATTACATTTGCGATTTTGTAAACTAAAAACATTTTTTCGATTTGTTTATTCAATATTATATTTCCTTAAATATTAATAGACCTTTAAAAATTTTACATAAAGATGCCGGTCAGGCATGGGCATGATGAGAATTTTGCACGAAGAACTCAATCTGAGTTCAAAATTCGATAACAAGGTCCAATTGACTCAGCAGTTGAAGGCTTCTTACATCGTTATAGTTTCTTACTTTGGGCGTTACAGAAACTCCAATCGCCTTTTCTAATGATTCGTATTTTCATTTAAGCGGCTACGTCAATAAACAAAACAAATTTGTACAAGTCTCGACAATTACGTGCAGTTTCTCCCTATGCAACCACATAGAATGACAATTGGTTTTTTTTTTTTTTTCGAAAATGATCTTTGAAACGCATAGCCCTGATTACGAATATTTTATGACTTGAATTGAAAGATAAGAACTTGTATTTCAGCAGAATATCGCACCATGTGACACACTTCATCAAGCAATCGATCTTTTGTACATTAAGTGGGTTTCATTGAAGGAAAAAGCTGTACTACAGCTCTAATAGACGTAGTAGAAAATATAAGAGCCGACCTTGACAAGAATATGGTATCGTTTTTAATATTACTTGACCATAGTAAAGCGTTTGATACGGTGGATCACAAAATTCTAAAAAAGAAGCTAGAAAAATTATTTTATTTTTCCCAAACTGCATGCAATCTCATAAGATCTTATCTTACTGATCGTTCTCAGGTTGTCAATCTCAATGGCGAATTTTCAGAAGCGGTTTACTTAAATAGAGGAGTGCCACAGGGATCAATACTTGGACCCTTATTATTCTGCTTATACATTAATGATTAACCGAACACAATAAAACAATGCAAGGTACAAATGTATGCAGATGATGTGCAAGTTTATAAGAGCAGTATTATAAGTGACATCTCTTTATGTGTGAAAAATATTAATAAGGATTTATCTAATATAAGCATACGGGCGGCAACCAATGGGCTAAAAATTAATCCATCTAAATCTAAATGCATTTTTATATGTAAAGCAAAACCAACTTTGAATAATGATGTAGAAATAAAAATAAACAGTGATACCATCGAGTTTGTTAATTCTTCAAAAAATAAGGGCGTTATTTTTAACAACAAACTTACGTGGTGTAACCAGAGAGATTTTCTTACCAGATCTATAAGATGAGTTTTGGAAACTTACTCAAGTTTAGATGTTTGATATTATTGCACAGAATTATTACAACTAAACAACCAGATTATCTATTTGATAAATTACGTTTTTCTAGATCTACTCGAGGAAAGAAATTAATACATCAAAAAAATACAACTACTCTATCTCAGAGACAATTTTTAATATACTGCACTAGTCTTTGGAACCTGCTTCCCAATCAAATGCAAAATATAAGCAACGCAAATAGGTTTAAAGTTGAGCTACTGAATTACTTTAGTTAGGGTTTTTATTGATTTTTTATAATTTTTGTTTTTTTTTTAATTTTATGTATCCACATTTTTATGTAGTCCTTTCTTAATTGTTACTTTTAAGTTAAACTTTTTTTTTTGCTTTATTAATTAAATGTACTATGATTTCTCACTAGCACTGTAACTTATAAGATATTTTTCTTGTTGTGCTAGGCTAATAAATAAATAAATAAGTTCGGTAATCGTGTTATCTGGCATCTTGGCGATGTCAATTGTTCGCTTCGGAACTGCGAATTGACCTCTTTAGATTTCTTATGGTGGAGTGCCGTTAAATACGGATGCTATGTGGATAATCTAAAAACGATTCACATCCATAAGGCTAATACCGTCCTAGCTGGACGGTATTAGCTACTGGATAGCCATCCTAGGAGTCACTTTCATTAAATTGAGTTCCATAAATAAGGGGAATATTTGTTATTTCTATTAAAACTTTTTTTGGACCACCCGTTATTTTTTCTAAAAATCAAGACGTGTTGCGAATCTAATGCACAACCTGTGTATTTTTAGTTTAAATAATAATAATAATGAAGCCTCGTAAAAACTTGGACACAAATTTATCATAAATCTGATATTGGCGCGATCTGTCAGCGCCTGCTATCTGCTAATGGTAGACTCTTAAAATTTTCACAAAAATTCGATCCAATGATCGCTATATGTGATATCTGTGAGTCTGACGCGTCATTGACTGATTTATTTAATTTATTATTTAAACATTCTGGGAAAATTCCAATTCTTTTTATTGCCTGTTGTTATTGAGAGCCCCTTATTAGTGTTAAATACTTTAAAAATATTTAAAGTGCCTGCTCTTTGGAACTAAAAAATACGTTAATATCATTAAAGCCATTTTCGCACTATTATACTGAGCATTACGACTTGTCAAATACTTAAATCCATTGAGAAAGTGTGATAGTGTGAAAGCAGTATGTTATCAAAATGTGAAATAATAATAAGAAATTTGACATCCCATAATACCAAAACATTTTTAGAAAATTTTCTAAAAGATAACATTTTTCATTTTATCAGGGTTGTGTTTTTTTAAGCAAAGAACTAAGCTGAGTAAGTCGCAGCCGATAGTTCGCCGCCGCCGATGATATTTTTGTTTATCCAGCACCTGCCATTAGTTGCTGCATCAGTTAGTCAGTCAGTCTTATCGCCTACATATGTACTTCGTTTCTGTCATGCCTAGAAATTGTTTAATGTAGGTATTATTTTTTTTGTTTTGTTTTTTATTTTTTTTTATTAACCGAAAACTTCAACGGCCAAACAATTTTAAGATCCAGCACCTCTGCCGTCCACATAAAATTGCTCAGCCGACGCCGTTCAATCTCTCGTCTTGGTTTGTTTCTTTGCTGATATTTTTCATTTTATTTGAATTATGACAGTGTGAAAAAAAAAATTGTTATGTTACGTTCGATTTTTTGACAACCACACAATTCTCATTTAATTTCTTTCTATCTTACAAAATCCAATGAAAATCTTAATACTGAGTATTATAGTGTGAAACGGGCTTAAAGAGTGTCTTTAACACTTCAATTTTTAAAACATAAACTTTTTATCAAACTGGGACAAATTGAAAAGCATTAACTGTCTAATAACAAATAAATTTAAAATCGGTTCAAAAATAACTGAAATCCTAACTAAAAAGCATTAAGAATACATACGGTCGTATTCAAGAAAACCTTCTTCTTTGTTTTTCGAATTCGGTTGTAAATTCGAATTCGGCAGCACTAAAACTTACTGATTAAAATTTAAATCATTATCATATTGCAAGATTTTTTAATGTTTCTTAGATTTTTCCACTTCCTTTAATTATCATTGAAAATTGATAGAGTCTATGAGACTCTACGATTTTGAAGCCATTCAAATTTTTTAGTTTGGCTTTTAATGAAAAAATTTTGCTGTTTCCCACATCTATGTATTTATTATTAAACACAACAAAAATCACCGTAGCATGTTGTATTATGTCGGTTCACATTAACTGATAAGTAAAATTAACTTTAACGTTCCAACCACACCAACATATAAACAAAAGTCTAATTGTGGTATCAATGATCAGTTCATTTATCCGTTATATCCAGTCAAAGTCTACGTATTTGCACAAACGAGCCAACTGTTTATCTTTATCGTGAAGGAAGAAAAAAATAAAAATAAGCAGGATTCAAAATTAACACACATACAGTGTCGCAAATAATTATTGAACGACAATAATTTGTTTTTTATGGACATTTGTCAACTAGTTAAAATGTGTGTATTATTTGTAAAAAAAAATTTACTCTAAATAAGACCTCTTATTATTCTCTACTCGCGAGTAATGAGCAAACATTTTTTTTCGCGCAACGTCGACGCATATGCGCTATACGAGTATGTGTTGTCTTGTTTACATTTCAACAACTAAAATAAAATAATTCCAAATATTATAATACCAAACTTTTTGTTAAAAAAATAATAATAAATAATACATTAAATATATTTGATAACACATTCAAAAAAAAAAATACTGAAGCAGTTCACCCAACTATTTAAACCTCTAAACGGCCATTTTATTTATTTCCTATATTTCGGCGGCTTGACAACAATGATAGGAAAAACAGTTATTTGTTACCAGAACACGTAAAAAAGAAAATATTTGTAATACTAGTATTATTGTAATCCTATGACTGAAAAATAACACTGTCCAACAAATTAAGACTTTTTGAATGTCCTTTTTTAAAGGATATTTTTCAAATATAAATATATTTTCCAAAAATGCTGTTGGACAGTGTAATTAAAAACCAAAATATTACTTTATTTGCTTACTATCTATCTCCATCCAAAAAAAATGCAATAATCACTTGGAAGAAAAGTATAGTTAACTTTTAACTCGGAAACTCACGCTATTCTCACGACAAAACTGTTTCAGTTTATATGCAAGATACGACGCCCAAATTTCAATTTTGTTTTTCGCTAGACTATGCGTAATAACACGACAATATTTTACTTTTTATGGGACAATTCGCACAATTCTAATCCCACCTGTATTTTGCTCGATTGTGAATATTAGCATGAGGGTTACTTCTGCAAATTTTCAAGGCTCTATCTATTGTAGTTCTCTAGGTACAAGATAATATTTTTTTTACTTTTTATGGGATGTACCACGCCTACCGTCCCAATCCAGTCTGTATTCTGCCAGACTATAAACAAAGTGTGCAAAGTTTCAAGACTCTACCTGTTTTCTGTCTATCTACAGGTAGATAATAAATGTTCAATTTGTATGGGAGGTACCACGCCTACTATTCCAATCCAGCTTGTGTTTCGCTAAACCATGTATATTAATAAGTTGGTTACTGGTGCAAATTTTCAAAGATCTACCTATAATAGTTCTCTATCTACTTAATAATGGGCGTAAAACTGGGCGTGTTCAAGTTTTTTTTCGTTAAAACATAAGTTGGGTTATAATGAGGATTTAATAAAAATTATTAAGTGATGCGATTGCCAACGAACGGCACTTGATTTTATTATGTACCCGTTGGGCAGCCTATATCGCAGGACATAGTAACATAGTAATATACGTTCTGTGTAATTATCACGTGTCTCTCTATAACAGTCGAAGATAAATAAATTTTATCAGCTATGGGATCACCCTTTAATTTGTTTACGCTTATTATAGCTGACACAGCAAAACAAAATTTGTTTAAATTGCTGTCTGTCTATCTATTAGTATAGCTATTCAAACATAACATCACATATTACGACATCCTTTAATTTCCAATTTTAATTTAAATTCTTGTTTTTCTAGAGGACTTAGCGATACAGATTTTCTGTAATTTCCACTGTCTGTCTATAACGGTTCAAAAGATAAATTACAACAATTATGGGGACCCCCTTTAATTGATAAATTTAAATATTTTTACTTGTTACTATAACGGACATAATAATGCACATTCTGTCTAATTTTCAAATGTTTGCCTATAACGGTTCAAAAGGGCCATATTTAATTTTTAAGTTTATTTATTTTTTATAACTTTTTGTTATTGAGAGCTATAGAGATACGAACTTTTTAAAATTTTAAAATTCGTCCCTTGTCGGTTCAAAATACACGTAAAAATCATGTACATAGTATGGCGACACCCTTTAATTTGTAAATTATGCTTTTTTAAATGGGACCAATTTGTAAGCATAACCTTTCTAATTAAGAAAAAATTTCAAATTAGATTCAGAAATGACTGACATAAAAAAGCAACATCCAGACGAATTGATAACCTCCTTCTTTTTTTGAAGTCGATGAAAAAAGGTAAAAATTTACCTCTCAAAAAGGTGTTTAAAAATGCTAGAGTTACCAGAAGTATACTACTTATTACTTTCGTTTTGTATAAAATTCTATTATTGTAGAGTTGTGCAACTAGTGCCTAAAATAAAAGATGCTGCCAAGTTTTCGTTATCATTACATCCGTATATTGCTTACTTTCATTAAGTTATTTCTATGTTGTCTTAGAAAAGGCTGTAGTGTGCTAATCTATCAGTCTGGGGGTTGTTGGTTCGTCTCCTAACAAATACTCTGTGTGTTTCACTATAACGAGTGATGGTCTTTGTTACTATGCTTGATAATTTAAGTTAGAATATAATTTGTAATTGTATTGTAACATTTAATAAATAAATAAAATCAATTATTATTTTATAAAACTATTAATATTTCATTAAAATTTTTTAATATCATAAAACCTTAAGACCTGTTCATATTTCCAATTTGTATTGTTTTAAAATTAACTAGCAATTTGGAAATGCGATTTGTATATTCCTATTTTAAAATTACGTTTCGTTACGTTACGTTTACTAATGTTCCCAGCAAAATATTATTGGGTTTTGGTTAGCAGTAAAATAAAACTCATGTCAAAAGCGGTTCTCATAAGCACATCTAATAAGCGTATTCGAGAATGCTATAATTGTAAGACAATAATAACAAACTGCATCCTCTCTCGCTTAAGAGGATGCAGGTATGTAAGCAAAAAAGTTTTCTTTAAAAAAAATTTAGTGAAACAAAGAGATCTCTCTGCCTTACGCGGATGCAGGTATGTAAGCGAATAAGTTTTTATAAAGAATTTGGTGAAACAAAGTGACCTACCAAGTGGAACATCGCAAACAAAAATCATGCCTTTCTGCAGTAGCTTGAAAGGTAGAGTCTATTTCTCTCTCCCTTACAAACCTGCTTCCAAGTAAACGTAATTTTTTGCTAGGTTTTTTTTTCGAACATGAAATTGTATTTCTGAATTTTAATTTATTTTTTCTCCTTATTAAATTGTATTTTTAAATTTGAACTTGTATTTTTTAAACATGAATACATTTTTCTCAAAACTAATTTGCATTTTCCTAATTTTAACTTGAAATCTTGTTTTAAGTGGCTGTGAGCTTGATATGAAAATAAAAATGCTGTTTTGTGCCAATAATTATGTGTGCAACTGTATGTTTATATGTTAATTTCAATTATTAATTATTTATACGTTTTCTTAAGACTGTTGTTGTTTTTGTTGTTGGCATATTTATGACATTGTTGTCTAAGTCTATTGTGGTTTTGTATTTCTTCTTTTTGTTATTTCTATTGCTATTGTTGTTAGTGTTTTTGTTTGTATTATTTATACTTAAAATTATAGTTTTTGACACATATGCGAGTTTTATGATAAGATTTTAACTGACTTTAAGCATTTAATTGTCATTTTTATTTTATTTTTTTTTTCTTGTTCATCTTCTACATTGTTGCTCTTTTCTGAAACGAAATTCGATGAAATTCAATCCATTTAAAATTGTTTTTTAAGTATGTTTTTTAATATTTATGTATAATATTCAGTGTCTATTTTTATCTACCATTTAGCCTCTAAAGTTTGGGGATTAAATTTACATTGTCGAAATGTTTATAAAAAGTGAGCAGCAGCAAGCAGTAGTTGTTGACTTCATTTTAATAATTGCCCAAATGTCCATAGATGGTCACATGAAAAAAAAACTTACAATAAATTTTATATTAAACTGTATATGTATAAAACACGTGGCCACAATGGGCTGTTAGTATTTTTTTTTTTATTTTTTTCGTTTCATATCGGGTGTCTAGGTTGATTAGATAAATAACATAATGACATAAATTTGACAGACGGACTGATAGACAAATGACAGAGTGAGTTGCATACTTTTTTTTTAATTTGTCAAAGTCACCAAAAGCTGTTGAAAAAATTAGAGAGAAATCTCTAAATTTAGAGAAAAGTAAAAAGTGTTTAATCCTGTAATAGGCTTATTGGTAAATAATTGACAAGAGGTTCAATATGTAGGCAGTAATTTTTAGGCCACAGTATAATTAAGAAAAGTTAAGTTTTAAGCTTTTAAAAGACACTAAATAAAGAAACTTTCAAAAAAGAAGGAAAGCTATTAAATTGCTTTGAACTTTAAAAATTATTAAAAATAAACAGTCAAAAGCCAGTCCAACTCACACATGTTAGGTTCCATACTATGTGCAATACAACTCTAATACCATAAGATATTAATTTTTTCATGGGAGCCCTTTAATATTTAATTTTATGTTGTTATTACTTGGTTTAAAAAATGTTAAATTTCTGCCTGTTGTTAAAAATCACATTTCTATCGGAACACCCTTTAAATTTTAGTAATAGTTATTATTAGCAATATACCCTTTCGTGAAGATTTGAAGAATCTAACATTATGGTCATATAAATGAAAATCACAAAACACCCTTTAGTTCTTAATTTTATTTTTTATACATACTTATTAATATAGCGAACATAATTTTGAATACTCTGTGTAAATTTAAAATTACTAAATATTACGGGTAAAAATATAAGTTCACATACTTTAAAATCACTTCACTATCGGAACACCCTTTAATTTTATAGTATTTTATGTTATAGGCGTAATAGCATTACACCTTTTGTGAAATTTTCAAGGGTCTACCTATAACGGTTTGATGTTTAAAAATCACTTCGCTGTCACTGGAAAACCCTTTAACATTCAGTTTTGTTCTTAATACTGGTTAGTATAGCGAACATAGTTTTAGTACTCTGTATAAATTTCAAGTGTCTCCTATATACACAAATATTTCGTCCATTTCCAAACACCCTTTAAGATTGACTGTTTGTAATTTTTTGTAAAAATTTTATCGAATATTTTTTGTAAAAATTATATGCCTGTCCCACAATGTCGCTCGATAACGTTCGTTCGCATAATTACATTTAAAACAAAAAGAAATTCAAACATTTTGTTTTAAACGTAATTGTGCGAAAGAACGTTATTGAAAAACATATATCTAAATTTTATTGTAAAAATTTTAATGAAAATTTTTTGTAAAATTTTATCGAAATTTTTTTGTAAAATTTTATCGAAAATTTTTTGTAAAATTTTATCGAAAATTTTTTGAAAACTTTTTTTTTAAATTTTATAGAAATTTTTTTGGAAAAATTTTATCAAAAATTTTTTTGCAAAAATTATATCGAAAATTTTTTGTAAAAATTATAAACAGAAAATTTTGTTAAAATTTTATCTAAAAATTTTTTTTTTAATTTTATTGGATTTTTTACGTAGAAATGTTATCGAAACTTTTTGTAAAAATTTTATCAAAAATTTTTTGTACAATTGAAAATTTTTTGTCAAAATAATATCGAAAATTTTTTGTAAAAACTACAAAAAAATTTGTTTTTGTTAAAATTTCATCAAGAATTTATTGTAAAACAATTATCGAAAATTTTTTGTACAATTTTTTTGTAAAAATTCTATCGCAAATTTTTTGTAAAAATTATATCAAAATTTTTTTCTAATCGAGCTGAGAAAGAGACCTAAGGGTAGGTTGACTGAATTTCTTGTTTGGGGTAAAATCGAAAAGGAGTGGTCCCGAACCCCTCCGAAGTCGAATTTATAAGGAAAACTAGCTTTTTCTGCATAAAAGTCGAGTACAGAGCAAAAAATTATATAATTTTTCAATATTGCTTGAAAACATTAAAGTTTTTCAGAGAACTGTTTTAAAGGGTTACCCATTTTTTTAATAGGACTAAAATTTAGTACGAGATCGAGAAGAAGTGGTTCCAGAACCCCACGTAGTGTTTCTGAGATGATAATTTGAGTACCGGAAAAATGAAAGAGCGGTCATAATGGGTGATTTTCATAGGTATGTTAATAGCATTGACATTTAGTATGTTAAAATTTACTTTTTAGACCCTTAGGTCCCTTTCTATTTTCGCGGTCACATATATGTAAATGCGTTACTTAAAAATAAAAGCTTTTGTGTAGATGCATAACCCCAAAAATAAACCATCATAATATTAGAAGTATAAAACTTACCACTACAACATCTAAGCACACGGTAGTGAACTAAGTTGAGTTGCGGATTAAACACACGGTGTTTACCCTACAGTCGAGTTACCCTTTAGGTAATGTTTGCAAGTTTTACATTCGCGGTTTTCTTAGATATGAAGGTATAAGAGTTTTTAGTAAATACTCACTGACTGACTCACTCATCAAAATCAATCGGACACTTCCAGACTGTTAGAGAGCTGAAATTTGGTACACCAGTAAAATCTGAAAATGAGAAATATTTATTTAGATTACAACACCAGACCGTCAAGTTTAATCTAAAAGAAAAAAGGCATCAGATCCGCACAAAAACATCAATATGAAATAAGGTCAAGTTCCTGTTCAAAAGTTTCGACAGTTAAGAAGATAAGACCTTATTAAGAACCGAGTTCATGCTTGGTCGAATGACTCTCAATCACTATAATTTTATTGAACCAAGTAAGAACTTGTTTCTTATTTAGTTCTCAGTTCTTTTACAGCCGAAATTTTCTATAGGATGTTTTTTGTCTGTCCGTTGTGTTCGTATCAACTTTTGTTGAGACGTAGCTTAGTACCTCAGTTCAAATATAGAATGTTTTTTCAGCCCAGCAAAAAATTATGTTTACTTGGAAGCAGGTTTGTAAGGGAGAGAGAAATAGACTCTCTCTTCCAACCTGCTTTAAGAAGGCAAATGCTTCACCAAATTCTTTATATAAACTTATTCGCTTACATATCTGAATCCGCGTAAGCGAGAGAGGTCTATTTGTTTCATTAAATTTTTTTAAAAAATCTTATTCGCTTACATACCTTGAAGCGAGACAGGATGCAATTTGTCATTATTGTCTTACAATTATAGTATTCTCGAATGCACTCATTAGATGCGCTTATAAGAACCGCTTTTGAAAGGCATGAGTTTTATTTTACTGCTTATCAAAACCCTAGACAAAACAAATCAGTCAAGTGCGAGTTAAGACTAAACGTGAGCATAAAACGTCTTGTTAGACTAACTTCATAATGTTCAATAATGAATTGGCCTCTTTTTTCTTGCACTTGATTTCACGTGTATACAAATATTGTTGTGCTCTTAAATAAAAACATACAATAGCATTTGTTCTTCTTCCAACCAATGCAATATTTGTTGTTGTTTGAAATAAAATTTCAGTACTGAATATTTTGTTTCAATAGTGTCTCTTGATATGAATTACTGTTATAGCAGACAACATGTATGTAAATGTATGATGTCAAAAGCAAGGGTTTGTACTTTGTATTTTAGTTATTTTATATTAATTTGCACGTTGAGTGGTTGAAAATAGAAAACTGTAGTAGCTTGAATTTTTTTAAACTTTTATTGATGAATAAAAAAATCTAATTTAATTTTTTCTCTCAAAAATCAGAGATTTTACTCTCAAGAAAATTTAAGTAAAATGAACTAGTGAACAATATGAAATGCTCAGCATATTTATTGCACTTGATAAAACTGTCCGGTCAAATCAGGTGCACTTATTTTTGCACTATTTGCTCTCTTGTTCTCTGTACTTACTGTTTAGTAATATTCGACTACACATACAATCAAAATTTGCGTTTCAAAAACATGCAATACTGTACACTTTTTAACATCTTGCGGTCACGTTTAGTTAAGACTCACACACGTAGGGTTCCGTACTATGTTCAGTACAACTTATAAATTCAAGTTGCTAATTTTTTTATGTCTTATAGGGCATCCTTTAATTTTAAAATTAAAGTAATATTGGCGAAAATTGCACTATTATTGGAACACCCTTTAAATTTTGGTAATTATTTTTATAGTGGCCATGGTAATACACTTTCTAAAAAAATATCATGTCACTGTCGGAACACCCTTAAGATTTTAGTAATTGTGATATCAGCTGTGGCAACACATCTTCAGTAAAAAATTTTAAGAATCTACCGATTACGGTTCAAGAAATAAGTCGTTATACATGCAAATCACATCACTGCCGGAAAACCCTTTAATTTTTATTATTTTTTAATTTTTAGTGTATGCCTGCCTCCTACAGTTCAATAAATAAACACATATTCGTGAATAACCCCTCTCTATCGGAACAGCCTATAAATTTTAGTATTTTCTACTAAAGCGGCCACAGTTATACACCTTCGGTGAAAATTTAAAGCATCTACCTATTATGGGTAAAAACTTAGAACTTATACATGCAAATCACACCACAATCGGAACACCCTTTAATTTTTAGTTTTATTTTTTTACACTTGTTTATATAGCGAACTAAATTTTAATTACTTTTGGTAAATCTTTAGTCTATGCCTCCTACAGTTCAAGAAATAAATACATATTCGTGAATAACACTTCTCTATGGAAACACCCTATAAGTTTTAGTATTTCTTGCTATAGCGCCAACAGCTATACATCATCTGTGAAAATTTCAAGAGTCTACCTTTTACGGTTCCAGAGATAAAAAGCGCTGACAGACGGACAGACATTGAAGCGAAAACAATCGAACCCGCAACCTCCAGTCTGATAGACTAGCGCGATACTAATCGGTCTATCGAAGCACTCTGCTATATTTGTAGCACTATAATGGTAAGAGTCTTAAAATTGGGTTCGGAATGGGAGCACAGCGGTGTCCTCTATTTAAATAAATTTTTATATATCGTTAATATAGAAAAAAACTGATAATTAGCGAATATGTGGATAGCGAAGCAACCACTAAGAAGATTTTTTTAATTCTGAGGGGTTTATTCGTTTAAAATCCAGTATTTTTACCAGTTTTTAAGTGAAATAAGTTCAAATGGAAAATAATTTTTTATTACATCTTTCAAACGTTTAGTTTTTGAAGAGCGTTCTAAGTTCGTAGTAACAAAAATAATCAAAAATTTTGTAAATTGTTTTCATACCAGATGTTAATTTTTATAGTAAAAAAATACATCTGCTAAAGATTTGTTGGCATTTAAAATTTTCACCGCCACTTAGAAAAATTTATAGTAAAAAAAAAAAAAAAAAAAATAGCAAAACAACCGGCAGACAATCAACATTGAACACAAATAAATATTTATATAAATGTGTGTTAATATTGAACGAAATAAACCTAAATAAACAAATTAGAAAAGAGTATTTACAGGAGAGGATATGAAAACTGAAAATCTGTTTTAGTTTCGTTCGCCCCATTTGGGGTCAATGGAGCAACAGAGCAAATGATTGACACTCGTTTACACTCTTTACAATGGCAGCAGTAATTACAAAAATGTACAGACATATGACAGACAGACAATCAAACACACAGATTTGTTGCCAGTTGGATGCATGAATGACGAGAACTAACAAGCGGACAAATATAGAAATAAATGTACAGATTTTTAATGAAACGAAATGAACATGAACATGAAGTGATCACCGATCACACACTTAAGAAAAAGGAAGACATGACTGCAGAAAAGAATTTGAATTTGAATTTAAATTAAATACAAAAAAAAAACAGAAATAAATAAAAATTTTATTCATTTTAATCAAAATCACCTGAGATGCATTTTAATTTCGATGGTTGATTGTAGTTTGTTTTTTTTTGTGTTCTTTCACTAAAATAAGATTGACTTGAAATGTTTTAAATTAATTCAAATTGTACATGCTTGAAATGAAACAGTACTCACACACACACACACACACTCGCATACACTGACAGAAAATTAGTTGTTGGCACTTTGTATGTGAGAAGAAAAAAAAAATATATACTAACATACATAAATCGATGTCAATAAACTTGTGAATGATGTGTGACGAGTTGTGATTGCAAATGAAAATATAAGTGATTTTGACATAATGTTTTAATAGTGAGCAGAGTTGTTGTAGGCGTGAAGTATTGGCAGTTTGTCGGTACATTTGCAACATGCATATTTTTCAATTACAAATTCAAATGGCTATACAATTTATTTGTATTATACATCAAGTTGGCCTTGCAATGTAATTAAAATTATATGTTTTGACATAATAATAAATTAAAAATTAAGTGATAAAATTATATGTCAGGACATGTTAATATTTACTGCTGGCGATATCATAACATCATATCATGATGTTTTTCATAACATAAATAATTTTTAAAGCATTAAAAACCGAGTAAAACTCGGGATCTTATAGGAGCAAAGATTCAATTGTCGTCGATACGTCTTCATATTACAGTTATAACTGCTTTTATTGCGAACTGACTGTTAGCGGAACCATGGCATATGCAGTAGAGAGCAGATGAAATGCAACTCTGTATCCGTATGTGATACTCGAGTGCATTTGTATTAATATAACTGATTGACTTATTTCTTCTTTGGGATGTCATTGAATATATGTATAGTAAAAATTAAATAATTGAATGTATAGAAATTATATGAATACTTTTAGCGAGCAAAAAAAAATAACTCGTGACAATTTAACAGTTAAAGTAAGTTCGTGGAATATTGAGAAGAAAAATAGTCGAAAGACTGCATTGGACACCCATTGCGGAAGGCGTTATAAATAATGAGTTTGTAGAGTATGACATCAGCATTTATATTTTGAACGGTAGAGGAGGAGCAGAGGTATGCTAAACTGAACCCGTCCTGTGGTCTGGGTAGGAGATCCACAAATCTTGCCTAGTAATGAATTTTCTTTGTAAAAATTTAATACATTAGTCTCTTATTTATTATACCCTTAACCGCAGGTGATAAGGGTATATGTATGTATATGTATGTAAGTTTATCATTCCGTGTGTATTTTCTACAATGTTCCTTTTTGATCCCATAAAGTATATATATTCTGGATTCTTATACATAGAAAAGTTGATTAAGCGATGTCCGTCTGTCCGTGTTGATGTTGAAATTTCGTTTGCCAAGGCGTCAGACGAGGTACAGAAGATTTAAGCCCACTAATCTGCCAGGCATAGTTTCGAAAATTTTAGGCTTGTAATTCAGCAACATCAGACGATTCTTTTCGAGGCTGCGGGTAAAAACCCACTCCCACCTATATATTTTTCTCGTTGCTTTTATGTTTTATTTATTTGCTTTTTTTTGTTAAATAAATATTAAATTAAATATTAATAAATTATTAAATTAAATAAATATTAGACCGCGAAAAGTAGAACGCAAGGAGCGTATACATATCTCGGGGCTTTTAAGGTTTTTTCTGCTTTGATTTTTATTAAAGGCATTTGTAAAAAGCAATACAGATAGAGATAGGCAATAGATCCACAGATAACCAGGAGCAGTCAAAAGACACATTTTTTAAGGACTTTTTTGCTTTTGGCTGACCTTTCTAATGCAATATAGATTGCAGGAAGTTCCTAGTTTTTATAAAAAAGTTTCAAACTAATTTTCCAAAAAAATTTACTAAAAATTTTTACAAAAATATTTTTAAAAAATTTTTACTAAAAATTTAAAAAAAAATATTCTTAATATTAAAAAAAAACTATTTAAGAAAATGTTTAAAAAAAAGTTAATAAAATTCTATATAATTTTCCAAAATATTTTTTATAAAAATTTTCCAAAATATTTTCTATAAAATTTTTACAAAATATTTTCTATAAAATTTTTACAAAAGATTTTCCATAAAATTTTTGTACAGAGTTTTCAATAAAATTTTTAGAAAAAAATTTTAAATAAAACTTTTACTAGAAATGTCTAATCAAATTTTTACAAAAAAAAAAAATTATTAAATTTTTGATTTTGTAAATTTAAATTTTATTAGTAGAACTATTTATATTACATACATATGAAATTTTTAGTCAAGCTTAAGTTTCTTTTATTCTCTCTAAGAAAGAATAATTTAGATTACATTTTTACAAAATAAAGAACTATAAAATTTTCACAAAAAAATTTTCTATAAAATTAAAAAAGAAATTCTATAATTTTTTTTTTGTCATAATTTATTTATTGTATCTTCAATATTTTTTTTATTAACAATAATTACTCGTATCTTAGGTCTAAAATAAAATATACTTTTCAAGTCCAGCCAGTGCTAGAAAAAAAAACAATGTTTGTTTGACGGATTTTGCGGGTCATCCCTCTAATGTACGGCCAAGAAAAGCAGTATCTCTTCTTTTTAGTCGAATGTAACCAGGTTCATTCAGCATGTTACGCGCCAAAAGGTTTGGATGAGATCCAAGCCTCTTTAGATATGTGACTGCATGTTTCCCTATTTCTGCTTTAACTGATGGCATGTTTAGGTCTTTGTGGATGTTCGAATTTTTTATATACCAGGGAGCAGATGTAATCATCTACATTGGTGGCTGAGGCAGTGCCCCATAACTGAATCCCATAACACCAAATTGGTTTGAGGATCGAGTTGTACAGTAGAAGTTTACAATCAAAGCTCAGGGTGGAGTTTCTGCCAATAAGAAAATTTAGTTGTACTGCTTTTATTTTCATTTGTGTTAACTTAAAATCAATGTGGCTTTTCCAAGTAAGGCGAGTACATTTTTCTCATTCACTTTTATTCTCCATTTTTCCAAATTGAGTATGTGGTCTTGTAAAAGTTGTGATGCTTCTGGGGCACTTTAATGAATACTTAAAAAAGCTGTGTCATCTGCAAAAGTTGATGTGTGGACTAGGGTGCTAATTGGCATATCTGATGCGTACAGTAAATATAAAATTGGTCCCAAAATAATACCTTCGGGGAACTCCGGCTTCAATGAGCTGTGGCGAGCTTAAAAAGTCATTGAATTTTTTAAAATTTTTAGCGATTTTGACCTTGAAGATGAAGTTTTTTTGATTTTATATGTTAACAAATTTTGTTCTTTATGACAAGAGCTATAACTTTACCTCAGAGAGTATATCAAAATTTCAAACGGTTTGCAAAATATGAGCTTGAGTAAATGATCAAAAATGACATCGAGGCCCCACATCTTTGAGGGCCCATAAAAAAAAACTTGGAGGACTTTGGGCGAAACTGGGAGACAGGGGTCTTTTTTTTGGTCTTTTATCACGTAGTGGTGTCCGTATATGGTTATTTTTTTCCGTGTTGCACTGTGTAATCAAAGAAACCTTCCACTCTGTGGGAAAGTACTCAAGACCTAAGATGGCATTAAAAACAAACAGAATAATTCTGCGACCTATACGGGGTATAAAATTTAGAAAAAAAAATCAAAAATTTAAAAAATATTTTCTATAAATTTTTTTATACAAAATTTTCCAAAAAAGTTTTGGAAAAAAAAATTTGAATAAAACTTTTTTTTAAATTTTTTAATTAAATTTTTACAAAAACAAATTTATAAAATTTTTACAAAAAAAAAATCTATAAAATTTTCACAAAAAAATTTCTAAAAATTTTCACAAAAAAATTTCTAAAAATTTTCACAAAAAATTTCCTAAAAATTTTCACAAAAAATTTTCTAAAAAACTAAAAAAAAAATTTTATAAAATTTAGAAAAAAAAATCTATAAAATTTTTACAAAAAAACAATTTGTATAAAATTTAGAAAAAAAAAATTCTATCAAATTAAAAAAAAAAATCTATAAAATTATTCCAAAAAAAAAATTCGATAAATTTTTATATAGTTAGATTTTTCAGGTGACAAAATACATATACAAAATTTTGCTGATTAGTGGAAAAAAGCGCAGTTGTTTTTTAATGCGTTGCAGTGATTCATACGATCAAGCTAATGTTTTAAGCCCTTTTCGTATGTATGACACTTTCTTAAACCAATGGCTAAATCCAATTTGTTTTAGTAGCTTTAATCACTGGTTCATCGTTAGCTTAGGACATATCTACATAATCCGTTCTTATTTGTCACATATCACTTGTTAGACTAAATTTGAAGAATTTATCTACTGCTCATGCTCGCGATATGATCATTTGTACGTGCTTGATTTTAATATTGATTTATAATCACAAAAAACAAAAAATCATTTTAAATAATTTCTTATTTAAATTGCAGACTCGTATTAAAATTATAACTTTATTTTTGGGGTTTTTCAATAAAAATCGTCTGAAAACATCATGACAACATGATAAATTCAGCCACTGAACTTCAATCATTCGCTTAGACATCCATCCAGACAATCGCTAATCGCTAAAGCTTTAGTTAGTCATTGCAAATGTTTTTGGAAGTTCTCGATTGTTTTTTTTTTTTGTTAAATTTGGTCATGATTTGACATTTTTTTGTTGTTGTTTTGTTCACTTTATTAAATAAAGAACATTATTTGTGTATGATTAAGAGCTTTTGGAATTTTCAATTAAATTTATTCGTTCGAGTAAAATTGTTTTAATAAATTTAAAAATTTCATAATTTGTTTTGGTTGCTTGGTAAAAAATACCATGGAATATGAATGTCCAAATGTATGTTAGTATGAGTATTTAGAATTATATATTTTGCATTTGTTGTAGCTGTCACAAAAATGGGAACAATGAAGTAACCTTTGATCTTGAAGAATAAAAGAAAACATAAATTAATTTTAATTATATTTTCGCTTGTTTACGATTAGAAAATTTTGAATGTTTGACTTTATTTTTATTTTGTTAAACTCTGCGATTACATCTACTCCGGCTGAAATTATAACACTTAATATACCACCACGACACTGTAAAGATTAAATTAAGCTTTTTTAAAAAGTGTTGTAATATTTTACTAAAATTAAAAAATTCTTAATAAATTTTAATTTTTTAATTGACTTTAAATAATTATTTTCTTTTAAAACATTTTAGTGCTATTGAGTGTATTTTAAGAAATATTTTTATTTTTCTTTAAAAAAAAAGATTCATATTTCCCGATTATCTCCTACTTAATAGAGCATTACTACTTTCCGTCAAAATATGTCCAAAAAAATTTTGCACTATTTTGTAGTCTGAAACCTCTCCTACAATCCTATACCTTTTTATATATCCAACAGGTTACTCCCTTCTATACCAGAACAATTTGTCTGACCCAAGGTCAGATATTTTGTGCAACATTTATGAATACAAAAGTTTTATAAAAAAAATAATTTTTCTGTACAGCTTTGCGAAGTTCCTTTTTTTAAAATAAATGTAAAGACAAAAACTTTTTATCGAATCGTCTTCTTGTGTCAAGGTTCGTTTCTATTACTTTTGGCAGAGCTTGCCCGTAAAGACTACATGTGACCCAATATTAGAGTGATTAACTTAAAAATCATATAAAAATATTGCTTTTCTAAAAAAAATACCTTTAAATATAACGACCTCCTTCCCGATATATCCACTGATACAACCTGGAGATTTTCAAAAATTTGATTGAAGATTGATTTTGAATTAAGAATTTTATTATCTATGTAGCTAAATTGAATTTTATTAGCGGTAACCACAAAAAAATTATTTTTGGCCGCCTTTTCAAAATATGTGCCGAATTGCGGAGCCAATTTTATTTATTTTCCGACAAGGTAAAAGTTTTAAAATTCTTAATAAGTTTTACTGATGAAGGTAACTAAAGACCCTAAATACCCCTAAAAACCTTTTTTAAATCATTTTTCGCCAACTGGTGATTATAATCACCATCACTTTAACTATTCATGACAGGCAAATAAAATATATTTTAACAAGGCTGCCTTTTTGAATTAATTTTTGGGATCTTCTATTCATGTTTTTATTATAAAAACATTTTAGTTTTTTCGTTTCGTTGCATAAATAATTTACATTGCGATTTTTAAAATTAATAAATAAACGCCATCACAGTTGTATGTTATTTAGCAAATATGTCTATATTTGTATATAAACGTGTAATTTTTACTTTTGTGTTTTTATATATTAAAAAAAATTGATATACATATACATATAATACAAAATTTAATGACAAATATTATGGTGATTTAAATCACCACGTGCCTTATAGTGTGGTTGCTGCATTTGTATATAAAATTAAAAGTCACACATATTAATGCTATGATAAGGGTTAATTCCGCATATCAATTTTAAAATCCAAACTAGATTTATAGATTTTTAGTTTTCTTGTCATAAAATGGTCCACTGGCTCGTTTGTTAATCATCAGCATTATGTTTTAACCGACTTCTTGCTTTGCTTTTTTTTTTTGTATGTTTGTGCCTTCATAACTCGGTCATTTCTGAACCGATTTTTGCACTATTAGAAAGGTTATGGCTACATATTGGTCCCATTTTAAAAGAAGTTCAAAAGTTTAAGAATTAAAGGGTGTCCCCATACAACTTACATGTTTTTTACGTGTATGAACTTTATAGGTCACCAATTTAAAATTAAAAAAAAGTGCGTATCACTGTAGCTCCCAATAATAAAATGTAATTAAAAAATAAAATTAAAAATTAAAGGGTGACCCCATAGGTGACTTAATTTCACCTTTATTCTCCTATCTTTTGAACCGTTATAGACAAACACTTGAAAGTTGCACAGAATGTTCGTTACTATGTCTGTAATAATAAGTATAAATATTTAAATTTAGAAATTAAATGGTTTCCCAATAGTTGATGTAATTTGATGTATATGGACACAAAGTTAAAATTTAAAAAGAATCTGTATGACAAAGTCCTCCTTAAAAAGTATTTATATTAAAATTTGAATTTAAGGGGTGTCCCAATAGGTGACGTCATTTGATATATATGACCCTATCTTTTAAACAGTTATTGATAAACACTTAACAGTTACACAGAATGTCCATTACTATATCTGTTATAATAAGTATAAATATTTAAAATTATAAATTACAGGGTGTCGCAATAGTTTATGTAATTAGATGTATATGACAAAACTTTTAAACCTTTACAGACAGACGGTTGAAATTTACAATGAACCTGTATTGCTACGACCGCTATAACTAGTATAAAATTTGAATTCGGAAATTATAGGGTGTCGCAATAGTTACCGTCTTAAAGAAACATGATTTTAAGTTTGTCTGTTTTGAAGTCGGTTTTTTTTGCATGAATTATTTTATATTATTTTTAATTTATAGTTATTAAAAGCTGCAACGATTATATGTTTGTAATGGGTGATTCAAGAAGAACTACTTTTTTCAATAGCCTTTTTTGGCAGATCACGTATGAGTCGTGTCATGCTGTCATGTTATTTTTGTTTAGTATTGTTTGACATTTCATAATGTAAAGACTTACGCCTGAACAACGTTTACAAATCGTTCAACTTTATAACGAAAATTCACGTTCTGTGAGGAGTGTGTTTCGTGCACTTCACTCAACTTGTGGTCAACATAATCGGCCTAGTGAGCATACTATTCGCAACACCATCACCCATTTTGGGACCCTGCATTCATTATTACATAATATTCGATCGAATAGACCACGTCCAGAACGCTGTGAAGAAAATATAACGGCCGTAGCTGAGAGTGTACACGAAGACCATGGAGAGTCGATTCGGCGCCGTTCGCATCAACTCGGACTGACTTATGGAACAACTTGGCACATTTTACGTCGAGATCTTAAATTAAAAGCATACAAAATACAGCTTGTGCAACAACTCTCTATGGGCTCTTCAAAAGTTCTAAGAAGATCCGACGTTTTCGAGGCAAATTTTGTTTAGCGATGAGGCCTTATTCTGGCTCAATGGGTATGTAAACAAACAAAATTGCCTCATTTGGGACGGAGAGTAACCTAAAGAGATTCAAGAGCTGCCACTTCATCCAGAAAAAACAACGGTTTGGTGTGGTTTGTGGGTCGGTGGAATCATCGGTCCATATTTCTTTAAAAATTATGCCGGTGCGAAGGTAACCGTTAATGGCGACCGTTATCGTGCCATGATAACCGACTATTTGATGCCTGAAATTGAAGCTCGTGATCTCGGCAACATTTGGTTTCAACAAGACGGCGCCACTTTCCACACATCGCATCAATCAATGGATTTATTGAGAGAACATTTCGGTGAGTACATATTTCAGGTTTTGTGCCGGTCGATTGGCTACCAAGATCGTGTGATATCACACCGTTAGACTTTTTCCTGTGGGGATATGTTAAGTCTAAAGTTTACGTGGACAAACCCGCTTCGATTCAGGCCTTGGAGGAAAACATCACTCGTGTCATTCGCCAGTTACCAGTCGAAATGCTCGAACGAGCCACCGAAAATTGGACTCAACGGATGAACCATCTGCAACGTAGCAACGGCCAACATTTGATAGACATAATCTTCAAAAAATAAATGCCAAGGAATGTTCTTTCAAATGATAATAAACATTCTCCATTAAATTTGAATTTTCTGTATTTTTTTCATTAAAAAATTAGGTAACCTTGAAATAGATCACGCGTTATTTAATACAAACAGTTGTTCTCATCAATTATAATTACAAATTATACAATTTCATAATGTTAGAAATTCTGAAAGAAATCGGAAAGTTTTATTTTTCTCTGGATAATAATAATTAAGGATTCGATAAGAGCGCTAGCATTTTATGTAAAGAAGAAAGAAATAAATCGAATAAATAGAAGACGATCAGAAAGTAGCTAGTTTCACAATTTGTACAGTGAACTAAGGAATTATCGTGAAAAATTTTTTAATTGGGCAAGAATGGCACTTTCGATTATATTTTATATCTAGCTGTGCCCGCCACGTCGCACAGTGGCTGAAAATCGTTTTTCGTTGGCCAAAAGTAAATTTTTTTTTTGTCACCGATTTTTAAAATTTTTACGTCATTTTGTAGTTAATATATCCAAATTAAGGTAGCCAAAAAATTATGTTAAAATATTGATAATTGTGGGCGTGGCATGCTGTCAAACTCAACTTTTTTTTTAATTTCAGAAAAAGGTGTTTTTCTTTGGTTTTTTATCAAAATTAAATGGTTACTACTCGCAAGCTATCATCGATAATGGTCTGCGGTTTTTTTTATAATGTTGGTAGGATTATTGTCTTTAGTTGTTGTAAGTAGACACAGCTCTAGCGTTTAATATTAGGGGCGTTATAAAATATTTATGAAACTACTATATTTTCCTCAAATTTAAACTTTAGTGGAATAGAACTTCTAGGGAACAAAAGGGAACAAGAAACGTATACAACCACGAGAAAGGTGAAAGTGTCCTCTTTAAGGCTATATATACTTTTGCACCCGCCACGAGCCGCCTGTAGAACACTTTTTTCATTTTAATGAAATTACTCGAAAAAAATTCATATACAATGGTGTATTAAATTTTCACTTTTTTGCCTAAAAGTTTATTTTTTTTAGTTTAGGCTACGTATAACTAAAAAAAATAAATATAATACCTTCGAAAGGGTTTAATGGCTTTGTTTTGATTAGCAAAAAATAAGTAATAAAATTATCACAATGGGCTCTACAGGAAGCATATGATCTCTTTCTAAATTTACCTGTTATCAAATGTTAGGGTCAACCAAAGTCATAAACAATTTTATAACAATAATTGCGACATTAAACCACTAAAGTTAAAAAACAACCCCATATTGACGCATGAGTGCAGTTTTGTTCAATTTAAGCGCTACCTGCTATGAAATTAAAGATCAGTGTGTGAAGAACATGTATCTAAAAATTTATAAAAGTACGGATTCGTTAAGGGATTACTCAGTAATAATTTAATCCTTTAAGTGTACGGATAAAACATAACAAACGCAAATAAAAATATTCAAAAGAAAATGGAGAGCTTCAGTTATAAAGAACTGGCCGAAGTGTATTTTAGAAACAAAAATCAGGAAGATGTTCTTATTTACGTTAAAATAAAATCAAACTTAAATTCGTGTAGCACCGAAATGCAAGAGCAATTATATAATTTCGTCAAAGCACTAAAAAAACGCTACAAAGAAGTTATGTACAGTAATCAAAAATTTTATATAAAAAGTGCAAAGTGGTTAGAAGGTCAACTTACTGTCGCTGCAAAAACAGCAAAGCAAGATAAGGCTGGAAGACCACGCAAATCATTAGTGGACAATTGCAGCGATAGATCTAAGAGGCGGAAGCTTAAAGATATTAACGATGCCTTTGGTTCTACAAATATAAAAGAATCTTTCCTACATCAATTACGATCACAGAACCAATTTACAAAAGTGGATATCATTGAACAAGTTGTTAAAGCTAGTCCACCGAGAACAAAACGGATTCTTAAAAGTATAGCAACTCCGAATGATGCAATACAGTACACAAATGAGGAGGCATTAGCATTATTTCTGGATTTGAAATTAACAAAACAGCAATATATTAAACTCAGACAGCGTGCGATTGAAAAAGGCTCAAATATATATCCAGCATATCATCACATAACCGCTGCTAAAATGGACTGTTTGCCATCAAAGGACACTATTACAATCACACCAATTTCGGCAGAGGTACAACTACAATCTCTACTTGATCACACAGCCGCACGCTTGCTGCAATCAATAACAGGAAATGAGTTGAAGAAATACGGAAACACATAGTTAATTCTTTTTTGTAAATGGGGATGTGATGGTTCTTCGGGACAAAAACAATATAAACAAGCTGTATGTGAAAATATTTCTGACTAAGATATGTTCATGGTATCATTTGTACCATTGCGATTGAAAAAGATTTTGGAAGATTCAGAGCCTTCGACTAGTACAACGCAAACAATGGATATTTGGAAAAATGAGACACCATCTTCTACGAAATACTGCAGGCCAATCAAATTTCAATTCAAAAAAGAAACAAATGATGTTATTAATAAAGAAATTAGTGATATCAAGGCCCAAATTACAGCACTACAGCCATTACAATTACAGTTAGATGGGCAGCAAATTGAAGTAAGCTACCAGTTAGTCCTGACAATGATAGATGGAAAAGTGGGTCAGGCTTTCACTAACACGAAGGCTGCATCCAGCTGCATTATATGCCAAGCAACATCAACCCAATTAAACCAAGTCCCAGCAAAATCATTAGATAATACCGATGCATATGAATTTGGATTATCACCACTACACGCAAGAATACGACTTATGGAACACATACTAAAAATCAGTTATGATTTGGATTTCGGGTCTTCAGAATCAATAAGAAACAACGTGACCAACAAAGAGTTAAGAAGTTCAAAAAAGAAACATGTTCAAGATGAATATCGCAAACGTGGACTGATTATAGATCAGCCAAAACAAGGGTCAGGCAATACAAATGATGGCAATACCGCAAGAAGATTCTTTTCAGATCCAGAAACAGCATCTGAAATAACAGGAGTGGATTTCAACCTTATTTTCAGATTTAAAATAATACTAGAAGTACTTGCGTGCAATACAGAAAATGACTGTAGAAAATTTGGAGATTATGCTAAGGAAACTGGAAAAATATATACAACTAACTACCCATGGAGAAATATGTCTGCAACAGTTCACAAAATCCTTTATCATGGTGAAGATGTCATTAAATATCATTTGGTGCCACTTGGAGATCTATCAGAGGAGGCTCAGGAAAAAAGGAACAAGGATTACATATTTTATAGAGAGCACAATACTAGGAAAATTTAACGGAATTCAACAAATGAAGATCTATTTAATATATTATTGGCAACGTCAGATCCGTTCATATCCAGTATTCGAAATCAATGGAAAGTGGACCATCGGGATTTAGATGAAGAAGCCAAAAAACTACTAAAGAACAGAAATAGCACAGAACAAAATATGGAATATTTGCAATTAATATTTAAGTCAAATGAATAAAAATTATATTTTCTTGTTGCTTAACCAAATTTTTTTTTTGGTAGGGGGGGGGGGTTGGGTGAGGTGAAGGTAGCGCAGAAGATCCGAGTACATTTTCCATTCGTCATGAAAGCTTAAAAATTAATTTTTTATGCAATCTAGGCTTAGGTAATACAATTTGTTAATTATTGACACTATTTTTCATATAATATGCTATATAAACGCCCACAAAAAGGGGGCGGGGTCCAAAAATAAATTTTTATGATTTTCTGGCTCTAGGGTAAAGACCTTGAACCTTCTTTGACATAAAAATGTTTCATTTGCTTAACAAATTTACAAAAAAACTTGTAAAAATGTGTAGTTTTTCAGGGGTTGGTTTAGTTCTTCTTACGGGAATTTTTTTCCCACTGGTCCGATTTGGCCCATTTACGAACTTGGACTGCCCTATCCTTCAAGATATATATGTACCAAATTTCAAGGGTCTAGCTCTTTTCGTTTAGACTGAATCGTGTTCATACAGACAGGCGAATGGACGGACGGCCGGATGGACAGACGGAAGTATGAACAGACGGACATAGCTATATCGTCTTAGATTTCATCACTGATCAAGAATATATATACTTTTTTGGATCTTAGAGGGATATTTTACTATGTTACACACAGAATAAACCCATATTTCACTCTGAAAGTTAAAAAAATTAAAATGTTCAACTTTGACCTCGAATTCCTTAAAAAGTCCTCAATCAATTTTAATGTAATTAAAACTGAATCAAGCTGAGCTAAATATCTATCCATAAAAAAAAAAATTATTTCAATATTTTGATCGGTTCAAAAGTTACAGAATTTTGGCCAACGAAAAACGATTTTCAGCCACCGTGCGTCGTAGGCTTCCTAACAATATTTTTCTCAATTTTGTTTTGAAAGAATTTCACACCAATTGTAAGACTCTTACTTTTATAATGCTTCAGGTATGGTTTATGTATTTACTTTATATAAATGTACCCATCCCTGGATAAGGTTATTCTTTTTCTTCTAAAATTATAAACAATTCTAAAAAATATTGTAAAGCTCTGTAAAAGGTGTTTCAAATATTTTAATAACATTGTAATTCCACAAAGTAAAAATACAAATCAAGTACTAGTTTTATTCAATTGGCGCCTAATGTTGCGCAATAGTTTGTCAAATATCCAAGTTTTAAACCAAAAATTTCAGTACCTTTAAACCGGAAATTGCGTTTTTCCACTGCTTCTTCTCCATTTTCTGTTGGAAATGAGATATTTTTGCGGAAAAAATTATCCTATATTGGAATCAGTATGCTAAGGTACCTCCTCACAAAATTTTTTTAAAATCGATCAAGTGATGCGAACGCAAAAGAAAAGCAGACAGACAGACAAACGGAAATGAGTTACTATTTTATTATATGTATGTATAGATAGGTAAAAGTAACAGTAGCATTAAATGGTAGTTAAAATGTTCGTCATTATAACTACTTTCAATAAAGCCAATTAAAAAAAAATCCTAATTATGTTTAAAATATAAGAAATCTTGCTGTCATTGTTTAATTATAATTAAAGATAAAATAAGTAATTTGAATAAAAAATTGTAATTGTGATTTTTAAAATTTTTACAAAAAATACATACTTCGTATCAATAAAGTTCAAAGGTTGCAGAAACAAGGTGTTTTTCTTTATTAAAAACTCATAATTTAATATTTATGACTTTCTGATGTTGTTTCAAAATGGAAAAAATTATTCACCAAAAAAATTTAAATAAACATAAAAAAATGTTAATGATTTCTGACTGGCGCCAATTTGTTTTTTTTTATACATACATATTTATTTATTAATTTTGTTGGTTTTTTTTTACAATTAAAGAAAACAAGAAAACAAATGAAACAGCGAACCCAACATACCCAGATTTCAAGTTGTTTATTTTTTTTATTTTTCTTTTTGTTTCAAAATTAATAATTCATGTGTGTTTTATGTTTATGTGTAACTAATGAAGTAATTTGCACCAATATTGCGATTCAAACTAATATTTCTATTGACAAAACTTTTTTTATTATTTATAATTTTATTATTGTTTTGGTTTAGTTAGTTATGCTTGTTAATAATTTATTACTTGGCACGCATAAATAATGAAACTAATTATTAAATGACACAGAATTGTTAAAGAAAAACAGTATTTGAAATAAAATATCAAAAAGACTTATACACGTAGGGTTCCGTGCTATGTTAAGTACAACTTTAAAAATACAAGGGCCCCTCCATTTCATGATTGTATCGGGATCTGTATACAACTGTTTCAATTTCTTTTGGACCATATATTCTACGAAGTATTTTTCTTTCAAAACACAGTAATTGATTTATGTCAGATTTATTTTCAGAGTCCAGATTTCACCACACCCATATGTTAAAACTGATCTTATGAGCAGGGGTGTCAGATTTATTTTCACCTATTTCGCCAAAATCGATGTGAAAAGTCGCCAAAATCGCCAAAACAGTTTTTCGTTAAAATTTGCCTCTAAATATACAATATTTTTTAATATAAAAATTTTTTTAAATAATCACAAAAAATAAATTTAATCAAATTAGCTAAAATTCGCCAAAAATAGAAAAATAAATCGCCAAAATATATAAATATTTTATTTTTTATCTAAAATGATTAGTGCACACGAGACAGAAGGTAACATTTTTACCTGATTATATCCATGTATAAGGCACGTATATGTCACCGAGTTCTTATTTAGAATATGTTTTACAGAAATTAAATTTATTTAACATTACTAAAGATCAATAGGTGAATGTCATGCCCTATTTCAATTCACAAAATTTATAGCATGTGTTTCGAAATCGAACTTATCCAGCATATAAATTTAAAAAATCCAATTTTTCTTCAAAATTAAATTAAAAAATATTCCTTTAACTTACAGAGAATAAGACGAACTTACTCCTTACTTCAGAACTTATTATGTATTTAAAAAATAATTATATAAAATTAATTGGAATTACCAGCACATAAAGTACAAAACTAATGCAGCTGCACATAGTTAGATAGAATATCATATTTTTTATAATCTTTCAAAAAAAAAGTTAATATTTTCTATTATGGTTAAAAGGTATCCAAAAGTATGTAAGGATTTAAAAAAATTTTTAAAAACAATAAATTTTGCTTGTGAGAAGGAATTGCAACATTTTTAAATAGAAAGATGTTTGCAAACTTTAAATAAACTTTCTAGTTTCCAGAATGAAATCATCTTTAGATATTAAAAACATTTTTAAATATGAAAATGGAAAGATGTTCGTGAACTTTAAATAAATTTATATCTTCCAAACGTTTCCGGTTTGCATAAGTAAAATGACATTTAAATATGACAAAAATTTACTCTTAAAACTTCAATTTCTTTGTTATCCATTTTGATATTCCTTAATTCACTTTCAAATGTAGGGCAAAAGTCAGTGAAAAATCGCCAACGATATCGCCAATTATTTTAAAAATCGCCATGTCGCCAAATCCAAAATTTGATCGCCAAATAAGATTGAAAATCGCAACGTTTGGAGAGAAATCGCCCTATCTGACAACCCTGCTTATGAGTGTTCTGTAGAGATGAAGTTTGAGTTTTTAAAATAACGAAGGGGATCGAAAGAGTTTTATATGAATAAACCAGGTTCTGTTTGTAGATTGTATGCGATCCAGTATAGCTACATTCGTATCACCGAGCGCACTTAAATTTACTCCGAGTTTTAAGGGCTTATGTAAACTTAATCGCCAATGTCATAAATAAGCTGGAGTTTTCGTTTTAAAAGCTGATTAGCTGTTAACGCAAACTTATAGTTTCGTAGTTAGTAACATTTTTTTCCACCAATTTTGTAACAATAACGTAAAACAAGGAGTTTGTTTTAACTTTAAACAATTTTCTGGTTTTCAATTCTCAGTTCAAAAAGATTAAAGCTTATACCTATACAAACATACATATCGATACCTAAATATAGAAAGACCCTAACTAACGATTTTCCTACTTTACAGGAGAAGGAAAAAACTTAATAAAAATTATAGTTTTGTAGTCGCAAATTATCTTTTAACGCAATTTTTATTAAATTCTTCTAGCGTTTTAATGCAGTAACAATTTTTTTTTTCTTTTATATTTTTTATTAGAAGATCATCTATCAAAATATGCAAAAAAAAACTTGATTAAAAAAAAACGAGTTAGGGCCTTTCTATATTAAGGTAACGATATGTACTTATATTGAATTATTATATTAGATAAATTATTATTTTTAATTAAATTATATTGTGTCATATGAGGGTGTCACAGCATGTTCGACTAATCAAAGCAACCAATTGATTGTTAAATATGAGAACATGGCCTAAAGGCAATAACCAGTGAAAAATCACTGAAAATAACATGTCTCATGACTATAAAGACATTAAACCAAAATGGAAAATCAAAAAACAGCAACAAATTCAAACTAGATTTGAAGCTTGTTAGTAAAAGCTTACATAACGTAGTTGTTGTAATGGAGATATATGTAAGTGAATGGGTAGTGTTCGATGCTGTGGAACAGAGATTTTTTTTATTTTAGTTTGAGTTTCAGTTTTAAAGGTCATTTAAGTTAATGATTTGCATAGACTTACAGCATATAGGAAATATTTACTCTGAATGATTTAGTTAAAATTTATTTTATAAACTTGGAGTTATTGAAAGTCCATATAGCCATGTTAGTCCGAATAAGAAAAGGTAGGGCTTTTTCTAATGTTAACCGAGCCTTTCCATGCTTCAAATTCATTTAATGTTGACCGCCAAACGAAAACCAATTTAAGTATTGTTCTTATCATTTTTTTTACTGCAATTATTACCAATGACACCATTTTTTATTCGCCGGCTGTTAGATCCGCTCCCAAAATAACAGTTAACATTAGTTTGTTGGAAGCCAATGGTTAAATTTTAAAGGGCCGATGTTGGTTTTGAATAAATCATCAATTATTTAGGAAATTATATATTTTTTTTATTTCGATAATATTGTTATGGTTCAATTACTAATGAAACAAAAAATATTAGCTAAATGGCCGTCGCGACCTCGACGGCACACCTCCATCCGATGCTCCAAATTTTCGATGATGCTGAGGCATAATTGAGTTTCTATCTGCCAATTTATCTCATCCTTTAGCTCTTGAAGTGTTGCTGGCTTATCAAATAACCCCAAAGAAAGAAAGAAGTCCAACGGTGTCAAATCACATGATCTTGGCGGCCAATTGAATCGCCACTACGTAAGCTAATACGGCCATTGAATTTGTCGCGCAAAAGAGCCATTGTTTCGTTAGCTGTGTGGCAAGTATCACCATGTTGTTGAAGCCACATATCGTCCACATCCATATCTTCCAATTCGGGCCATAAAATATCGTTATCATCTCACGATAGTGAACACCATTCAGAGGATCTGCCTGACCGGCCTCATTTTGGAAAAAATATGGCACGATGATGCCGCCAGCCCATAAACCGCGCCAAAAAGTCACTCTTTGCGGATGCATTGGTTTTTCGACAATCACGCTTGCTTTATCATTCGCCCAAATGCTGCAATTCTGCGTATTAACGAATCCACTCAGGTGAAAATGTGCCACATCACTGAAGATGATTTTCTAAGAAAATTGATCATCCACTGTTGCCATTTCTTGCCACCATTCTGACCATTGTCGACGTTTGGAATGATCAAAAGGCTTTAGTTCTTGAGTCAATTGCACCTTGTAAGCGTGTAAATGCAAGTCTTTATGCATAATGTTCATCAACGACGAGCGTGATAGGTACAATTGTTGGGCACGACGGCGAGTGTGGCTCTTCAGCCACACTATCGCGAACAGCATCAATATTTTCTGCAGTACGATATTGCACTGGTGTTTTCAAATCTCCTATAAACCCGGTTTGCACCCCCGGGGGTTCCAAATGTCACTGCAGGAATATGGCAAATGCTTTGACGCGGTCCACTCGGGGAAAATAGGGGCACCAGACGCTAGAGCCTAAATCTGAAAGAAAAGGTCTGTGTGTGAAAACATACGGGTTCTCTTCGAGGCCCGACCAGTGCCCAAAGGACTGGTACCACGGGAATCGGTGGCCCCACAGAGAGCCTATCCTCTCTGTGACCGGTTATTGGTGAGGTCCCCTTCGGGGATACACGTGGTGGTTGTGGTTTAAGATCGATTTATGTAGGTATGGTGCAAGGTCGATCAAGTGTGCTGTTGCACTCTCAACAGACGGAGTTTGGATAGTCTCCAAACCCCTAAGCAAGAGGTTATAATATGGATCTAGGCTTGCCTTGGAAAGGCTTGCCATATTATATAAATTGCTACTCATTGTGACTGTATCACACACAAAAAGCGATTGGTGGCAATCGTAAAGTGTTGTTATACTACACAATAGGGACGCTAGTCTACGCCTAAATTTCACTCGGTGGTAAGACCACCGTGAGGTTAGGCCGAGTATGGCAGGTACTCACTTTAGTCTTGTTCCACAAAACCCGGTTTGCTTAAATTTTTGCTCGATTTTTCCGATTGTACGCACATTTGGACGATTAAATTGACCGTAAAAATCACGAAGTGCACGATATGCATTTTGATTTGAACGCTCATTTTCATAATAAGCCTGAATAACTTTAACGCGTTGCTCGATTATATATCTTTCCGTGGTTCAAATTGAGTTAGTTTGAGATTGAGAAATGTCAAATTAAGTACAGAAAAAAATTTGACGTTTAGATGTGGTTCACATTCAACATCGGCTCTTCAAATTTAACCACCCGATATAATTGGGAATCATTTTCGAGTCCTTTTTTAGCCGTTCTTTAGTGGTTAAAAAGGTTTAACCACCAAAAATAGTAAGAAAATACTTAAGTGATTTTTTGTAAGGATATTGAAACTTTACTTGCTACGCGCATTAAAATTCAGAGATTTTCGAAAACCGTTTAATCATAACATCATAGCGGTCCCCGTTTAAGATGCCGAGTGGGTGCATCATATTCACTATAAACTGCTTATAGCGTACTAACCGACTAATTAACTAGTAACTAAACAAAAGGCAGTTCTTTTTTTCATTACATTTAATTAAGTATGCATGTTGTCTTTGCATTTTTAATTCACACATTACCAATTATAACCACCCACCACTTACTTCCTTCCACTAAACGCTGTACAAACAACAATTATGTAAATTTCCTTCTTAATCGTTGTCGGTGTCTTTTGGCCAATTATAAAACAACAAAATATAAAAAAAATAAAAATACCTGTCAGACACAAAAAGCAATCATAGTTAAGGATTTGATTAGAGGTTTTGTTCTTAATACTTACGTTAAAAAAAAAGTTCCCATTCAACTTGTTAACTAAAATTAAACAAAATATTTCAAACTTATGTGCGCGTCACAAGAATAAGGTGAATGACTTTTTATTTTAAACAAAGCATTACAACTAAAGTACTTTTGCTCATTTCCAAAAAAAAGTGGAGAAAAAAAGCAGTGACAGTGCGCTATTTTTTAGCCGATTTAAAGGTACTGATACTTTAAGGCATCTTTTATTTTTGAAAGCGGTATATTTTGAACACAGTTGCGCAACAAGATGGCGCTGTTTTAAAATAATGACAACATATGAATTACTTACTGCCAAATAGGCATTTGAATAAAATTTGTATTTGATTTGTATTTTTACTTTGTGGAGTTACATTGTTATTAAAATATTCTTACAGAGCTTTACAACAATTTTTAGAATTTTAGAATCTTGTATACATTTTAGAATGTTATCCAAGGATGGGTACCTTTATATAATGTAAATATGTAGGAGTTTCAAAATTTGGTGTAGATTACTTTCAAAGCGAAATCGAACAAAATAATGTCAAATACCAAAAATGTGTTTCTTACCTTAGGTAAGAAAAATAAGGTCAGAACTTAACTATTATCTAGAGTCTAGCAACCAAGCTCATTAAAATGGTTCGAGTATGTTTATCCACTAAGGATTAAGGCTCAACTATAATATGCATAAGCTAGCTTAAGCTAATGTCAACAAATGAACGAAAAGTCTGTCAAATGCTTAAGCAACTTATTGAAGATTTTTAGGTGGCTACAATGCACTTACATGAATCTAAAAACTATTATGACACAGTTGCACATTAGTTTTATTCGTACTTTTGAAAAATAATAATTTTTTTCTGAATAAATTAAATTTGTTAACAAAAAGGTGTTAAATAAACATATTTTATATACCTAATACCATTCATATACAAGTTAATAACAATTTTTAAGAGTTTTAAGAAAATTTCGAAATAAAAATTTAAAATTTTTTGCTTTTTGTGTAATTTTGGCCAAAAAAAATACAGTGGTGTGCATCACTCAACTCATAAACAATAAAATGCTCTTTCTTTTTAATTACGATTATTATACAACGCCTCCCTTTTTTCTTATAGAAACTTCTTTTTTTAAACATTTTATATTAAATTTAGATATAATTTGTTCTCTTTTGTTCTACATTGCAATTTTTTATTCATATGTAATACACAAATCAGAAACAGCTGTTTCCGTACGGAATGTGCGATCGGTTTCGGACTTTGCTTAAGCAAATGACATTTGACGAATCTCAACGAAAAGTGTTGTTAAGTACATTATAGTTTGCCACATATGATTTATATGTAATTGCACATTTGCGTAAGTTGGCTTAAGCTAGCTTATGCATATTATAGTTGGGCCTTGATTGACTTAGTCAGTACTAGCGTATAACTGTTATACATTCTCAGCTCATTGCTAAATTTATATGGTAACCACGAAGGAGCAAATATATAATCATCTGATAGCAAGTATTTCATTTGCTGGGTGTCCTGTCGGGCTCGTAGTCTAGGGTTTTAGATTCGATTCTTTCCACCAACGACTTCGGATAGCAAGGTCAGTAAGATGCTTGGATATAATCGCGGTTAATTAAACTGGTTAACTGCATTAGCGACAGGTTATGGTAAGTTCAAGTATCATCTGGCCAAGATAAAAATCGATGATAGCGAAATTGGAAGACTGTGTTTGAAAGAGGCAGAGGCAGTCACAGTGGGGCAGAATCAATATATTTTGAAAAAAACTCAGCCATTTGTAAAGGGCTAGGCCGATTGATCGAAAATTTGGTATGAGTATAGCAGAGTAGTAAATAAGCTTAAGTTTAGGCGGTGGGCAACATCCTGGCAAGTGGATGGCGCTATGTGCTTAGAAATTTGGGTACCTCGCCCATGCAAATTCTTTTAGAGGTGGGCATTTTCTCAAATTTCAAAAAAAATTATACATGTTCTTAAAAGTCCAGTTATAAGCATTTTAAAATTAATATTTTAGATATTTCAATTTTTCGATACTGTGGTCTAATTTTTTTTAAAATATTATAAACAGTTTTTTTTAATTTTTTCTAAATTTGCTAAGCAAAAGTTAGTAAGCAACATTTAAGGTATTGTGGAAAAATTTCAAGATTATATCTTTTCTGAGTTAAAAACTAAACGATTTTAAATTGAAAAATACCAAAATTATTGATTTTTTGTGTATTTTAGCCTTAAAATGCCTTTCAGCCTTATTTTTATATTTTTTTAATAGAAAAAAATTTTCTTAAGGAATAAACATATGTATAAAAGTTTTATAGATTAGTGTAACCTAACAATATGTACGTTTAAACCAAATTTCCTGTAAAATTGATCAACCTCGTAGAAGATGGAGGTCCTCCAATTGTGACCTATTTTAATCGAAATTTTAATTCTAGCCTATATGTTCTAAAACAATATATATATATATATATATATATATATATATATATATATATATATATATATACTCCCAACTATTGCTGAAAATATTTCATGACCCCTCGTCCATATGTGGACTTTATGGTCAAAAGACTAAAAAATTCCAATTTTGGGATTTTTGATCTTTATTTGGGGAATTGTAGAATTTCCCGTACCTTAATGTTGTAGATTTTTTACTATTTGTTTTTCGTTGGCTAACTACATACCAGTATTTATATGTGTTTCCATAGAAAATTTCATTGGAATCCTTCAACTAATACAAATTTCATTGCATATTGATTATTTTAATTTACCTATCGGACACCAGATGTGATTAAAAACCCCTTTGGTTTTTAACAGATTGCATAAAGTCAATGATCTGCTTCGATCTGTACCTCTCTGCAAAATAAAAAAACACACAATTTAATTATTTGCATTTTTTGTACAAAAGAGAAAGAAAAGTAAATAACCTTATCACTTTGTCGCGCTCTTAATAACTATGAGAACAACACACATACATATGTATGTAATTGGATGTTGAACACAAAAATTAAAATTAATAAACAACAAAAAATTATATTAATAAATAACAATTGTCGCCACCTAGACGCAACATGATACACTGCTTGCACTGGCATGCAGTTACTTGTTACTCGTGTGATCAGATATGAGCAATAATTATTGGTGGATTTAAATTTTAATTTAATTTTTAAATTAAAAAAAAATTATTTAAATATTACAAAAACATGTGTTCTTTTAAGCTTTTGTCACCTAAACCGATTTTTTTTTGACGAAATTGGATCTAATTTTTTTTTATGAGTTTTGAATAAGAAACTTTGGGAAAATCTTTTTTTTGTTATTGTAACGCTTTATTCCAAATATTTGTATAGTGAGACAAGGTGGCTTTATTAACCATGAAATGTAGTTTTAATAATTGTTTTATATTTTACATAAACGTCAGTAGTCTAAGAATTTTTACGTTTTAGACATTGACATAAAAAGTTCCTGACCCAAGGTCACAGACGCTGTTGCTTTCTCACCCGATTTAATTAACAAGATTTTTTATAAATCTTGATTTAGTTTTTGTTGAAATTTCGATTTAAAAAAAAATTTTTTTGTTAAATTTTTAGTTTTTTGTGTTTTTTATGTGAATTTTCAGATTTGAGGAATATGAGCTTTTTTTAATAGAACCAGATTTTTTATTAAAAATATGTAATTTAATTCTGTCGTGATTATAAGGCCCATTATTATAACTTCCCTTTAGCTAAAGTTAGAATTTTGTTGGAGCTATAAGTAGTTTTTCGCTATAATAATGAGGATAATGCTCATTGCTATAACTTGTCCTTATAGTACGTGATAGTTAAAAGTGGTTTTTATCAAACTCTTAATAACGAAAAACTTTTTATCGAACCAACAAAATCCTAACTTTAGCTAAAGGCAAGTTATAATAATGGGCCTAAGGATATTTTTTAACCATACATTAATCACATACAATGTTTACTATTACACCAAGCTTCATAATAAAATTAGTTAAAGTCCCTAGGAGGACCACCCTTTTATTTGAATAATTTTTTTTAGTAGGAGGTTGTACTCAGACACTTGAATGTAGGCAGGAAATATAGTACATACTGTACTCCATACTATACTTATTAACATAAAACTAAAAATTTTAGGGAGCTCCATAAAAGACGTTAAAATAATAAAATCTTGTATATTGAACCCTACGTGTGTGAGTCTGACTCGCACTTAACTCATTTATTTAATTTTGTTTATTATTATTATTTTTTTCTTATTTTAAACAGCTTACTTTTTTTAAAGACAACACTATCCGCAAAGCTTTTTGCTTGTTAGCAGAAAACACCCAGAGTCGTTGGCAGGAATCCAACCCGAAACCCCCTGACTGAAAGACTAGCGCACTATCAATCAGTCTATCGTTCCACCTTGATTTAAGAGATTTTTGCTTACTGAAGAAAATTTTCTTATTTAAAAAATATAATTTAGTTAAACTACCGATTTTTTTTTTTAATTTTTCCAGTTGATCTGATTTTAATATTATTTTTTTATGAAATACTTTTTAAGGCAGTTTCTTATTAAAAAAATTACATTAATTTTATATTTAATTAGATAATCAAATTTTAATTATAGCAGAAACAATTAATTTTATTAAATGCATAACTTTTGTCAGCATTCTTTGCACCACCGCACTGAAACAATAAAAAGTGTGAACTTTTTCGGCTTTAAATATGACATTGAGTCCTTAAACACATACAACAACCAACACCACCAGCTACTTAGCAAGTGAGCAAGTGAGGCGGTCGTAAAACTATTTAAACATCTAAATCTAAAGACAACAATCATCACAACAAAGATCATAAAAATAAACTGGTAAATCTTTACTGGATTTGCTGATTTTTATTATTTGTTTATTAAAACATACTCTCGTACAAATCTGATCATAAAACATGTTATCTTATTGTAGGAACAAATATATTAAGACATAAAAATATAAATTTTATGACATACTTTAGTTAAGTGCAATTATGGGTATTCGTAATTTAAGGATTATAGCTTTTATGGAGTGAAGGAAAATATAAAGTTAAATGGTTTGACATGTAAATATGTGTAGAGCCTTCTTGTTCTTAAATAAATTAATTTACTAATAATAAATAAACAGTATGTAATAAAAGTATTTAAACAGAAAAAAAAACATTTTTTATTTTCATTTAAATGAATTATTCTAAGTAGGTTCTACTTCATATATTCAAACTACTCTCCATAGAGTTGACTGCAAGAATATTTGATGGGGGGAAAAAGTAACAAAAAACAAGTAAGAGTGTTATATTCGGCCGTGCCGTGCCCATCGCCCTGTAATACATTCTCTGTAGTATATTCGTGCAATACATATTGCCTTAGAATGGTCACTCTAAAACAAGAAAACCTTTAAACAAATTGTCTCCGCCCCAAGGAGCCCTGGTTCCAAGTGACCACCCTATGAATCTATTGGACACCTCTATGTTTATCTTTTTCTATGAAGTCACTTAAGACAAATCAAAGCAGAAAAAAACTATCAACCTAAAAACAAACACAAGATCAAAAATCCCCTCCGAGGGAGTTTTTACCACCCGCGTTCTATATGCGATATACTGATCGTCGCCTAAAATTTAGTAACATAAGAAGCAAACAAAAATCATAACAACCGAAAAAAAGTAAAAACAACATGAAAAATGTGGAATAGTCTGATGGTGCTGAATTGCAATAGCAAAATCTTCGAAACTATGCCTGGCAGATTGGTGGTCTTAAATTTTCTGTATCTCTTCTGGAGCTTTAGGAAAGTTGATTTCAACCCGAACATAGACGGACATAGCTAAATTAACTTCTCTATATATAAGGATACAGAATATATAAATATATTTTATTTACTATTCGTATATAAGACCTTGTCTGACCTTGTACGATTAATAGTGGCACCCGCATTATTGGTGGCAATCAAGTAACTAAGTTAGACGACTTTTTGCTATAAAAGCAGTAGATTTTGGCAGATAGAACGACTTGGTATGATAGTGAATTATGGCCTTAAAGAAGCGATATGATGCTAATATATAAACAGTAAGTAATACTTACTTAGGTAGCTATAACAGAACATTTCCTCCTAGAATAAATTTCCAAGCGTCTCGATCTTTTATCTGTGCTTCTTCTTCAATTTCTAACACCAAGTCTCGAGATGTCTTTTTTTAACTTGATCTTTCCATCGAAGTTTTGATCTTCCCTTTCTGCGTGAACCGACACCAGGTTCGTATTCAAATGACTTTCTGGCTGAAGCATCTTCATCCATTCTCACAACATGACTTAGCCAATGCAATCATTGTAATTTGATACCTTTGACTATGTCACTGTCAATATATATAGCTCATATAGCTCGTGGTTCATATGACACCGATATTCTCCGACAACGCAGATTGGTCCATAGATTTTACGAAGAAATTTTATCTCAAACACTCCATGCGTGATCTGCTTTCGCAACCATATAATAGTTTCGGAATCGTATAATAGCACAAGTAATATCAGTGTCTTGTAGAGTGTGATCTGTGTCTGTGGAGAGGTGGTCTTGCTTACCTAGTCCAAAGTAGCATCTATCGCCCAGTATTATTCTTCTCTTTATCTCAAAACTGATGTTGTTTATTTGTTTGTTAATAAATAAACATTAGTGTCTAATATCAAATTATAATAAAAGAAAAAAAAATTTTTTCTGTTGCAGAAACTCACTGACTGTGAATACCCTTATTTTCAATAGCAAAAAAAATCTTCCAAACTCTTCTTATAATTCCTTTTAAAATTGTGGCAAAAATCTTTTAGACAAAACGAAATCATGTAGCTTTGGACAGCAAACCATAAAATCCAAAATAAAACTACCGACAGACCCTACAAAACAACAGCAGCCACAAAACAAACAAAATTCTACTTTATTGGTTTGTTTATGCGAATATGCAGGGATTTCACAGAACTATGTATTTGTTGCTGTTTGTATTTTTAAATTTATTTTAAACACATCATTTTCTTTGGTTTTAATTCAATTAACAAATTATAAAAACAAACCAAAGACGATTTTGCCTTTACAAAATAAATAAAAAAAAAAAAAAAAAAAAATAAAGAAAGACAGCATTTTAAGCGGCTAAGAAAGATACATTTAAACACTAAATTAAGCTAAATAATGACAACAAAGCATTAAAGGAGAAAACAAGTCATTAAACCAAGATCAAAAGAAGAAGTAACAAATGAAACTGAAACAGAAACGGACAGAAAGAGAGTGTGTGGTTTAATCCCTCGAGTAGCAGCGATAATAAACAAATGGCGCCAACAAATATTTACATTAATATAAGAGAGATTTACAAACTCACACACATACACACACCCATAGGCAAAGGTACACAATTAACAAAATGTATTTCCTCAAACCTTTAAAGCTTTAGATAGTAAAATAAACATAAAAACCTCAAAGAGACTGCATTAATTCCTTCCTCTTGTTTCCATTTAACCTTAAGACAGATTTCCCTCGTGCAATAAGGCGATCAAGTTATACATTTGTACATATGTGTTCTGAATATTTCATAGCAGACATCAATCAAACAGAGTCAAAGTTCAAGAAACTTTAAAAGATAAAAAAATTAATTTTGAAGTTATAAACTTGTCGTATATAATCTGGACAGAAAAAGAAATCAATTTAATTTTGGTTTTTGGTTTGAATATTCAAGATAATTTATGCTTCTAAATGTCATACTGTTCATTTAAATATACATCGGAGTATAGCTCTTGAAATAAAGCAATATCGGCCTATAAATGAAAGATATATAGGTCCCTTAATTTTAAGTAAGGTGGTCCGGTGGGCTGGTAGATAGTGTGCTAGGCTATCAGATGGTAGTTTGGTGGGTTCGATTCCCACCAAAAACTCTGTTATTTTTCACTACAGGTTGGCAGGAAGACCAAGAAAGTGCTTGGATATAAAATATGAGTAGCCATTAGGCTAGTAGTCTGTCATTCTGGTGGTTGTAGGTTCGAATCCCAAAAAGTATTATTTTTATTATTTTTTCTCTGTATGACTACTACCACGTCTAGTGCAAAACTATCCTTAAACAAAAAAATAAGAAGTAAAAAATCAGAAAAAATTGGAGATTTTATTTGAAATTAATTTTAGTCGATTTGTCGATTAAATGATAAAAATTTTTCGAATTATTTTTTATTCGAAATTTGTCTTATTCGAAAAATTAATTGACTTAAAATTCTACGATTAATCGAGCGATGATTTATCGAGTGGGTACTCTAGTTAACACTGTTTAAGTCCAGGTTCCTAAACTAGCAATGTGATAGCTTCTCGGTCCAGTCGGTATAAATCATCCTTGCATTGGTCTCCTAAAATTGAAGAGACAGAGTGTGATCTTAGTGACAGAAGAGTTGCCTGATTATCAATAAAAATGACGACATTCCCCCAACTTTCCTATTCAATAGAACTCTATATGTCTCTCTAATAGCCAGAATTAAAACCTAAGAATATTTGAAAAAATATTTTTTTTCCCTATAATTTTTTTTTTATACTGAAACGTCAAGTTTATAGAATAGGGTTTCGTATTTAATGTCTCTTTGAGTAAATTACTAACCAGGCTGTATTTACAGCGTTTACTCCACTCTTGTAGACATAGATATTTGATTTCAAATAACCCGAAAGGAAAATATATCCGACCAATGCAGTTATTAAATTATTTCGAGAGATACATATTTGGTATGTTGCACCATCTTGTTTAAACCACATGTCGCCCACAAAGGAGACTTAAAACTCGTTAAATAGAGAAACATTTCAAACTTTATTTCCATTAAGGCAAAAATAAATGAAGGGTTCACTGTTTCTTACAAAAAAAAAAAAAAAAAAAAATAAATAAAAACTTGAGTAAAAGCTGACAATGCTTCATTTGATCTACAGGTACTGATAAAAAGAACACAAGCAATCGAGTTCCTGACGAGATCAAGCACAAACAAAAACAATAATTCAAGCTCAAACTCAAATTGAAACTCCAAACTAAAACTTTTACGTTGCGCGGGAAGAAAAGACAACACGACATCAGCAAGAAGAGAAATACAATGACAAAGAAAAATCGATCTTTCATGTCGTAAAACAAAACAACAAAAAAAAAAAACAAAAAACGATTGGAAGGAAACAAATCAATGATCTTTGATTTACATACGACACATTTTATTTGTGTTGCCTTGATTCTGAATCTCGGCTGTTACAACAAGATGGCAATAAGAAAATTAACGAAAGGCAAAATAAAATATGTCCTCTATAAAACCAAATGACGTTTTATTTATTTTTTTAATTTTTTTTTCTTCAACCATAAACTTGTATTTATTCATGAAATTGAAGAAAAACAAATATAGAAATACAAACAGCTTAATAAATCTTATTTTAATCTGTTGCAAGCAAAACGAAGGCAAAGATAAACAAAAAGCAGCAATTTATCGCAACAAGACTTATTCCGAATCATTTGTATTTGCATTCTTTTAAGCCCTTGATGTTGACATCTCAAGATTTTAAACGTTGCGGAAAATTCAAAGTTTTAAAGGAATATTTGGTTGAATCTTAAATACAAAAATTTCGATGAAACGTTAGGGTTTGGAATGGTTCAATTTACTCTTCTCCTTCCACCAAAACTATATTCGACAAAAAAAAACAAGATCGAGTGATATTTACGCGATCATATATTATGTTTGGAAAAAGTGGTTGAAGCAATGGAGAGAAATTCTAATTAAATTTAATTAATTCTAATTAAATTTTTTTTACGAATTAATGCAACAAAGTCATAATTATATATAATTATATTTTAAAACTTTTAATTATCACAACTGTTTTCTATTATACCTGAGTTGGAGGTTCTCTGTTGTTTTGAGCTCAGTTTGGTTGATCAATTTTCATAGCAAGACTCATGCCAGAGCAACATTTGTAAAATGTTCAAATTTATTTTGAATATCATGGTTTAACTCGACTCATCGAGTATTACGTGCATTTATTGGTGCTCGTATTCAACCATCTAAACGATATGCATCCCAAAAGATGTAGAGAATAAGCAATTGATAGTATGCGACGTAGTGTCGATGATGATCGAAATGTGTAAAATCGTAATTGTTTGCGGGGGTATAAAGACATGCTTACTAAATTTTTCATGCCTCAATTAGAAGGCATAATTATTGCAGATATATGGTATCTGCTGGATGACGAAGCGTTACAAAGCTCATGATACAATCAATTTACTGACATAAACCTAACCTAACCTAACATAACTAAACTCTTGGAATATATAAAGATCCAGGTCTATTCAGATAAAGCAGCTTTATTGAGCACTTGAAAAAGGTTATTCGATATTGCCGCAATAGAGCCTGATTTACTGCGAATTGAAGATATCCTGATTTGTACCGACAGCAAAGCCGCAATAAATTCCTTATCTGGCGTCTACACGACGTCCATATTGGTTCGGGAATGCCGGACATCTTTAGATGAGATGGCGACACATTCCAACCTGGAACTCTTTTGGGAGCCGGGGCACACAGGGGTGCCCGGAAACGTAACTGCAGACGAACTTGCTAGATTTGGAACCTACCTTAGGGATCAGGGGATAGATAAACTAGTAGGCGTCGCGCTTAGTTGCTGTAAAGACAACTTTCAGCTTGAGCTATTAGGGGCCGCGCAGACCAGATTGTCAAACGAGGTCACCTGCGCGAAATCGAGGCTTTTGTGGCCTCAGTATGATTGCAAGAAGACTGAAAGCCCCTCGAGGACAGATGGCCACACTTGTGGCTGTGCTGACTGGGCACTGCGCCATGGCTGTCCACGCTAGGAGATTGAAGTTGTCAGGACGAGGAGGAAGAAGAAACGGTGAAGCATCTCCTCTGTCATTGCCCAGCCCTATCCGCTGAAAGGGCGACGCTTCTTGGCAGGCCGAGGCTGCAGGACCTTACAGACGTGTCGGGTTGCGACGTCAAAATGATAAATTCATTTATCCGGGTTTCGGGATGATTTGGAAATAGGCCAAGTGCGGATCCGCAGGTATCCTAAAGACCCTCCTGCTTATCCCTCTTTCAGATGTCACAACGGGACCACTAGGACCCAAGTGACTCGGTTTCTGATCATAGAACCGGCAACCTGTGCAACCTAACCTAACCTACTGCGAATTGTGTATGAAATTTGGACTTTCTCGTTACGCCATTTACGCGCCCTAAATCATATTAAAACATTACTGTCACAAGGCATATTAACAAAGCGAACTGGCTTATTAACAAAGCGAACTGGCTTTTTGGTTTTACTTTGTTGGACTCTGTTTTATTTCAACTTAAAATAAAAAAACACCCTTCTTTATTAACTCATACCATAAAACATACAATTTGAAAACCTTCTATACATATAATAAAATAGTAACTCATTTCCGTCTGTCTGGCTGTCTGCTTTTCTTTTGTGTTCGCATCACGTAAAAACTACAAGATGGATTTTAACAAAACTTTGCGCGGAGGTACTTTGGCTTCCTGATTCAAATATAGGATATTTTTTTCAGCAAAAATATCTCATTTTCAAGAGAAAGAAGAGAAAGCAGTGAAAGTACGCAGATTTCGGTTTAAAACTGGGATATTTTAAACAGGATTGCGCACCTTTTATTTTTAAAAGTGGGTTATTTTAAACAAAATTGAGCAGCAGATGGCGCCACTTGAATAAAATTTGTTTTTGTTTTCTATTTTTACTTTGTGGAATTACATTGTTATTAAAATATTTTAAACACCTCTTAGAATTTTAGAATTATTTTATTTGTATCCAGGGATGGCTACCTTTAAATAAAGTAAAATCATAAACCATAACTAAAGCACTATAAAAGAAAGAATCTTACAATTGGTATGCCATACTTTCAAAGCAAAATCGTGCAATATATTGCCATGACTCTGCTTCATTACGGGAGGGATTTAATATTCACACAACGTACACTCTTGCCCTCACAGTCGACTCACACTCATACGCATACTGCAAGTACTGGACGTTCACAAACAACTTGGTTTTAGCCTCCAACGGGAGCATTAGAAAAACATTATCTTTAGTTAGATTATATTTGAACGGTTAGCTAGCTAAGTACCGTAACAGGCTTCTGCTGATTCCTTCAATGGTTTTGCTGCCTTGCGAAATACAATCTTTCCCAGTCCTTATTCTTCCGCAATATTCATCGCGCACATTTCTCCACAACAAATACCCCAGAGGTTAACCTCCAATTCACTTGCAAAGCTTTATTGTCCGTCTTTTCCGGTACGATATAGTCCAAGCAATAATTGTTCATTTTTATAGTTTAGCTGTATTAAAATATCATATTTGAACAGATTCTTTTGAGTCGTCTACTCCTCTAGCATTCATCACCTTTTCTACTAGATTTACCTCAAACTTACATCTTCACAAAAGAGAAAATAGACATAAAATAGTAATGGCACTGAAAACTTGGCAGCCCCTTTTCTTTTTTTAAGCAAAAAATTTTCTATTTCCACAAATCTACAATAATTTTAGAATTTTTCATAAAGCCTATGTTGCCACAATCTGAGTCTAGGGATGGGTTCCTCTATATAAGGTAAATATATAAACCATAATTTACTGCACTATAAAAGTAAGAGTCTTAAAACTTGGTATGGATTACTTTAGAAGCAAATTCAATCAAAATATCGTCAGGACGCTGATGATGTGGTGAAAAAACGGTGTCCCATGAAAGATACGAAAAAACAAATCTTTAAAAATATATAAGTTCTGAGACAAGCAGATATTTTCAAAAGATGTAGAATACAAAATACACCTGGTTGCATTATATGTTTAATCAATATAACATTTCGTCAGTGAACTAATTTATGGAACTCGAAAACAATTAAAGAAGGAGTCAAAAGCCTACGATATTGCATTATTTATGTCATATTTTTTCACACCCTATTTTTGTTTCAACTGATGATTTTTTGTTTAGTACACAGAGAAAAAATTTGCAGCATTAAAACTTTTTGATTAGTTTTTTTTAATTGTTTCAATATTTTACTTTTTGAATTAAATTACTTATTGAATTACATTAATATTTAAAACCTTAAAATGGTGCTAAAACGTTTTGCTCTGTACATTCAAGAAAAATTTCAAAATCACAAAATTTCTAGGGAAATAAACACTTTTACTCGCAATGTAATATTTTAAATGAAATTATAATTTCCCAATAATATTGCGAATACATTTTATTGATTTAGAAATAATGAAAATTTCCTTTAATAAAATTGTTTATAAAACTTTTTAAGGAAAATTTGTATAACAATCAATTCAATTTAACAATAAAACACCTGCCTGTCTGGTTGTTTTTACTACGAAAAATAAAATTTTCCAGCAAAATCAATACAATAATTAATGATAAAAATAATAATAATAATAAAGTAATATGTTTTATTTAAATTTGCAGGCAAAGACGAAACAATTTTGAGGCAGCCACAACAACAAAAATAAAAAAAAATAAAAAAATTATAAACTGAAAACTAAAATGTTTATCTTGGAAAATAATAAAATAGCAAGAAGACGACGAAATAGAACTCAACAACATGAGAAGGAAAATGAATTAAAAAATACAGAATTAGAGGCTACAGCAGCAGCTGGATTAGAAGAAGTGGCAACAATATTGTCATCAGCACAAACTACATCAAAAGCATTATCTTCAACACAAAACGACCACAGACAGCATTCAGCAGCAACAGCAGCAATAACAACAACTACAGGGTCTTCTATAAAATCAATGAAAAGTATTAAAAATCTCTCTATGCCTTGTACAACTTTTCCATCACCAGTACCAACGTCAACAACATCGTCCCCGTCGTCAACATCGTCATCGCCATCAACAACAACATCATCGTTGTGGTCGTTGTCTTGTTCCTCCTCAATTATTTCTGGTAAAACAATATCTAGGAATTTATGGAGAACAACCGCAAGAAAAATACCAATTCTAGACAGAAAATCAAAAACAACAACAGCAACAACAACAACAACAAAATTAATAACATCAAAATCATCATTATGGCCACATGCTGCCAGTATTAAAAAACGAAATAATTGCATTGCTGATTATTGTGATGATTGTGGTGGTGCTGATGATCGACGATATCAAAGTCTTAGACGACACAATCATAGACGGCATTTTTTATTGACTTTGATGCTGTTACTAGTTGTCTGCATTGTCAACACTTCATCGGTTAAGGCTGCTGACAGTTTAACTGGTAAGTGTTTTGTTTCTCTAGATCATCCACCTCTCTCTCACTCTCACACACCTTTCTCTACTGAACTACGATCTGAAATCTCTAATGACAACCATCAATAATTTTTTTTTATTATAATCTTGTAATCCAACACTTTTTTGTTGTTTTGTGACCGCATACTTTATGTCTGGCAGAAAAAATATTTTGAAACCCAAGAAATTTCTAAATAATTATACATTTTTTCTTTCACTGTCTATCAATAGATATAGAGTTTTTTTAGTACAGATTTCAGGTTGTATTTTTTTAATAATATTTAAAGAATTTTTTTATAAGTTGAAGGAATTATCGGCTTGATCCCCGCAAACTTCTTCTGAATGGCTTCACATACGGGCACCGCTTAAACCCCTTTTTACAGAACTTATGATAATTCTTGCAAAAAATACCGACCTCAAAACAGATAGATGGGCACCAATTCTAAACTAAAAATGTAAGAAGTAATCTGTAAAAATTAGATTTAAACCATATAAAAGATGCGCCAAAATTAGCGGGAAAAAAGTATTAACTATGTGAACATCAAGCCTCTCCCTATTAATGTTCAAAAGTTAAGCTATTTTCACCAGCATGCGTCTTTTACGGGGACACCATTCAAGCCTCCGTATATAACAGTTTCATAGACACATAGATCTATTAACATCACATATTGGGACACCCTTTAATTTACAATTTTAAATTAAAGACCTGTTGTTATAGAGGACTTGGCCTTTGTAAATTTCAACTGTCTGTCTATAACGGTTCAAAAGTCTGGCAATATACATACTTATATCAAATAACATGAACTATTGGGACACCCTTTTATTTATAATTCCAAATATTTATGCTTGTTATTATACCAGAGAAAGAAGTGGACATTCTGCCTAATTTTCAAATGGTTGTCTTTTACGGTTCAAAAGATAGGGCCATATAGGTCAAACTGCATCATTTGTGGGGACACCCTTTAATTTCTAAATCTATGTTGTATACTTGTTATAGTGGACTATGCAATACAAGTTCCTTGTAAATTTCAGCTGTTTGCCTATAACAGTTCAAAAGTTTGGCCACTTACATAGAATTACATTAACTATTGGGGCACCTTTTATTTCCAAATCCAAATTTTATCGTTTTTGTCATACGGACTTTGCAATACAGGTTCTTTGTAAATTTCAACGGTCTGTGTACAACTGGTCAAAAGTATAGCCATAGACATCAAATTAAATGAACTATTTGAGCACCCTTTAATTTATAATTTGGAATATGTATACTTTTTATTATAACGATCATAGTCAAATTTTCAAGGTTTTGTCTCTAATGGCCCATATACGTTAAATTATGTCACCTATGAGGACACCCTCTAAATTTTGAATTTATTTTTTTATTACTTTCTGTTGTTGTATGGGGACACCCTTTAATTTTTAAAATAATGAACTGTTTTTTTTAAACCAAACTGTAAGCATAACCTTTTAAATAAAGAAAAATATTTTAAAATCGGTTCACAAATGGCTGAGTTCTGCAGGCACACACATAAAAAAGCAACATTCACACGAATTGATAACCTCCTTCTTTTTTGAACTCGGTTAAAAATACTTTAATTTGTTATATTATTAACATAAGGGCAAATTGTAATGAGTGTTGTATAACAGTTAACGTGTGAGTAAATCTGGCTCTTGTTTCGGGTATTTTTTTTTTCGCTGAGAACTATCGATATCTATGATTTGTCAGCTGAGATCGTCAAACTATGTTGACATTTTTGTTAAGTAAGGTTTGGCAAGCGATCATGAATAGTTTAACGCCAGAACAACGCTTCAAAATTGTTAAAATTTACTTTGAAATAATCTGTTTATAGAACACTTCGTCCATTTTATGGTCAACGTAATCGGCCGAGTGATCAAGCAATTCGAGCAGTTGTTGATCGGTTTCGTAATTTACTCTTCGAAACTATCAACAAGTCAAAGAAATTTGCATACCGAAGAGAATATTGCTGCTGAAGCAAGAAGTATTAAAGAAGACAACGAAATGTCGTTTTGTCGTCGTTCTTATCTTCTTGGTCTTTCACCTTCGTCTACGTGGAAAATTTTGCGGAAGGATTGTGGCTTAGGTGCCTATAAATTACTGCTCGTGCAAGAATTGAATCCAAACGACCATCGATTGCTTCGCATTTTTGCTGGTTGGTCTTATTTGAACTGGTTGAAGCGCAGCTGTTAACGAATGACCATTAGATCTATTAAATTGTGCATTTGGTGCGCTATACTTGTTGGCAGCATTATCGGTCCTTATTTATTTCGAAATGAGCAAGTAGCTACCGTTACGGTGAATGGCGAGCGCTTCTGGCTAAAAATTTGTTTTCAAAAATTAATCAGCTAAACATCTAGGACATTTGGTTCTAACAAGATGAGGCAACTTGCCATATAGTGCCATTAACAATTGACTGAAAAATCAATTTGGTGACAACTTTATTTTCAGAAGTGAGCCTGTTCGTTCAAGCGCTTTAACGTCTCTGGATTACTTTTTATGGCTCTATGTTAGGTCATTGGTTTATGCCGACAAACCAGCAAATCTTGAAGCATTGAAAGTGTATATTCAAGCCATCGGCCAGATATATTAGAAAAAGTTGGACTGATCGCATGGACCATGTAACTGGTAGCAGCGGCAGACATATCCCGGAAATCATAATTAGAAAATAAATGATATTACATTTTCTACCAGATTATTATAAAAGAAATTCATTCCAACAATATTTCTGTCTTGTATTATCATTCATTTTCATGCAGCCAAAAAAAAAACCGCGATATAATTTCAGTTATATTATTCAGGCAGAGTAGACAAGAATTTCAAATGACTTTTCAATGTCAATAAAAATCAAATGAACGAAATCTGCATGCCAAAGGTTGTTTAACTATTTGGCACTAACTTATCAGTGTTAATATAAAAAAAAAAAAAAATTGCGTTGGTGACGCAGTAATCGAGTAGTTAAATAAATACTGGAGATCTGGATTACTTCATTTTTTTTAATCATTTTAAATCATTCCACTAACAGGCTTAAACTCCTTTGTAAAAAGATGTGTTACAGTGAGCAATATAAACATGTTGAGTGAATCAGTACAAAATCTGTATCAGGAGAATCAAAACATTGCAATGTTGCTAACGGTTGTGTGTTAAAATTATCATTGTGCCAATAGAATGAATGAAATTACAGCTTTCATTTGTTTGCATAAAGACAAACAGAATGGCAGGGATACCGATGGACAGAACAGTCAGACATACAGTCAGACGGACCACCTGATAGTCATACCGTCAGTCAGACAAATCAGCAGACAGTCCGTGAGAACATCAGACAGTTCGTCTGATTGTCACACAGTCCTCGAGACAGTCAGTCAGCCAGTCAGCCAAACAATCAGTCAGACCGTCAAAAAGTCAGACCGTCAAATAGTCTATAGATCGACAGTCACTCCGTCTATCTATGTATCTATAGAAACCAGCTGACTTATCTATAAAAACCACGGTTTTTGAGTTCAATATTTTTTCTTCAACGTACATACATACCTACAAAAGTTTTCACTTCAATAATAATCAATAATGGTGACGACGGTTTTTGAAATCAGTATTTTTTCTCCAGCCAAAATGTGCTCAACGTGTCTAAAGAAGTTTTCACTTCAAAAATTTAATCAATATACGATTAAAAGCTCTGTTAAGAATAAACCACATACATTTTTATTTTTTTACGTCGTCCTACTGCGTGTAAATTGTTTAAAAAGGCCCTAAAGTTTAATTAATGGGCATTAATGAAAATCAATTTTTATTTCTTTATTTTATTGTTGTTATTTATACAAATGTTTTTATCAACATTCTTATACACGAATCAACATCTAATCAAACAAATAATTTTCACAGTGGGTGAGTTAGCACAACTTTAAATAAAGTAATTTATTTCAAACGAGCTGTGCCCACACACGTTATGTTCGTCCTGACAATATTTTGTTCAATTTTGCTTTGCAAGCAATCCACACCAAATAAGACTCTCATGTATTGATTTTATATAAATGTATCCATTTCTTGACAAAATTCTAAAAATTATTGTAAAGCTTTGTAAAAGGTGTTTAAAATATTTCAATAACAATGTAATTCCACATACATGAAAATACAAGTCAAATAGAAATTTTATTCAATTGACTATTTGGCAGTAAGTAATTCTTATTTTGTCATTATTTAAAAACAGAGCCATCTATTGCGTAACCGCAGTTAAAATAACTCGCTTTCAATCCACATTTTGTCATTATTTCAAAACAGCTCCATCTGCTGAGCAACCGTGTTTGAATTATCTCGCTTTCAAAAGTAGAAGGTGCTGCCAAGTTTTTCGTACCATTAAATCGGCAAAATTACTTCCACTTTTTATCTTTATTATCTGTTGGAATTACCTACGCACAAATTTTTATTAAAACTTATTCATCATTAAGACAGAGGAACAGAGAGACGAAAATTTTAAATTCTGATATTGATTAATATTTGCAACACTAAAAAAATTTTACAAAATAATTTCCACGTTCAGACACGCATCCGTTACAGTTTTATTGTATGTTTAGATTAACATCTCTTTTATCGTATGCTAGTGCGATTTTTTTACAATCATCATGTGTATTTTGCATAATTTCAAAAAAGATAATGCGAAGGAGCAAAAAATATGTGACATGTTTGAAGATGTCGTAGTGACAGCTCGGTTGCATAATTTCGTTCAATAGATTGTATGAAATATGAACCCAAATCAGGAATCACATATCAATAATATAGCATTTCGTCCCAATGTGATTAGGGAAAATTCCAGGTGAAAGTTACACAAAAGCGAGTTTTATATATTCTACGGCTATGAATCACATATAGAGGTAAGCCCAAACTCCCTGTTACAGAAAAAAAAAAAAAAAACGACAGAACTTTCCCTTAAAGCTAATAAGAGGCTTGATGATATCAATGTTTAGTTGCAACTTCTTTTAAAATTAGTCTTTTATTGTTTTCAAAACAGCTTGAAGTAAATTATTAAAAAGATTATTTTTATTATTATTAAATATTTGTAATTAAATAAATACTTGTCTTGCTGGTTTTTACTGTATTCAATGTCAATAACTTAATGCCTTGAGCTTTTAAAGCTACAACTCTCCAAAATGAGAAAAAAAAGGTAACAGAAATTTAATAGAACTAAAATGACCACTCATTCATTTACAAACATTAATAGTTGAGGTGTTGATTAAGGAGTTTTTGTTATTATTTACTTTTGTTTCTAATTCAATTTGACTTAAACAGGGTGTGTCTTTAACGGTCATAAATCAGCAACAATGTAACACTACGACTCTTACCTCCTACAACTTATGCCAAACTGACACTTTATCAATTAATACTTGTCTCTTTTTTTTTGGATTTTACTTTTATGCTTTTGCTCAACAAGTGTGTTTAATTAGTGACACAAGAGATTAAATAAAAATAAAAACTTGAGAATAACTTTGATTTGATAGGCTGCTATAATGAATGACATTTTGTGTTAATGTTTGCTTGGAACAGAAAAAAAAAATAAAAAAACTATGTAAAAAGTAGGTGTGTTCAAGAGTAATCTTATCAAAGTTTTTTTTTTTTTTTTTTTGTTTAATAAATGTTGTAGATTAAAAGGCACTATAAAATTATAAATATTTTACTAAGTATTCTATTAAAGAATAAAATAAATTTTTAGTTTAATTGCTAATAAATGTTTTTTTTTCTAATCAGTATTTGCAATAAATTCACTGAAAATTATTTGTTAGGGGAAAAGGTATTTTCTTTGTTTTATTTTGTTGAATGCTTATCATAACTTAAATCATTATTTCAGAAATAACTCGTATTTAAAAGTTTTTTATGATAAATGAAACTGTTTCAAAACCCTAATACAACATTTTTTCTTGTTCTTGGCCAAAAGTACCAAGAAGCTGATGATAGTAATTCCATTCCATTCCGTTCCATTTTATATATTTATGTTTATTTTTTTTCGCAACTTTTATTTATTGTATCTTCAATATAATTGAACTATCAACGGTTTCTGTAATTTTCGGGTTATCCCTCTGATGTTCGGATGAGAAAAGCAGTGTCCCTCCTTCTTAGTCGAGTGTAACCAGGTTCATTTAGTATGTTACGGGCCATTGGATTTGGATGAGTTTCAAGCCTTTTTAAATACCTTATGGCAAGTTTCGCTATTACTGCTTTAACTAATGGCACGTTTAGATCTTTATGGATGTTCGAGTTTTTTATATACCAAAATGTAAGAGCAGATGTAATTATACGAAGAATCTCATTTTGGCGGCTTTGTTCGTTTACTTTTATTCTCTATTTCTTCAACCATTTTTCTAAATTTAATATGTGGTCTTGTAAATATCGTGATGCTGTGTCGTCAGCAAATGTCGATGTGTGGATTCGCATAGCAGAAGTATACAATAAGTATAAAAAGGGCCCCAATATACTATCTTGTGGAACTCTGGCTTCGATTGGCTGGGGTGAGTTTAAAAAATCTGCTTCTTTCACAATAAATTTTCGTTCGGTTAAATAACTAACTAGCAGCTTATATAGGTTTACGGGCAAATTCAGTTTTATCTTATATATTCGGCCTTCATGCCATACCTTATCGAATGTTTGAGAAACGTCGATAAAAAGCGCAGAGCAGTATTTTCTCTCCTCAAATGTATTCTTAACAACAATGACTACCCTGTGAGTTTGTTCGATCGTACTTTGTTTTTTCCTGAAGCCGAATTGATGGTTTGGAATACATGCTATGTCGCATAGAATAGGGTTCAGCTTAGTTATTAACATCCTCTCAAATAGCTTTGACATATTAGATAAAAGGCTTATAGGTCTGTATGATTCATTTTTGTGTGGTCTTTTATTAGTTTAGAAATCAAGGACACCTTCCACTCTGTGGGAAAGTACTCAAGACGTAAAATGGCATTAAAAATAAAAAGAATATTTCTGCGACCTATACGAGGCAACTCAAAATACATCTTGTTACTGGTTTTATCAATGCCAGGGGCTTTTTTGTTGTTTAAATCCGTTATTGCCTTTTCAATATCACCAAATTCCAATCTTAGCGGTACTACAGCACTAGCCTCGATAATTGGCCACTCAGCTATATCAGTTGATATATTTGTAGTAAAAACCCTTTTCAAATGTCTAGCAAATATATTGCCTTTTTCGGTATCACTCCTTGCCCAGCTTCCTGATGAAGTTCGCAAGGGAGGTTTACGTAAGACTGGTCTTTTAAGATTTCTACAAGCGCGCCATAATGAATAATCTGATTGAGGAGTTGCGTCTAAGTCTCCAAAATAGTTTTTCAGGGATGCTAGTCTTCGAGATTCCAGCATCTCTCTTAGCCGGTTCGTGCATTCTTTAAGTCTGCTTTTGGGTTGCGGAGATCTCTTTAATTGCCATTCTCTACGAATTTTCCTCTTTTCAGCCAAGAGCCTTTCGACATCGTTATCTCTCTTTATAATAATTAAGCCTAAAAAATTATTAATTCAATTAATTGTTTAATTTTCAATTTTATTAGTCGATCTATTTATTAACTTAACTACAAATGAATTGTTCAGTCTAATTAAATACGTTTATTCTCTAAAACTACTCAATAGGATTGAAAGTATATTTTATTGCAAATTGGGTAATTTTTAAAAAAAAAACAAAAAAATGGGAAAATGATTTTTTTTTGTCACACTTGTAGAATTTAATGCATTTTCTGGGTCGGGTTGCTACATCCTTCTTCAGCATTCTTCGGTTCAATCTAATATGGTTAGTGTAATGATGTAAACATAATTTATGTAACCAACCAAATTCAGATATTAGAATACAAGAAATGATTATTCCAATGAGCTATCGTCAGAAGTAAATTTTTTTTCTTTTTCTAAACTTTAAAATATGTCTGTTTAAAATAGTTTATTTAAGAAGTTTATTTTTTGTTTTTATTATTTTTGTTTTCCTAAGAAAGTTCTGTCGACAAAATGAATGCATATCGAGCATAGAAAGTGTAGGGTTTCTAATCATCTGATCGAGTGTATCAGTTCGCCGATGCATATATCCTAATAACTTGCCTTGGTCTAAGCGCTGTATAATTCTTCTTTCTATTTTATAAGAAAATAATCTATACATACATATAACAAAATAGTCACTCATTCCCGTCTTTCATTTGCGTTCGCATCACGTAAAACTTACTGAATGGATTTTAACAAAAATTAATGAGGAGGTATATTAGCATTCTAATTCTAATATAAGATACTTTTATCCGCATAAATATCTCATATGAAAGAGAAAGTGGAGAAAAAGCAGTGAAAACGCAATTTCCGGTATAAAGGTACTGAAATTTTCGGTTTAAAACTGGGATATTTAAAGTGGGATTTTTTAAAACTATTGCATAATATTAGGCACCAATTGAATAAAATTATTATTTGACTTGTATTTTAACTTTGTGGAATTACATTGTTATTTAACACCTTTTACACTGATTTTTAGAATTTTATATAAATTTTAGAATTTCATCCAAGGCTGCATATCTCTATGTAAAGAAAATTTATGACCTGGATGGATTTTAACAAAATTTTGTGAGGAGGTACTTTAACATCCTGATTCAAATATAGGATTCTATTTTTCCGAAAAAATATCTTATTTCCAAGAGATAATAAAGAGAAAAGTCTGCCGAATTTTTTTACCGCCTTAAAGGTACTGCATACTTTAAGGCGTCTTTTTTGAATGCGGTACATTTTAAACACGGTTGCGCAACAGATGGCGCTGTTTTAAAATAATGACAAATATGTCAATAATGTATTTGATTTCTATTTTTTCTTTGTGGAATTAAAATGTTATTAAAATATTTTAAACACCTCTTACAGAGCTTTACAACAATTTTTAGAATTTTTTATAAATTTTAGAAGTTTATCCAGAGATGGGTACCCTTTATATAAAGTAAATACATAAACCATAACTCAAGCACTATAAAAGTAAGAGTTAAGTTGTAAGCAACTGGTGTGGTTTTGCTCAAAGCAAAATGGAGCAGAATATTGTCAGGACGCCTACGACGTAGCGGGTACAGCTAGTTCTCAATAAAATTGCTACAACAGCAGAGCTGTAACTAAATCATTCTTTTTAGATTTTATTTCATTACGAATTAGCTAAATTTTGAATTAATTCTTTTCATAACTAAAAAGAATTTAATGAAATTTGAATCAATTCAAACGAACTAGACAGAAATCAATTTCAAATCGTTTCCAATTCAAATGAATTTGTTAAAGTGAATTTCAAGTCCTTTTACAATTCGTTTGAATTGAATTGATTTTGAATTCATTCAAATGAATTAGAACAATGAATTGCAATTCAAATGAATGTAATCAAAAATGAGTTGCAATCAATCAAATTCAAGAGCAGCTCTAGGGGGAATGAAAAATGGACCCGCGCCTGATCAAAGAAAACAACGGTGTTTGGAGTTTGTTTCTTCAAGAAGAACTGATTTTTATTTTGAAATACGCTGGACGATAAGATTTGATATTCAAGAAGCAATTAATAATTTTTAAAATTTTGTAGCCCATGACCACTCAACGAAAAACTTTTTGGTAATATTTGTGTTATATTTATTTCAAAAAAAAAAATAATAATAAAACTATCCTTCACAAATAAACAAAAATCAGGAAATATGAAAAAATGTATTTTAATAAATGAGCGACATATAATAGAAATTAATTGCATGAAATAATTATGGTATTATTTTAGTTACAATAGCCTTATTTTAGAATGCATCATTACCTTCAACAACAATAACTTCTCAAAATTATCATCTGAAATAGATCCACGTTTAGGAATCTCTAATTCATTTGAAATGATTCAAATTTCATTCAATTCGTATTTGTGTGAAAAGAATTAACTAAAAATTTGATAATTCAATGCATGAATGATTCGCGAATTAATTGAAAAATCAATGATACATTTACAGCTCTGTACAACAGACACTTTGTCTGCGTTGTAACACTTCCCTGGATATAAATTTTCCTAAAATTGCATTTTACCCCGGTAAAGTTGTTTTCAATATAAATTATTTAACCAAATATAATTTTGTTTATTTAACATTTATTACATACAGTATATTTTATTTGAGTTAAATATTTTATTAAAAATTTTTAATTTATTCGTTTTAAAATTTATAGACTTTTTCTCTTTCATTTTATTAAAGTGCCACCTTTACCGAATGCATTCACAAAGACCAAGTGTTTGTTTGAACTTTAACCAGATGTATTGTAAAATTTTCTATGGCATAATATATGCATATTAAATGCATTTAAAATGCATATTCTCTTACTATTATACAAAAAACATTTCATTACAATAAACATTTTCACAAAAAAGCAACAGAAAAATAAATAAATAAAAGAAAAAAAAATTTTTTTTAGATTTCGAATTTAATTTATGAATAGTAAATCTTAAACTGGCTGTCAAAATCTTAGATTAAACAACAATAAACATTTGAGAGAAAACAAAGTTATAATTTAAACAATAAATTTACCCAAAATGCAACAACAAACTCAATATTAAAATTGTTAATTTGTTTCGAAGGGGGCAACAAAGTGTTTAAAATGAAAAAAAAAATATAAAAATAAAAGAAAAACCTGAAAATAAACTAAATAAATTAAATGCTTACACACGTTGTGTGGTGAAAGAAACTTAGTTTGAAAATATAATTTTTAACAAATTTATACGAATATACATCCATATGTCGAATTTGAAATGACAGATTAAGTGGGCCTCTTACAGTTTATGGAAGATTGACGCGCTAAGTGATATTTAAGCGACTAAAGAAATATTTTATTTCTAAACGCTGCGAATACGAATTAAAAAAACCCTGGTGAAGTGTTTAACATTTGAATTGATAATAATTCTTACAAAAACAACAAACAACTTCAGAACAGACAGATGGGCATCAAATATGTGCATTATTTTTCAATAATGTTGTTAATTTTTTCTCATCTAATGGGGTACCCTTTAATTTTTAATTGTTTTTTATACTAGAGCATAGTACTAAATACCCCGGCTAAACAAGTGTCTGTCCGTAATGCTTAGAAGAAAAAGCCAAATCTCTTAAATTCGCGACATTTGACATTGAGTGCCTCGATAGACTGATTGGTAGCGCGCTAGTCTATCAGTCTGGGGATTGCGGGTTCGATTCCTGCCAAAGACTCTGGGTGTTTTCTGCAGACAAGCAAAAAGCTTCGCAGGTTGTGTTGTTTAAAAAAAAAAAATTAGCAAACACCATTTCATTTCTATTAATTTAATTTTCCTTGTTACAGTATATAGTGTAAAATATAATCTATTTAAATTTTAAGTGTCAGCCTATTACTGTTCAAATATAAGGACTTTTTATGAAAATATCAGGTGCCTACCTATTGCGGTTGAACAAATAAGGCAATAGAATTGAAAAACCTGTTATTTCGAAACACCCTTTAATTGTTATAGCGGCGATGCACAGTGGTTCAAGTTTCTAAGTACGGCGGTCATACATAGTTTACTCAGCTATAGTCTTCCTAATTAATATCAATATTTATATATATTATATTTATTTATTTATATTTATCAGTATTTATGGGCCAATTAGGATAAACTAAGATAAAAAATGTCTTTAAATATAATATTATAATTTTATTTACCAAAACTGTTAGTTATTAATTAAAGAAAAAATGAAAATTTTTATAACGGCAATTTAATACAACATTTGTACATTATTTTCAAAAACTTAACATACGCAAAGCCTCAGGTGATAGCATAGACTTGAAGAAAGACTAGAAGAAATCAACGAGTCGGAATTTAGAAGAAGTCTATGCAAAAGATCAGTGTTAGTGATAACACGAAACATTTTTCGCGTGTTGTCTCGTCTGAATTGCTTAAATAATTTATTACAAGTTTCAGCGGCTTCTTCAGGCACCTACCTATTGCGGTTCAAAAAACAAAGTAATATACGTGAAAAATATGTTACTGATGGAACCCCCTTTAGATATTAGTAATTGTAAGAGCGGCCAAAGAACAACATCTACTGTAAAGATTTCAAAAATCAAAAAATTCAAATAATAACATTTCAAAAATCTATCTATTACGTTTCAAAAAATATGGCAATTTACGTACAAGTCATCTCTCTGCCGGAACACCCTTTAATTTTGTTATTTTTTATAGCAGCCATGTCATTTCTCTTTCTATGAATATTTCAAGAGTCTATCTTTTACTATTAAAAAAATAAGTGACTATACGTGAAAAACATGTCACTGTCGGAACACCCTTTAATTTATAGTAATCATCAAAGCGTCATGGCAACAGATCGTATCTTCTATGCACATTATACATGCAAATCACACCTCTATCGGAACACCCTTTAGAGTTTAGGTTTATTTTTATAGACTTGTTTATAAAGCGAACTAAATTTTAATTCGTGCCTCCTACAGTTCAAGAAATAAACACATATTCGTGAATAACACCTCCCTTTCGGAACACCCTATAAGTTTTAATATTTGTTCCTATGGAGGCCACACTTTCTGTGAAAATTTTAAGAGTCTACCTATTATGGTTCAAAACTTAGGCCCAATACCACTATTGGAACACCCTTTAATTTTTAGGTTTATTTTTTTTTACTTGTTTATATAGCGAACTAAATTTTAATTATTGTTTGTAAATTTTAAGAAATAATTTATTCTTTGTAAAAAACTATAAAATAATTATGTGCTACGAACCTAGTCGTAGAGACGAAGACCCTCTGTACCATGCACATTCGCAAACAAAAGCAGATAAATTTTTTTTTAAATTTAAAGTACAGATATAGAGTAACATTTTGATATGTAACTTGAAAGCGGTATAAAACGGCAACATACTTAAAACCTTAAGGAAAAAAAAAACGTAAAAAATATACGTGAAAATTGATTTGTCGTGAAACCGCTTTCGCAAAATTGGTTTTGCTTAAAAAATTATTAAATACATAATAATAACGGTAAACACATTCAACTTAAATATCCATTGAAAACAATAAGTCAAAAATGTTTTTTTCCTTGAAAAACACGCACTTATTAGCACTGCTGAAAAAGATAAGGAAAGTTGTTTTGATTTGTTCACTTCCGATGCACAAAAGTAAATGTAAAAAATACCTGATTGCAAATCCTTTTGCATGTTTTAGTAGTACCACTAATAGTGAGTATTAAAGCGAACTAACGGTGAAAAAATCGAACATCGTCATTTGACCCCTATGACCTACTACTGAACCACTGTGCGATCGCAACACATCTACTGTAAAAATTTCAAGAGTCTAAAAATTTTTATTTTAGTCTCACGTCGTGTTGAAATCATTAAATTTGAAATGGTTCAACTAAAAATGCTTAATTTCCAAATTGATAACTTTATTTAACATTTTTTGCTAATTTCCAGATTGGTTAAGACGTGTACTGAAACAGAAACTCTATATTGTTTTTTCCAGGTATCACAAAGCGACCACTTTTTAACCGACTTCAAAAAAAGAAGGAGGTTATCAATTCGTCTGAATGTTGCTTTTTTTTTTTATGTTTGTGCCCGCAGAACTCAGTCATTTTTGAACCGATTTTAAAAATTTTGCACTATTAGAAAGGTTATGGCTACAGATTGGTCCCATTTTAAAAGAAGTTCAAAATTTTAAAAATTAAAGGGTGTCCCCATACAAGTTTTTTACGTGTATTATGAACATTATAGGTCACCAATTTAAAATTAAAAAAAAGTGCGTATCACTGTAGCTCCCAACAACAAAAAGTAATTAAAAAATAAAATTAAAAATTAAAGGGTGACCCCATAGGTGACTTAATTTCACCTTTATTCTCCTATCTTTTGAACCGTTATAGACAAACACTTGAAAGTTGCACAGAATGTTCGTTACTATGTCTGTTATAATAAGTATAAATATTTAAAATTAGAAATTAAAGGGTGTCCCATTAGTTGGTTTATTTTGATAATATATGGCCAAACTTTTGAACCTTTATAGACAGACAGTTAAAATTTACAAAGTACTTGTATTGCTAAGTCCGCTAAAATAACAAGTGTAAAATATGAATTTGGAAATTAAAGGGTGTCCCAATAGTTAATGTAAAAGTAATATATATGGCCAAACTTTTCAACTGTTATAGATAGACAGTTGAAATTTACAAAGAACCTATATTGCTTAGTCCGCTATTCAAACAAGTATAAAACTTGGATCTATAAATTAAAGGGTGTCCCCATTATTGATGTTATTTGACCATTATGTCCTCATCTTTGGAACCGTTATAGACAAACACTTGAAAAATAGACAAAATGTTCACTACTATGTCTCGAATAAAAGCAAGTATAAATATTTAAAATTGGAAATTATAGGGTGTCCCAATAGTTGATGTAATTTGATGTATATGGATACAAAGTTAAAATTTAAAAAGAATCTGTATTACAAAGTGTTCTTTAAAAAGTATTTATATTAAAATTTGAATTTAAAGGGTGTCCCAATAGGTGACGTCATTTGATATGTATGACCCTATCTTTTAAAAAGTTATTGATAAACACTTAACAATTAGAGAGAATGTCCATTACTATATCTAAAATTATAAATTACAGGGTGTCGCAATAGTTTATGTAATTTGATGTATATGACCAAACTTTTAAACCGTTACAGATAGAAGGTTGAAATGTTCAACGAACCTGTATTGCTACGACCGCTAAAACTAGTATAAAATTTGAATTCGGAAATTACAGGGTGTCGCAATAGTTACCGTCTTAAGGAAACATGGCTTTAAGTTTGTCTGTTTTGAAGTCGGTTTTTTTTTGCAAGAATTATTAAGTTGGCATAATGCACTTTTTTGTGATAGATATTAATTTAAATGGTCACCCTTATAGATTTGTCCTATTTTAAAAATAAAGGGGTGTTCCTAAACAACACACTTGATTTTACGGTATATTTTAAACCGTAAAGGGAACGCATTTCAAATTTTGACAAAGTGCTGATCATCAATAACGAAAAGTAATAAAAAAATTTAACCCCATGGCAGATGTAAAATGATGTACATTAGCTTATCTTTTTAAGCGTAATGATGCCACCTTTTTTGAAGGTCCCACTGATTTTCAGAATCTTTCGAGACCCATAAATTAAAATTGGTCACTAAATTTGCCAAACTGAGTATAGGGTTTTATTACCCTTTGGTAGTAGAATCGTACCTATACTGTCAAGACCGTGTATTTTTTTTGTTGCTGTTGCACTGTGTAATCATTACAAGAACTAATCCAATCATCTATATCTATACATATAATAAAATAGTAACTCATTTCCGTCTGTCTGTATGTCTGCTTTTCATTTGTAAAAACTACTGGATGGATTTTAACAAAATTTTGTGAGGTACGTCAGCATTCTGATTCGAATATAGGATATCTCATTTCGAATATAGGATATCTCAGACAAAGTGGAGAAAAAGCAGTGAAAAACGCCATTTCCAGTTTAAAGGTATTGAAATTTTCGGTTTAAAACTGGGATATTTTAAACACGGTTGCGCACTTTTCATTTTTGAAAGTGGGATATTTTAAACACTATTGCGCAATATTAGGCATCAATTAAATAAAATTTGTATATGATTTGTATTTTTACTTTGTGGACTTACATTGTTGTCTTACGATTGGTGTGGAAAACTTTCAAAGCAAAATCGAGCAAAACATTGTCAGCACGCCCACGACGTGGCGGGCACAGCTAGTAATAAATATTAAATTAATAAATTTTAACTGAAACTGTAGGGCATCTTTTTAAAGAAAAATTTAAAAAATAAAATCTTATCAATTTTATGAAGCGTGTCTGCGTGTTTTTTATATTGCGGCATGCAGCATATGAAACAATTATGTTGGGTTAGTAAATTTTAAAAATTCAAATATTTATGGGTTTTCAAAAATTTTCCGGTTTATATGTGTTGTGTTCGTAATGTGTGGCGTCCGTCTATTGTAATGGGTACGTGTGTGTGTTGTTTTTGTGGTACGTTTAGATCTCAACAAAAAAACTTTCCTTCAGCTGAGTAGCAGACATGTAGGCGGATTTTCAAACTCTCAATATTGATGAACTAGAGACTTTTTAACGAACACCATTGTTGATCTTAAGAAAACAGAAAACTTAAAGAAATAAAACAAAAGCAACGCACAATGGTTCATTTTTGTTTTTAAAATTTATTTATTTATTTAATTTTCTTTTGTACGTGAATGCGGTTTTCTTATTTCTTTGAAGTGGCGCTTAACTTTTTCCATGTTTCGTTGCGTTACATTTCACTGTTTGCTGTTGTTATTGTTGTTGTTGTTGTTCTTTTGAATAAATACAAGAAATAAATCGTCTAACAAGACAAATAATGTAATCGCAGGCATGAAATGAAAGACGCTCATATGGAAAGATCATAAAACAAATTACAAACTAAAGAAATCTTAAATAAATAGTGGAAGTTAATATATGAATGTAATGAGTGAGTGGTACTTGTACAATAAGCAAAACAATACTTAATGTACACATGGCTACAGTGTGTAATGAAAGTAAAAAAGCAAACAAATTTACCTATACATAATAAATAATTATGTAGAGGGGACACGGAAGTAGACCACTACTGTTTAGAATGCGATTTCACCTTATTTTTATTTTCAGTGATTTTCGGCTGTCGACTACTTATTGTCGACATCTATGTTCATCGCTGTGCCAGCATGAGAATTAACTAGGGCTCTTTCTACTGGATCAAAAAATTTTATCCTTATCCACTTCTGGAGTCCTCTTCTTGATCATTTAATGCTATATATTTTTAATTTTTTTTTTGCAAAAAACTTACGTTTCCGCAACTTCTAGTTAAGATTCATTAATTGCGCTAACTTTGACCCACCTTCAGACAGGAGTTACCTTAGCGACTAACTTTTTCCCACAATTTAAGAAGCTTAACTGTCATTCTTGTAAGATTTTCACCAGCTTAAAGCAAGTCTTTTTAAATTTCGACTTATGTCTAGAGTTACAATTCTAGCCACCAAGCTTCTAATGACTATGCACCTTTTAACATATACTGCTCCCTTGTGCATTTGTAAATTTTAACAAGTTTCACTTCTGCCAGTTTACAGCACTACATAGTACAGTAGGGCAGAATCAAAATATGGAAATAATCAAAATATGGAAATAATCAAAATATGGCATTTGTAAATGGCTTTTGCGATTGATCCAAAATTTTACATCAGCATAGCAGAGGAGTATATGAGCTTAAATTTTTACACTGGATACTATCCGCTTGCTAGGGGTGGCGCTATGTAGCCTCAAAGTTGGCTATCCTGCACCTGCATATTATTTTAGCGTTTGACATTTCTTCAGTTTTTGTTTGATATTTTTAGAAAATCCCACAATTCCCAATATAAATACCAAAAATACCAAAATTATAATTTTTTGTATTTTGCACATAAATTTAACATATGGACCAGGACTCATGAAATACTTTCAGCAATAATTGGAAATATATATAGCTTCATTACAGCAGTCTTCCTTTTCCGATCGTTTTGGGATTTTAGAATATATAGGATAAAAATCAAAATTACGATGTAAAATAGGTCAAATTTAAGAAACTCCATATTCTACAACGATGATTAATTTTTCACGAAATGTGGTTTAAACGTACGCACATATAGTTGGCTTATACAAAAATATATTAAAAAACAAGATTGACGGCTAAAATAAACAAAAATGCAATAATTTTGTAATTTTTAAATAAATAATTGTCTAGTTTTTAACTCAGAGAAGATATACTCTTGAAATTGCTCGCTAACTACGAGAAAAAATTATTTTTTTTTTTAATTGTACTCAATATTTTGAACAAACTGGTACCAAAAAATCAAAAAATTTTATTTTGAATAGCTTATAACTCGAAAATTTAAGACACAGTTTATAGATTAAAGCATCATTTTGTAGGTAATAACTAAACCTTTAAGACCTTGAGCTCAGATATTTATTTACTTAAACTCAGATACTCCTTTACTGTGATTAAATTTTGGATCTAAACGGCTTAGCCCTTTACAAATGGCGGAGTTATTTCTAAAATATTTTTTTATTCTGCCCCACTGTGCATTGTACCAATCGGATTAGGCGCTTTAAAATTTAGTACTTTAGTAACACAGTGCAACACGGAAAAAAATAACCATATACGGACACCACTACGTGATAAAAGACCAAAAAAAACAAGACTCCTGTCTCCCAGTTTTGCCCAAAGTCCTCCAGGTTTTTTTTTATGGGCCCTCAAAGATGTGGGGCCTCGATGTCATTTTTTGCAAAAAATGATCATTTACTCAAGCTCATATTTTGCAAACCGTTTGAAAATTTGATATACTCTCTGAGGCAAAGTTGTAGCTCTTGTCATAAAGAACAAAAATTGTTAACATATAAAATCAAAAAAACTTCATCTTCAAAATCGCAAAAAACTTTAAAAAATTCAATTTTTTTTACTTTTTTTCCCCTGTTCAGGGGAAAAAAACTACAATATGAACCTAAGATCTCAATAAACAACTTTCTAGAACATATAAACTTCCTAGGAATGATTTTTAATACCGTTTAGGTAGCCGCAAAAGTGAAAAATTTCCCGGCTACCTAAGCGCTACCTAAACGGTGTTAAGAATCATTGCTAGGAAGTTCATATGTTCTAGAAAGTTGTTTATTGAGATCTTAGGTTCATTTTTGTAGTTGATTGTTTCCGTGAATTTTGAACGGTTTGCTACCTATGGACCTGAACAGGGGAACAGTGGTGTCCGTATATGGTTATTTTGCCATGAATTAAAAAATTACACAGTGTCTAATATTCGAAGAACAAAAATAACGGGTAGAAGAATCTATTTTTTTAATTGAAGTATAATTAACTGTGGAATTGAATGGGATTGAACGCGGATCCTGTCGATGACGAGTTCGTAAAATTTGATTTTTATGCATGTAAGTCGAGTGCAGAAGAAAATCATAAAAATTTTCAAAGTTTTTTGAGGTTGAAAAATTGATTTTCAGCTTATACTCAATACCGAAAAAAAATGAAAAATCGGTCATAATCGGTAATTTTGAAGTCATAACAGGTATGTTAACAGCATTACATTCGTTGGAAAAAAGTATAAACTTAAAATGGCACTCCGGTAAAATTTACCCTTTCACTTTGACACCAAGGAGTAGAGCTGGTAAAATATCGATAGTAATATCGATTGTTATGTTTCCATTGGACTCGAAGGTTTATTTTTCGTTAGCGATTGCTATAATGGTCGATAAAGTATTTAATATATTTACAAAACAATGGTAATCTAAGGGCAGCCTACACTCAACAATTTTAATATTCATAGAATTTATCTTTACATATAATAAAACTGTAACAGGGCTGTAATAGAGACACATGAAATACATTTTTTTTAACTTTTAAAGATATTAATCGACATTGAATATGAAACACCAAATGTTGCTATTTTGTCAATATGTGTTCGCATCTCGTACTGAATTAATTTTAATAAAATATTTACCCTTATTCTGTTTGGCGACGGCAACATCGTCGTCGATTTTGAGGCATCATCACTTTGACACAACATCAATGTTAATTTGGTATTCCCTAACAATGTTGAGACGACGCGTCGTTGCCAGTTTATCGATAATGTTACTAAAATACACCACCCATATCAAATCCTTGAACCAAATAATTCATTGGTTTATGTTTTCGGTAAAAAAGGTTTATGAAAAAATGAAAGTGTATAAAATAAAACAAAGTGTATTACATTAAAATCAAAATATTTTCTATTTCCGCTGATCAGAAGACATCTCAAAGTAAAATTAAACATCTTTGAATTACCTGATGAAGAGTTAGTGTTAAATTAAATGTCGCCAATGATGTCGAAGATGTTGTCTAAAACTAGGAATGCCATGAAATAAATGGAAAGCTAATCACGTGTGGATGAAGATCGAAATGATACATGCTGCAAAAAAGAAGTCAAATTGCATCTTTTGATGAACGGAACTCGCATAAATATTTTAGCCCAAAGTAAAAAACACCAATAAAGGATATTTTCTAATTTAAATAAATATTTTAAATAAAACAAAAATAAACAATTCTATTTTTTTCATTAAAACTAACAAGAAATTTTTAAACATGTCAAAAATTCCGTTCGGAATTGAAATGATTCCGTAGCTACCATTCCGATCGGAATGGTTTTAGTTGCTATAGATTCTGTTCAGTTTCATTAAAACGAAAAAAATACAAAACCACTTTTAATGTGCCAACATAAGAATGAATGTAGAAAACAATCACCCATGTTCCAGAGCTATATTTCGTTCTGAAGTGGAATTGACTCCGTATTTTGCTTCTATAGAAAACGTAAAACGAAAAAATTTTGCGGAATAAAACCACTTTCAATTTGCTATGTGGAATTGATATTTTAAGCAATTTATAGCCATTTAAACTATTCAGAACATATTTTTATTAGTAATAGATATTATTCTGGACCAAACCTTAAAACTCTACGAAGTACAGTGGTCAAAAATCCATAACTTTTTATAGGATTCAAATTTTTATACTTGGGTTTTCATGTTTCGTAGGTAAGACTTAGGTCTTTAATAAATCAACGGATAAAAAAAATGTTATGGAGAATTTTGTCAAAAAATACCACACTTTGGCCCCCGCACTGTGGTACATATTTTGAGAAGGGGTTATTACTCTATAAAGTAAATACCAGAGTACCTCGGGAGCCAAAATATTACTGGTCTTTTTCAACATTATCATAGCAAACAGGATGGTCCAAAATGTACTTTCTCTGTATCTTGTTAAAATTTCCAGACAGTTCTGTGGGCATATAGGGTAAAAAATATAACTAGGATCGTAACACCCAAGAAGACGATTTGATAAAAAGTTTTTGTCTTTAGATTTCTATTAAGAAGGCCGAAATACTTCAAAAAGCAACGTTGCAAAGCTGTTCAGAAAGTAAATGATTTTACAAAACATGTCTGTTCATTAATTTGTGCAGAAAATATTGAACCTTGGGTCAAAAAAATTGGACCTTGAAGTATAGGAGTGTAGGGGAGGGTTCAAACTTGTGAAAGATGTATTTCTTAAATTTTTATTATCTTTCAAAGCATCTATTTTTTGTTTTTTCACATTCGTTCTAATGTTTCAATATGTAATACATAAAAAGTGTTTTTTTCCATTTACTAAGACCGAACGGAATCTATAGAAACTAAAACCATTCTGATCGAAATGATAACTACGAAATCATTTTAATTCCGAACGAAATGTCTGAAATGCTCAAATAAATTAATTTTTTGAAAGTCAAAAAAATATTTGTGTTGTTAAGTCAGAAAAAACATAACAAAAATGCCCGAAATATCTTTAATAACAGCAGTAAATTGATGAAATACGTCGCAGAATTTTAATAAAATGATGTCCTGAATAGTTTAAACTGCTAAAAAACGCTAAAAATATCAATTCCACATAGCAAATTGCTATGGGTTTCATTCGAAAATATTTTTTGTTTTACGTTTTCTAGAGAAGCAAAGTACGGAATCAATTCCACTTCCGAACGGAATTTAGCTCTGTGACATGGCTGTATATTTACATATGTAAACTTTATTATGCTTTGAATTTGTGTTATAATTTTGTTCTACACAACACCAAAAACACTGACGACTATATCAAAGCCAGTTTACGGCAACATCAACGTCACATTTTCTTTCACAATACCAAACACATGTTGCCAGTCATCGATAAATGGCAATATTGCCAACGGGAATGCCGATTTACAACAAACTATAAAAAACGACGTCGTTTAATATTGCCGTCGCCAACTGGTATAATGGTGATTGTGGGGAGGTACAATATTACCTCAGTTTAAATACAGGATACTTTTTTCCCTAAAAATTTTTATAATCGAGAAATTTTAGACATTATTTCACAGGATTGTATAATAAAAAAATTTTAAATAAAACTTATGCTGCAGCGTACTGAGTAATAGCCCAGAAACGGGTACCTCAATAAAATGTAAAATTATAAGACTCTTGGTGCTGACCCATGGTGCTGATTACTTAAAAAACAAGAGACAAATTCGACCGAAATGTTGCCAGGACGCTGTCAACATCGCGGGCTCTGCTAGTATGTATGTAAATTCATAAATTCAAAAATGGAGTTTACCAATATTTTATCATTTTTTTAAACATAAGCCAGTTCTAACTTAAAAAGTAAATTAAAAAAATAAACTCAAAACTTAAAACTTAAAAAATATTTTATGAAACAAAAAACTCTAAATATTCGTATCAAAACTTTTGTCATTTACTGTATTAACAGTTTTAATAGCAGACAGTGGTTACTACGAATGTATTTTAGTATGGTTTCATGTATATTTATTTTTGTATTATTAAACAATACTACGAGTATGTACTTACTCCACTTTATTTATAAATCGTGTTGATTGAGTGTTTTATAATCACTTTTATTTATTTAATAATAAATAAAAAGAGAAGCGGAACAAATTTCACGTACCTCATACAATAGAAATCAAAATGTCTCGTATTATTGTTATAATAAATTAACGCAGCCACTTGAGGAATCTATAATTTATTCGTATTTATTGTGTGGTGTGTGTAGTACTTGAAGCACGTCAAACCAAATTCAGACCACCTAAGAAGATTTGATTTATTTTGTTTTTTTTTTTTTTTTTGTTCTCTTGTTGTGGTGAATGGCCCATATTTAGACACTAAATTTCGAACAAATTGAAGTATGACACGAGTATTTTATAAAGAAGTTAATTTATTCCGTATTAAGTTTAATGATTTGAATATTTTAAGTACAAGATTGACTCCAGAAATACACAACTAAGGAAATAAAAACCATTTTGTAATATCCAGGGTATAAAGAGGCTTACTGGGGACTCAAACTACAAGATAAGAACTTTCGAGGTCTTACCAGGAACGGGGACTTCTCCAAGTCCTGCGATCGCTTATTGGTATGAACCTTCGGGAAGTAACGTGGTGGCTATGGTTTGTACCTAAATCTCAATAAGGGCGACTTTTTCTATTGTGGTGTTGCACTCCTACAGAGGCACCAAACGCAACAGCCAACCACTCTGCTGTTAAGCTAAAACTGAACTTATAACTTAAACGGATTCTCCCTAGGTGAGAATATTTTATATTTAATATTCTCATACTGGTTAATATTAATAAAAAAAAAAAAAAATTATGTGTGAAAACAAGTGTGAATGCCTTGATAGACTAAATGGTAGCGTGCTAGTCCATCAGTCTGGGCGTTGCGGGTTCGAATCCTGCCAAAGCTTTTGGGTGTTTTCTGCAGACAAGCAAAAAGCTTAACAAACAGGTTTTATGTATAAAAAAAATTAAAAATTAAAAACCGGTGAAGATCAAGGTGCAACTCGCACATACTAAAGTTTGAGAAAATCATATTTTCGCATAAAGTCTGACTAAAAACTGAAAAATATTAATATTAAAAAAAAAACTAGTTGTCGGGTATAAAGTTTCCAAAAATTTTGAACACAAGCAAATTTTCTTAATATTGAATCTATAAGAATAGATATAATATTATACATTTCAGACATTTATCTAAATTTTAAGTGTTTTTTTTTTTTTTTGAATGAAATCGAAAAATCACAAAGATGGTGGTATTCACACGTTTCGAAAAAATTGTGCTGCCATTATTTTTTAAATGTCTGAAGTCTCAGCCAAGTTCTTAGCCATAAACATATTTATATTAAAATAATTACATGCATTTATATTTTTAGTATCCTGCTATCTTTTATTAAACTTTATCTTTATCTTTTTATCTTGTAGCATATAATTCAAAGTAATTTCTTCCTTTCATTACAGGTATTTTGCAATCGTGTGCCAATGAAGGTGAAGAAGTTCAAATTGCCATAAAAAATTCCAAATGTTTTAAATGCGCCTGTGAGGTATGTGATTACAATTTTAAAAGAATTTAAGAAAAAAATAATAAAATGGCATACTTACACACACGACCGTTCTTTATAAGCAATATACGAGGTTCAGCCAAAAAGACTTTACAAATATAAAAAAAATACAAAATCTTATTTAATAGGGTTCCATACTGAAAAGGTGCCATCGGCATGCTATCAATATTGCTTGTTTGTTTCTGTACGCCTGTCACTAGGCTTTAATTCTTAACCTGTAAATTTTATAACTATAGTCGTTTAAACAACAAATAATAATAATTAATATATTATTATGACAAGTAAAAACCTATTTATTTAAACAACTTTCTATGATATATAAATTTTTAATGAATCCTTAAAGTATGCTTTAAATATTATTGGCTTTATTCACAAAATAATAAAGTTTACTTGAGGTATAATTTAATTTATAAAGTATACTTTATAAAATATACTTCAAGCAAACTTTTCATACAAAATTTGTCATAAAGTATTTCAAGTAAAGTACTTCAAGTAAACTTGATTTTTTACGAATATGGGCATATAACTATAGGTTCTCAATGGCCAGATTAAAATTTGTAGAAAATCATTAAATTCTGAAAAAAACGTCAAAAACTTCAAAATCTTCAAATCGACCAAAATTGGTTATATAGCGGTAAATGACCCTTCGCGTGTCGAACTTTTACTTGAATTTATTTTTTAAGGTTGCCTTCTTTTAATTCGCCATCCTTTATATGACGATTCTTAATTTTTTTTTTTCCTTTTTAAAGTCAGATTTCAAAGTTTTCTTTTTTATTTTACATTGTAAATTTTATTTTTTATTGTAAAAAAATACCTACAGTTTTTAGGCAGGAATCTAAGCCGCATTCCACATACTAATAGACCAACGCACGTGTAGGTACGCCCGAAAAAAGGGCTTTGTTGCCTTGAGCCATTTAGTCAAATTATAAAACAGAAAAATGATAATGGGAGCAACATCTGGAGAACAAGAGGCATGTGTCAAAATTTCTTAGCTTTACTCGCTGCAGCGGGTCATGGCATTAATAAAAGTTCACAAATTTTTTGAATAACTGAGGGCGTGATTTTATTCCCTTCATCCCCTTCATTCACTAAATTGACTCAATAACGCTAAATAATAATCGCACTTTTCCTATTTCTGTCTTTGAATAGTCATTGAAGATGACTGATTTTCGGCACATCCGAGGAACTGATTTGTATAATATTGAATATTTAAATTTAAATCAGCAGGTGCAAATTTAAATTCTGGCTTAAGTTCGTCTTTTTCTGTCTAAAGCCTGGTACTCTGTTCAGATTTTCATGCGGAATGCTGTCAAATTACATACTTAAAAAATTTCTATGAAAAAGTCACGAAAAAATGTTGCAGAAGTAGTACTCTGTTTTTGCTGTGGAAAAACATTGAAATGTTTCTGGCAACATTTTATCAAAGCTGTGAAATAAAGCAAAGGGGCATTAATTATTTCATGTGGAATTTTTCAAACAACAGCTGATCGCTTGGCTTTTGTTAGCATTTCTAAAACAATGTGGTATACTTAAAAACAATAAAATCGTAAAATTCTTTCAAAATTCTTTTAAATTTTCCTTGTGAAATAATAAATGTTGCACAAATTCGAACAGAGTACTAGGCTTAAGTTGAAAGAAAAATTTTTTATTACAAATTAAGTGATTAATTTTTATAGAAAAAAATGGGAAAATTTCATTTTAGACACCAGCCGAATGTGATGCATTTTCTGGATCGCTACATCCCTCCTTAGCATTCCTCGCATCTATCTATCCATTTTTTTTAAATGAATTACTTAATTTGTTATAAAAAGATATTTATTCAACATAGAGAGAATAAGACGAACTTAAGCCAGACTTTAAAATTTTATCTGCTGATTTGTTTAATTATTTTGGTGAAGCCATATTTGTCACCAGTTATATGTGGGCGAAGAAATTTTTAAGGAACGCGATGAATAAACTGCTAACGATTTGCTTTATCTATGTGATTAACGTCACACCCTTTTTGCCTACAGCTTATTCATATGTGGTCAAGACTTAATGTCAGTCCCTAGCATGATGACCTTACCTGACGATGATCTTATCAGCGAGTGAAATACAATGCGTCAACTAGAGGAGGGCGCCACCCCGTAGCAAATGAAACTTTAGAATAAGTCAGTTGCTGTACATGTTCTTATTTATTGCTTAGGGGTTCAGAGACCATCCAACTGTGAAGACCAATTAGTGTCTTCTGTTGAGTATGAAACAGCATATTGACCACCATTGCACCATCCGCTAAATGCTGGTCTTAAAGACAGCCACCACGTGTACCGCGAATGGAACTCAGCAATACCCAGGTCACAAAGATGGGCGGCTCTCTGTGGGGCTACCACTTCCCGTTTTACCAGTCGTTTGGACACTGGTCGGGCCTCGAGTAACCTTATATACAAAGACCTGTTCTCCCAGATTCAGGTTTCAGCAAACCCAGAGATCTGGTGGCGCCTTATACCCCCTACAAATTTGCATCAAAGCATTATAATGTGTCGACAATGAGTGTCCCGGGAGGAGCTTTTTCATATCTATGTTCTGTATGCACAAATGAATATGTGGTATCCTCATGGCTCTCAATTTTGGGCCCATTAGCTTTTCCGCCACTTAATATTATATCGTGGATTTTATATTTATTTTTCATCTAAATTAGTTTTAATTTTCCTATGCGGTGAAACACAGCATGAAATATTATTTTTTCAAAATACATAGTTCCAAAAATTTGTCTCAACCACACAATTAAAACAAAAGGTAATTATAAACTTAACAATTTCAGAAACATACTTTCTTATCTTTTTTTAATTACCCTCGTACATATGCGTAATGCTGTAAAATTTCAATTTGAAATTGAAATTGTGTACCGGAAGTGTAAATATATACAGCGTTAGTGATATTAAAAAGGAGTAACTAGTGTAAGAAAAAAAAAACCCAAAGAAGCATTGCTTATAAAAAATTTCATGCAACAACAAATCTGGCTGTTGCTAGCATTTTCTTAAAGTATAATTTTTATAAATTCCTACATGCTTCTATCAAAAACACATTTTGTGAAACATTTTTTGGCAATAACTGACATTTAACTATTTGACCTGGCCGTTTGCCATTTCGTGTTGTCACAAAGTTTTTCATTTTAACAACATGTAGAGGCTGTTCGTTAAGAGGTCCAAAGGTTTAAGTTGTTTCTAAAATAAATCAATAATGTTTTTATTTTTTTTTTTTTTAATTTTAATATTTAGTTGTTGATTTCCAAAGCAGGGACGGGAAATTAAATTCTATTGTACTTTTGTTTAATATTTTTTTGCAATGGGAAAATACCGCAATAACCTCTTAACATAACAATTACTTTTATGAAAGCAAAAACCTTCTCTAGCCTCAATTTATATTAAAGAAAAAAGGTAATTTATTAATTTGGTTTCAATTTTTTAGGCTGAATTGATACATATCCCAGAAAAAAATTAGGCATTACCAATAGAAGCATTTGCTACATTAAGACTTACTCTCTGGATTACCAAATTCTGTTACTCGATTACAAAACACATTACATTCAACTTAGAAAAAAAGTAGTTTCTAATTGAACTAATTCTAATATTTTAAGAGAGAATGCCTTGAAAATATTTAAAAAATAAGTCATTATTTCAAATAAACCAGTTAGGAAGTAAAGGGTGATCCATTTCGAGGTACTTTTTTCAATAGCCTTTTTTTGACAGATCGCGTGTGAGTCATGCTGTCATGTTATTTTTGTTTAGTATTGTTAGGCATTTCATAATGGAAAGACTTACGTCTGAATCGTTTCGCTCTATGGGCTCTTGAAAAGTTCCAAGAAGATCCGACGTTTTCGAAACAAATTTTTTTAGCGATGAGGCCCATATCTGGCTCAATGGGTATGTAACAAACAAAATTGCCGCATTCGGGACGAAGAGCAACCTGAAAAGATTCAAGAGCTGCCACTTTATCCAGAAATACCAACGGTTTGGTGTGGTTTGTGGGCCGGTGGAATCATCGGTCCATATTTCTTTAAAAATTATTCCGGTGCGAATGTAACCGTAAATGGCGACCGTTATCATGCCATGATAACCGACTATTTAAAGCCTGAAATTGAAGCTCGTGATCTTGGCCATATTTGGTTTGAGCAAGACGACGCGGCGCCAGTTCCTACACATCGCATCAATCAATGGATTTATTGAGAGAACATTTCGGTGAACACATAATTTCACATTTTGGGCCGGTCGATTGGCCACCAAGATCGTGTGATAGCACACCTTTAGACTTTTTCGCCAGTTACCAGTCGAAATCCTCGAAAGAGTCATCGAAAATTGGACTTAACAGATGGATCATCTGTGACGTAGCAACGGCCAAGATTTGATAGACATAATCTTCAAAAAATAAATGCCTAAGAATGTTCTTTCAAATGAAAATAAACATTCTCCATTAAATTTTAATTTTCTTTGTTTTTTTAAGTAGGAAACCTCGCAATTGATCACCCCTTACTTCCACCAGAAATGCTTAAGATTGATATGATTACTATGGATATTATAAGATTGAAATTAAAAAAATACAGCCCTGGAAATTAAGAACTTTTGGGACAACGTAAGTTCCTTCAGTAATTTTTGCACTTCTTAATCGGTTTTGTCATATTATGACTCCCACACCACAACTTTTCCCCCTCTGCTGTGATCAGCGTTGCCATTATTGGGCTTTTCCTACCAAATTTGGTGGGATTGTTAGTTAAGATATTAGGCTATACCTAGTTTTGGTAGGTTTGAGAAGATTTATTATTGAATATTTGAAAGTTTCTTAGTCGAACTTTTTTATTTACATGCAGTTTAAGTTTTAAATCCAGGCAAAGTTGGTTTCATTCTCTCTAATAAAGAATAATTTTAATTACGAATTAGGTGATTAACATTAAAGAAAAATTTGGAAAATTTTATTTTAGACACTAGGGGAATGTAACGCATTTTCTGGACAGCTTCGTCCATCTTCAGTATTCTTTTCCTAATTACAACAATTTAAAACTAAAGAATAAAAACTTTTAAAACTTGTGCTAAATTTTGTTGTGTGAAAAAAGCTAAAAAATTTTGAAATGAATTAAAATATATTTTAACAGCAACACCACATATAAAATCTAGAATCGAATTTCTGCGTGAAGGTATTAAAATTTTACAAGTAATTACTCCTTTAAAATTATTTGGGTCACTATTGTCTCTAGTTTTTAAATCTTGTAAATTATGGCCCGATTTTTTGTATTAAAAATCACATTATATAGTAAACTAGCTATCCCCGGTGCGCATCGCTACAACCATCCACAAAAAATACAATAAACACTTGGAAGAAAAGTATGGCCAAACTTTAACTCGAAAAAGCACGCTATTCTCACATCAAAAATGTTTTAGTTTATATGCAAGGTACGATCCCTACTGTTCCCAACCAATCTGTTTTTTGCTTGACTATACATATTAACACTATAATCATTTTTTACTTTTTATGGGAGGTACCACTTCACTATCCTAATCCTGTCTGTATTTTGGTTTCAAGTTTCAAGGCTCCATCTGTTGTAGTTCTCCAGGTACACGATAGTAATTTTTTCAGGAGATACCACGCCGACTGCCCCAATCTAGTTTATATATTGGTGGACTATGTGCATTAGCATAGGGGTTACTCGTGCAAAGCCTCAAGGCTCTATCTATGCTAGAGATGCTCTAGATGCTACCTATTGTAGTTCTCTAGATACGAGGAAAATTTTTTTTCTTTGTTTAGGGGGTACCACGATCACTGTCCCAATCCAGCCTCTTTTTCTAGAGTGTACGCATGGGTAAGAGGGTTACTTGTACCTACTTTGAAGACCATACCTGTTATAGTACTCTATGTACACAATAATTATTTTTCACTCTATATGGGAGGTACCACGCCCGGTATCCCAATTAATTCTGTAATTTAGTATAATATACGCGTTTGCACAGGCGTTATTCATGCAAAGTTTCAAGGCGCTATGTGTTGCAGTTCTCCAGGAACACGATAATAATTTTTCACTTTGTATGGGAGGTACTACGCCTTCTATTCCAATTCAGTCTGTGTTTAGCTAATGGTAGGATTTTTAAAGAAAATTAGTAGGCTAATAATTTATGTAATGGTAACGCTGGTTGTGATGTCTATTTAAAATACATACATACATACATACATACATACATACATACATACATACATACATACATACATACATACATACATACATACATACATACATACATACATACATACATATGTAAAAAGATCCTCTCTTTTCGTAGCGTAAAAAGCGAGAATGATAGAAAATAAGATTACGCCTTGCTCAATGCGAATTGATGCGGCAACAACTACACCATTCTACTAGCATATATAAAACAATGCATTTTTCGCAAGACATTAGCAAAAAATAATTACCCTGGCTATCGCTTCCACCTGGTAGTTAGCCTTGGCCTTGCTAATTTTTTCCTGTTAGATGACGTAGTTCGCCTAATCAACTCAAATTACTTTAAATAAGTACGAAAAAATAAATGTTATTATTATAAAAAATTGACAACCCTGCAATTAAACTCTTGTAATTTATATTTATACTCTCAATAGTAAGGCAGTTTCGTTAAGTCATGAGCCCAACATCAGCAGAAAATTTCAATTGTATGTGAGGGATGAAACACTACGTCAACAATAATTGTAGCTATCTGAGCCATCTAAATCAAATTTCTTTTCGTCACTAAAAAACACAAAATTAAGAACTAAAGGGTCCGCAAAGGACTTCAAAAAATTAATTCTTGTACTTTTAAAGTTGTACATTAAAGATATATTAAATATATTTGTATTTTTTTTGTAATATGTATATGGTCTTCTAAGTATTGACATGATACTTGGGGGCTTTCATATTGCGTAGAAAAGCAGTGACGTCTCAAATGTTGATGTGTGGACTATATTGCTAGTAGTGCTGGCAAAGTATTGAGTAGTCGGTACCGAGTACTCGATACTCGATAATCTTTTTGAGTACTCAATAAACAAAAGTAGTTAGTCGATACTTTTATGGTAGTATTTTTAGAAATAAATTTATAAAAATATTTGACAACTACGACGATAAATTTTTCCTGCTAGTATGTAAACTGAAGTATTGAGTACCCAGTTGAAAAGTATTGAGTTGTATCGAGTAATTTAAAGTAGTAGAAATTGACAACACTAATTGCTAGGCATAACGGATCTCAAAATACTACTTTGTGGAACTCCAGCCTTAATTAGTTGATGCGAGCTTAAAAAATCTCCTTCTTTAATTAAAAACTTACGACCAGTTAAGTAACTTTTTAGCAATTTATAGAAATTAATATTAAACTTAGTATGACACCCTTCGAGTGGTAGTCTAACTCGCACTTGAATGATTTATTATTTGGAAATATTTTTAAAAATAAGCGCAATTTTAATTTATTTTATTAGTAATTAAAAAGAAGACAATCTTATGTTTAGGCCAAAATACATTGGCAAAAAATAATCAGCTGTCAAAAGTGAAACCATCTTTTAAAATAAACGCGCCTTGATTACTTTAAAATTGTTATTACAAATTTGAAGCCTCTGTTTATTGTAAAAAAGTATTAACTAAAAAATTTACTGTTTGAAGCCTTAAATGAGCAGCTAACCTTAAAAACATCTCAGCAATATTTTCAAAAAAAAAAATATATATATTGTAGGCCCTTGTAAGACAGTGAGGGACTAAATCTTATTCTTGTTCGAATAGAACCACATGTTTCGAATACTACCTTATTATCAGTAGTATCGAATAGAACATAGTCACAATAGTTTTTTAAATCTCTCTGTTTCAATAATTTGTGAAAGCCAAAACTTATATTTTCACATTAAAATTCGGAAAACATTTAATATTTTAGAAATATTAACTTTTAATTTGTTAAATTTAAGTATGTATGTACGAGTATTATTCACCAAATGCAACATTTTAAAGTTTCTCTGTGAAAATATTTATGCATATTTGTATCATAAAACTATTAGAAATGCAAATATGTTTTTTACATTGTAGTTTTGCCATTTTTCAAAAATACTCGAAAGAAAAAAATTCTCACAATAACAAAATCTGCACATTAAAATTTTGTCATATGAGTTTGATTTTTATTTGGATTCATTTTTATTTCCATTTATTTATGAGGCAATAAACATGCAGCATACTATTATTTTAGGGATGGGCAAAGTGGTCAAAATTGCAAACCAAAAAGCCATAAAAAATGACAATAAAAGTTATAACAAAAGCAGCAGCAGAAAAAGAAATTATGAGTTGTTGACATTAGGTTGGAATCCCATTTTTCAGCTCTAAATAAAAGGGGCGTTTGAAAAGGGTGTCCTCTTTTAATGCCCAACCAACTAACTAACACACACTCGTTGAGTCACTACCATAAAATCTGTTTAGTGACATAAACTGGCGCCCAACTTGACAACGTTCTTCTTGTTGCAAAAGAAATAAAAGAGAACTTAAAGGGGATATAACTTTTATGTTGCTGCAACATAGAATACAACTGTACAACATGCGTAAAGTTGTGTTCGAAAAAAATCGCACAAAAAAATAAATAAATATAATAAATTTCAACTAAAATTATTATAGTTTCAATGGTAAAGTTTATTTCTGGACTACTTAAAACAGGTCAATAACTTTGGCCAAACTTTAAATTGGATGAACAAAAAAACAAAAAAGAAAAACAACTAAAACACAGAAACTGACCATTAAGCCAGAGCCTGAAATGATGCCAAACTAAAGAATTTCTATAAGTATCTGTATTTTTCGAAGATATTTTTCCATAAAAACTTGGATGAAAATTTAAAAATAATTGGCAAGTAACTATTAATCCAAAAGTATTTACATTGCAGACATTACAAGAAACTTTCAATAGTATTAGAAGAGCTTCTATCACAGGCAAGAAAAAAAAACATGGTTGAGAGAGGTTAAGAGCAACATATTATGAAAAAAAAAAAACATAATAATCGCTCTATATTCTAAACTAGTTGTGCCCACACACGCTGTGTGCGCCCTGACAATATTTTGTTCGATTTTGCTTTAAAAGTAATTCACACCAAATTTTAAGACTATTATGTATTTACTTTATATAAAGGTACCCATCTCTGCATAAAATTCTAAAATTTATATAAAATTCTAAAAATGATTTTAAAGCTCTGTAAAAGGTGTTTGAAATATTTTAAAATTAATGTAATGCCACAAATTAAAAATAAAGGATGGTTAAATTGTAAGGGCTGATGTTGATTATCACACAAATTATTTAGGAAATTATTGTCATTTCTTTTTATTTTGATAATATTGGTATGGTAATATTATGTATGGAACAAAATATCGGCTAAATGGCTGCCGCTACCTCCGCGGCACACCTCCATCCGATGTTCGCAATTTTCGATGACGCTGAGGCATAATTGAGATTCTATGCCGAGTTATCTCATCCTTTAGCTCTTGAATTGTTGCTGACATATCAACGTACACCTTTTCTTTCAAATAATCCCAATGAAAGAAGTCCAACGGTCTCAAATCACTTGATCTTGGTGGCCAATTGGTATCGCAACCACGTGAGATAACACGGCCATTGCATTTATCGCGCTTGGTTTAAATTTTGTTAGTCTGAAATTGAGAAATGTCAAAATAAATGCAGACAAAAACTTGACGTTTAGGTGTGATTCACATTCAACATGGGCCCTTAAAATTTAACCACACGATACAAATTAAATACAAATTTAATTCAATTTACAATTTGAGAGTAAGTAATTCTTATTTTGTCGTCATTTTAAAATAGCGCCATCTGTTGCATAACCATGCTTAAAATATCCCGCTTTCAACTTATATTTTGTCATTATTTTCAAACAGCGCCATCTGTTGCGCAACCGTGTTTAATATATCCCGATTTCAATAATAAAAGATGCCTTAAAGTATGCAGTACCTTTAAATCCGTAAAAAAATCGCTACTTTTTCTTCACTTTCTCCCGAAAGTAAAATATTTCTTTGCTGAAAAATTTATAATTTATCGGAATCAGGATACTAAGTTACCTCCTCACAAAATTTTGTTAAAATCAATCCTTTTACGTAATGCGCACACATACAGAAAGACAGACAGACAGGAAATTAGTTACTGTTTTATTATATGTATGTATATAGATCTATGTAGATAATATCTAAATGTGTACATATGTATGTTTATTGCTGTCATAAATACAATGCAAAAACTAAAAGCAGTTTTAAAGACTTAAACAAAATATTTCTTAATATAAGTGTAACTGCCAAATTTCTTGCTTTATCTCAGTTTTTGGTATTTAATTAAATCTTGAGACAAAAAGAAAACAATCAATGAAATTTTAAAGTTCACGCTAAAGTTTAACCTTGATTTATCAATTAAACCCAGAAAAGAATTAAACAATCGAAATTTAAAATTGAATTCAATTTAAATTGCTGGCACACACATACGAGCTTCCACAAAAAAACTGTTCATAAAAAATCCGGCAAGAGTAAACCTTGCATAACTCTTCACTGAAAACAAAGTCTGAATTTAGACACGGAAACATTTGGAAGGGAAAAATTTAGTTTGGCATCATTGCGGGTGGGGAAGAGAGTATCGTTTTTGTGTTAGATACTCGGTGACACGCTTTGTTTATTTATTTATTTAACCCTTAATTGGTGAGGTTAAAAAAAGTTACATAAATGGGGTGGTTGGTCCATGGGACACTGCTAAAATATTTATTAATTAAAAAAAAAACCAAACATCAATTAGTTAATTATAGAACGAATTTATAAACATATTTCAGTTTTATTTAAAAGCAAAATAAGCACAATAAATTTGTCTTAACAAAAACGAGTTTTTTGCTTCATCTTATAACACACCCCTTTTAGAGCTGATGTTTTTTGAAAATTTAACAAAAATCTTTTTTTTTTAATAATAAAACAAAAACATTTTTTTTTTTAATTAAATAATAAATTATCAGATAAAATTAAAATTTTAATGATAATCATGGAGATCATAAAATTTGCAAGGGTAATTTTAAAGCATTTTTGGGAACATATTCAGGTGTATCATTCAGTTTTTGAGTAACAATAAAGGTCAATACAAAAGTTTAAAATTAAAAAATTAAATGAAATCATAGTAGGCTTTTTAATTTAGACGTTACTTTGACATTTTTTACAAATATTAGCACTACATTGAAGGCATATAGGTCTTTTGCGTGCAGTGCAAAGGTGAACGGTTTTTCTGTGTACTTTCGATGGGCACATATAACACAATTTTCTTTTGTACGTTTTGGTCTGCTTGGAATTTTGTGTTTGAAGTTGATCCCAAAATCCTTTCCATGCACATTCGCAACTGTATTGATTTTTACGAACTGAAATCCGCAGTATGTTATGCACAGTTGTTCTAACAGACCTAAAAGCACCAACCTTTGCCCATTTGAAGCGGTTTTACCCATAATAGAAGTCTTTCTCTTTTCCCTCAATTTCTACTTCTGGCTCTTCAGAAAATTCTGCCAGATTACATTGATTACTAAAGAAATTTTCACCAATTTGTTTATCATCAATTGATTGACATATTCAAATTCAGAATATTCGCTAAAATTTCCATCTTCTTCGTCATTTAACCATTCGTTTATAATTCTCTCAAAATTTCTGTCAGATGCTCGCAAGGAAGTCGACGGAAAATTATTATTCATCTTTAAATTTATTTAAAAAAAGTTATGTTCTTTGTGATGTTGGTTTAGGGGACCACACTTCTAAACGAAGGTAGCTGCTACTAATTGAATAACAAAAGAATTCAACTATTCACCTCAACACGTGCAGTAAGACTGAAGAACTTAAAGCTACAGAAAGTTTAACAGGCGTTTATTTTTTTGAGGTGAGCCACCGGACCAACATCTCCAGTTAAGGGTTAACAAAGGTCTGTAGATTCAAGTTTATTAAAAATGATACATTAAGCACTAATCGCCTGCTTTCCAATGTCGGCAGATTAATTGAAGTAAGTCCTACAGACTATGGGGAAAGATTTACATTTGGATTCCATGTGGTATTACCCAGACAAAATAAAAGAAACTGTTTCTGTACAGATTCAATATAGTTCTTCTGATAATCAGTATAGGGATCCTAAACAATAGATCCATACTGCAGAATGGACCTCACTAAAGATGTGTACAATCGACTAGTTATTATAGGCTCAGTGAATTCCTTAGTCCAACGTTTAATAAAGGCTAGTACGCCACGAGCTTTATTTACCATCAAAGCAATATGCTTGTTAATTTTTAATTTACAGTCCAGAAGAACTCCTAAATCCACGAACTCCGTAACCAATTCAAGTTGATAGCCACCCAGCGAAAATAAACCATTAGCAATGGAGCATCTTGAAAAAAATGCATGTGCTTGCATTTTTTAAGTTAAGGACCATTAAATTAACATTGCACCAGTCATAAAATTTATCCAAGTCGCGTTGCAAGTAATTCCTTTCAGAAATTTTATTGTAGCTTCAAAAAATCTTTACGTCATCTGCATACATTAAAACGTTACTGAATTCTATTACGCTCGGCATATCATTAATAAAAAGCAAAACAAAATAGGACCCAAGTGGCTTCCCTGAGGAACTCCGGAGATCACCGCCATAATTTTGGAAGTGAGATTGTTGAATTCAACAAATTGCTGCCGACCTGCTAAGTATGATTTTAACCAGTTTAAGTTTCAGTAAAAGTAGCACATGATTAACTTTGTCAAAAGCCTTAATTAACATTTGATTTTTGAAATTTGCTTCAATAATAAATAATAAAATTTTTCTTGCAAAAGTTTGTTCGTTTGAACGAAAATAAAAACACAAAAGAGAATTCAAAATGTTTTTCTTCCAAATGTTCGCTCGTCTAAACTGGGACAAAGAGTAATTTATTTAATATAAAAACTAAAGTAATTCTAACTAAAATAGTAAATAAATCAGTCAAATGCGAATCAGACTTACCTAGGTAGGGTTCCGTACCACATATATTCAATACAGCTTTAAAAGCACATAATATTCACATCTATCGCAAATAATTTATCTCATGAAAAAACTCCCAAATTATCGTGAATGATTTTAACCGTAAAATATAAGTAAAATTGTTATTTGAATGATTCACGATAAGAAATTTGGGATGGAAATTTGGAATGAAAGTATTAATACTTGTATTATAGTGTGAAAAGCCCTTTAAGAAAACTTGCCTGTCAAGGTTTTTTTGTGTACGTTTTAGTATTTATTTTCCGTTTTTCTTCTATACTTTTTAAAGATTTGTACACAATTTTTTATGATCCTCTTTATTTGGAACTATCACGTATGTGATGGAAAACGATCGATTTCTAAAAGATCGTTTTCGAAGGGTGTGATGAATTTCGATCGATTTTGAGAATTATTTTTGAAGACATCTCCTAGCATTTGGGTTTGAAAAGTACACCAGAAGATTAAAATCAAACAATAATTAAGAATTTAGACAAAAATATTAAAAAAATTAAAAATTATTAAAAACAAATTTTTATAAAGGGTTTTTTTTATAGAGGTATAGAACTTTAAGTTGCAATAAAACAACGATGGATTATTCGATTGACATGAATTGTATTTATTCGAAAGATAATCTTGTGGCATTACATTTTAAATATGATTTCTGGTATATGACCGCCACGGTTAGCGCAGATTAGTCCAATCTGGACATCCAATTTTCGATGACTTTTTCCAACATTTGTGGCCGTATATCGCAATAACACGGCGAATGTTGTCTTCCAAATGGTCAAGCGTTTATGGTTAATCCGCATAGACCAATGACTTTACATAGCCCCACAGAAAGTAGTCTAACGGTGTTAAATCACAAGATCTTGGAGGCCAATTCATAGGTCCAAAACGTGAAATTAGGCGGTCACCAAACCTGTCTTTCAATAAATCAAAATAAAATTGCACTATTTGCAAGCGTTGTTCAGGCGTGAGTCTTTTCATGATGAATTGCCGAACCAAACTGAGAATAAATCACTTGAGAGCAGTTAAATCGGTCGCCATCTTGAAAAGTAATGCCAACTTAAAGTTCTATACCTTTATAAAAAACACCCTTTACAAAACAACAAAATCGTTTTAACATCGATTCGTTTTCAAAATCGTTTTCCATCACATACCTGTATGATCGTAGGTATATAAATAATGGTACCTATATCCGCGATGATTAACGTACATACATATGTATGTAAGTACTTTTGCAGTTTTTATCACTTGAAACGATTTAAGTTAAATGCGTCTGGATTTTAAAAGAACTCTTGTTTATACATACATCCATATAAATGTATGAACATACATACGTATGTACATGAATGTGCACATGAACGTTAAAAAACCCCGAACTGATCGTCAAATTGTTGTAATCCCTTCTTTAAAAACGTAAACAAAAACATTTCTTAAAAAGGAATTATTACAGATAAAAAAACTTGTTGGAAATGATTTAAGCGAATTAAATATAAGAAAATAAAATAAAATAAATAAAAAACAAATCCGAAGCAATAACTGCAACAAAAAATAATAACGAAGGCAGCAGACTAATAAAACAACAAAAAAACAAAAAAGCAAACAATAATTGATCAATACAATAACAAAAAGCAACAATAACATCCTCCCAAAAACAAAATAACTGAATATTAAAGTAAGGTGGCGCCAACACATTTTTTGGTTACGCCCTCTTTAAGAAAAAAAAAACACTACAAATTACAACAACAACTTAACACGAAGTTTAAAACAAAATCAAACATTTAGCTGTCTGCAAATACAGAAAGCAAATCAACAGCAACACCAACAACAACAGTTTTAATCAAAGTCAATAGGAGACAAATTTTAAACAAAAACAAAAGTTTTATATTAAAGAGAGCGAGAGATAGAGAGACAGATAGACCGAGGTCTGAACGGAAAGGTCTTAAATAGTCTCAGTCAGTTATCAATATCTACCAAGTTTTAGAGTTTATTCTAGTACGCCATTAATTTCGAATTTTGTTAAAATTATTAAAAATCTAGCAAAAAAAAAATTTTTTTTTAAACTTACAGTCGTAACATAACTAATAAACTGTTCAATTTTGATTGAAAATATCTACTTATAGAGTTATATATACATACATAAGCTTGATCTTAAAAATTATGTACTAATTATGTACATACAGTGGCACAGAAAACTCTACATACTCCCTATTTATTTCAATTCTAAGAAATATAAGCAAGATGTAGAAATTTCTTATTAACCAAATAAACTGGCATTAGGAACAGGTAATAAAAGTGGATAAAAAAATCAAGGTTCAAGTCATTCAATAAAAAAATCTTCAAATAATCATTTTTAATGCACAGAAAAGTCTACATACTGTTAGGGTTTCCCAGACTTTTTCATTTCCCGGGAAACGGGGAAAAAATATTCGCATTCCCGGGATTCCCGAAAAAACAGCTCTTAAAGAAAACAACTTTACTCACCGAAACAGTATTTAAATATTCAATTAAAACATAAACAAAAGCAAACAACGACTAAATAGTAGTATTAACAGTTTATAAAAATTAAAAACAATTCGGACATCATTTTCCTTGTATTTGTTGCGAAAGTCTCTCTTTAAAATTTGGTTGAACAAATCTGTTGAAGAATTGTGCTAAATAAAGTTTTATGACATTTTTTGGCACATTAGCAGTTTCACCACTTTCTATATACGTAAGTATCGCAAACGTTTTATCATCCCTTCGTTCATTTATTTTTCTTTTCAACCATCGTGTTTGAAAGAGTCGAATTAATAGCCAAAAGCTGCTCGTAGCGGGTCTGACGACTAACATCTGCTAATAACAAATTTTGTGCCCCTGCGACTCAAGGCCTCTACTGCAACTTTAATGGGATTTAAAACGACCACAAAATTTTCTAAAATCTGAATATATTCTTCAACCCACAACTCTGCGCAGTTGAAATCTATAAGAATTTTTTTAATTGCGTTCTTCGATTTAAGAAACGATTGAATCATTTCAACCACATATATATACTCGTATCTATGTATCTTGTTTTCACATCATGAATTCAACGTAACTCTTTGCTATATTCTTGTTTCTTACATTTCTCGAGACTGACTGTTTTTAGAGGACTTTTTTTAATAGATTTACAGTTTGTCTTGCACGATCTATAGCATATTTGTAAGATTCTAAAAATATTTATTACAATTTTAAAAAGGTTTATTTTTTATTAAGCGCAATAACGATCAAAAATTTGTGTGATAGCAAAAGAAATGCTTATTTAAAAATAAGAACCATTGAATTTTCTTCAAAGTGCTCATGATTTTAAATTTTCCGTTTTACAGGAAATTAGTAAACATTTTCCCGAGAATTCCCGCCCGGGAAGTCGATACGACATGTTTTTAATATAAAGGTAGTAGACTGTAATCAAAGTGTTTGCGAATTGTATCGAGGATTAAGCATTTCGGTTAAACTCTAATATATGTGACTCCGCACAGAGAAAGGGACCTAAGGGTAGATTGACCGATTCTTTAAAACGAATGGGAGTGATACCGGAACCCACGCAGCCAAACTCGTTCGAAAATTTCGTGTTTTTGCATATAGGTACGGAAAAATCATAAAATTTATAAAGGATTAGAGGATTAGGATAAAAATATGGAGTCCTCCTTAATAAGGTTTGGTTTATATAGCCCTCCCACAAGCTTAAGTGGAAATAGGTGTAAAATGGTTCTCAACGATGTGATAATTTGAATTCTATTATACACAATATTTTGCTGAATTCACTCAATAGTTTGGTTTGCAATTGTCTGACACGTTCTACCGATGAAGGAACATTTTAAAGTCTCTATCTAACATAATTTGTAATTTATATTATCTTTTATTAAAGTGACAGCTGGACTACTTGTTTTATAATTTTGAGTTCCTGGTCGCTCACTGTTTTAGGATTAGCTGTGGTAGCAGAAGTCCGAAAGCCCTTTCCAACATATTTAAAGCCTGTTTCTTAAGGCCAGGCTTCACTATCCTACACAATCGTACGATTTAATCAACCAAAAATTTGACAGAATTCTGTCCTGCTTTAAAAATCGCTTAAAAATGGCGTTGTAGATGCTACACTATCATACAAAACCATGGAAAAACATTATTTTATGAATTTTTTCAAAAGATTATCAAATCGTACGACTTGTCAAAAAGTGTGTCACACATATACATTTCTAAGCCACAAAACAAAAACGAATGGCAGCCGCGAACTCGGTGGCACACCTCCATCCGATGGTCCTAATTTTCGATGACGCTGAGGCATAATTGAGGTTCTATGCCGTTAATGTGTCGAATTATCTCATCCTTTAGCTCTTGAATTGTTGCTGGCTTATCGACGTAGACCTTTTCTTTCAAATAACCACAAAGAAGAAGCGATCAATTGAATTTGTCGCGCAAAAGAGCCATTGTTTCCTTAGATGTGTGGCAAGTGGGACTGTCGTGTTGAAACCACATATTGTCCACATCCATACCTTCCAATTTGGGCCATAAAAAGTTCGTTATTATCTCACTATAGCGTACACCATTTACAGTAACTGCCTGACCGGCCTTATTTTCGAAAAAATACGGCCCGATGATGCCGCCAGCCCATAAACCGCACCAAACAGTCACTCTTTGTGGGGGCATTGATTTTTCGACAATCACTCTTGAATTATCATTCGCCCAAATGCGGCAATTCTGCTTATTGACGAATCCGCTGAGGTGAAAATGTGGCTCATCACTGAAGATGATTTTCTTCGAAAAATTGGTCATCCACGGTTGCTTTAGCTTGTGACTCAAGTCTTTGTGCATAATGTTCATCAACGACGAGCGTGAGAGGTGCAATTGTTGGGCACGACCACGAGTTGAGGTGGATGGCTCTTCAGCCACACTATCGCGAACAGCAGCTATACTTTGTACGGTCATTTCGACGATTAAATTGACCGAAAAAATCACGAAGTGTACGATATGCATTTTGATTTGAACGCCCATTTTCATAATAAGCCTGAATAACTTTAACGCGTTGCTCTATTGTGTATCTTTCCATGGTTCAAATTAAGTTAGTCTGAAATTGAGAAATGACAAATTAAATGCTGAAAAAACTTGGCGTTAAGGTGTATTTCACCCGATATTTAACAAACTAGAATACAAAGAATATCTGTTAAAGTCAGGATTCACTATCCTATACAATCTTACGATTTAATCACAAAAAAATCTGACAGAATTCTGTCCTATTTAAAAAATAGTTTTAAAATAGCGTTGTAGATGCCACTCTATCATACAAAACAAGATTTTGCAACTCTGATCGCATGAAAACATACTATTTTATGATTTTTTTCAAAAAATTATATAAAATCGTACAGACTGTCAAAAAGTCTGTTACACGCATACAATTTTAATCCACAATTATTTTTATTATAATCTGGTAGATAATTCCATGGCATTTATTTTTTTTTTAATTATTACCGGCATATGTCCGCCGCGGCTACGAGTTATCGGTCCATGGGACTAATTTTATACTACTTTTCCAATAAATCTGACAACATAGCCCCACAAAATCTCATCCAGAGATGTTGAATAACACAAACGGGCGGACCAGTGTTAAGGACCACTTCTGGAAATAGATTTGTCACCAAATTTATTTTGTAATAAATCTATTTTTAAGCGCGCTTAAAAATTAGTTGCTTAAGTTGCGCCATTTTCTTGCTAACTAATATCGTTGATCTTTAGCTGATTAATTTTTGAAAACAAAAATTTAACCATTATAGCTCTGTAGCGCTCGCCATTTACCGTAACGGCGGCTCTTTGCTCTTTTTGTAAGAAATAAGCACCGACAGCGTGTAAACCACAAGTTCTGAAAAGTTTACGAATTTTTGCCTTTAGATTGGGAATGTTAAAAGCATTATAGTTCAAAAAAGATGACCGCCTGCTCATTCTAAGCTTTTATTCTCTTAAAGATTAAGTCGATAGACACATAATGTCTTAAATATATCTTAAGAGTCAGATCCACTTTTTGTACTGGTGGAATGTTGTCTTACAGCCAAACTTGAACAAAAGGATGCAGCAGTACATAACTAACTTTTTATGGTCCGTATTGGGAGATATGGATGTGGTCGATATGTGGTTTCAACTGGCCATCAAGATCATATGATTTGACACCGTATTTGACACCTGTATCGTAATCGAATCGGCGGTTGTTTCCCTAATTTTGCGGACAAAATAATAATTGAAAAATATAAGAGTATAACGTTCTATGTATATGAAATCACTGTTAGATTTCATATAATCCATCGAAGCCACGAAGCTGCTTGTTTTTTTACTTGTTTATGTCAGAATTCAGGATTTTCTATTATTAATACCTTATCATATCTAGTATTTTCTTTTACCACCGATGTCATCTAAATTTTCCATATAGAATCGATGACCTAAACGAATATGAACAATTTAATATTTAGAATTACTTACTGTCAAAAATTGCTTTTCACATAAAAAATTAAAGAAAGAATTGTAATTTGTTTTCGGATGAGGAGAACTTTATTAATTTTAATCAAATTAACAAATCTAACAAATTGCTTAATGCTTTAACTAATTTTATTACCCATTAGCTATTCCCGGCTTGCTTCGCCACACCCATTCACAGAAAATACAATAAACAAAAGTATGGCCAACCTTTATATCGAAAACGCAAGCTATTCTCACGACAAAAATTTTTCAATGTATAAACAAGGTACGCCGCCCATTATTCTCATCCAATCTATTTTTTGTGAGACTATGCATATTAACATGATAACAAATTTTTATTAGGTGTGGGAGGTACCACTACCACTACCACTCCCACTACCACTCCCACTATCCTAATTCAGTCCGCTTTTCGCTAGATTGTACACATTGGTATGAGGGTTACTTGTACAAATTTTCAATACTTTACATATTGTAGTCTTCTAGGTTCCTAATTGTAATTTTTCATTTTGTATGGGAGCTACCACACCCACTGTCCCAATCCAGTCTGTATTTCGCTAGATTATGCACTTTATTATGAAGGCTACTTGTGCAAGATTCTGCATATTTCTGTTGTCTAGGTACATAATAATAATTTTTTACTTTGTATGGGAGGTACCACGCCCAATTTTCCAATTCAGGCTGTGTTTCGCTAAACTATCTATATTAATAAGGGGGTTACTGGTGCAAAGTTTCAAATATCTATATATTGTGGGCGTGGTTAATTTTTCCTTCCATAAAAAAAGAACCAATGAACTGCATTTGATATTATTTATATAGGTTTAGCTACTTATAAATTTCTTTACTTAAGCCCCTTATACACGATATGTTTTTTGCACCTGACATGTCGTATTTCCCAATGAAAAATGCGTAAATATCCAATGGCACAGTATATATTTCTTCTGTAAAACTTATGTGCAAAGTCATCTGAAAAAATTTCATTTGGAAACTACATATGTACGAGTATGTATGTACATATCGTATTTTGACAAACCTTCTTACATGATAATGATAAAGGGCAATTTAGACAGTAAGACTTTACGTACGTAAAATCTAAGAGAAAATAAAATGAAAAACAATCCGTATGAAAAAATAGAGATTAAAAATCGTATGCTTTTTTTCTTACGTTTACACCATTGGTGTTGAATAAAATGAAGTAAAATTGAAACAGCTATTGTTAAAACAATAAAACAAATAAATAGTGCGCGTACTTGTGAAAAATATGCCAAATTAAAAAAAAAAAGTAAGAAGGAAAAGGTTCTTGGTGTTGTACTAGCCATTGCCATAATAAAAAAACTGGAAACCAACAAATAAAACAAAATTAAAAAATTTTCACCTTCTTTTGCCAAACTTTTTTATTGTTTACAAACTTATTTGTGATGCCAACTGGATCTCTTTTGCACTATATTCAGCGGTTTTCTGCTATTTTGACTAGTTTTGGCTTTGAAAAGTTAGCATTGATAAGAAAAACGCAACCCTGATCTAATGAAGTAGAATAGTTTTTGAAAAATTTCAAAACATAAAGAGAGCCGTAAGACTGTCAAATTTCTATCTGTATTTTCTCTCAATGTCGGACAGTTTCATTACAGATTATGTTTAGACGATACTACTTGTACTCTTCTACACAAAAATTTGACATGTCGTATTACTTGTAGTATAATGTAAACCGCCCTTAAATAGTGTTGCCAGAAATCTATGCCGTGTGAAAACAAGCAAGGGCGGTTAACAATTGGCGGTAGTAGTAGTCGGCTAATATTATTATTTTGAATAGTATTATATATGTAAATATGACTTTAAATAGCTTTGTATATTTTATAACAATATAAATCATATTAACGTCTTCGCATTTAGGGCACAAATAAACTTAAAAATGGTTGAGTCGTCAGTACTTGTGTGGAGCGCTCAAAAATATTTTTTTAGGCGGAGGCGAGTCATTTTGTAATCGAACAACTTGGATAACTGTGTAGTGAAACAGGCGTAATGAAAGATCAACTGTTGTAAGTAAATGGCTGTTACGGCAGACGTAATTGGACATGTACGTTTGCGACAAAACTTTTGTAAAAACATAAATTTTTAGAGACATGCAGAGTTTCATATGACTCGCAAAGTTAAAAAGTCAGATCCAAAGAAAACATGTCGTGTATTAGGGGCTTTAAGCACCAAAAACGAAATCGAAAACTTGTGTAAACGTGCCATTTTGTAATTTAAGTTAGTTTTTTATTATCTCTCGTCTTTGCTATAGTATAACATATTGCATAGGGAACACACGATTATACTTAACTGCTAAAAGAATTTATAACTTTTTTCCTTAGCTCCCTTAACAAAACAATAAATTAAACGTTAAATTGTTTTTAAAGCATCTATCAATATTATAATTTTATTCAATAAACTCTCATGATAATTAATTGGAATATTTTATAATCAACTGACGATCATTTAAACTAATTAATCTTTGTTTCTCATTTCCTATGCTCTTTGGTGCTCGCCCACTCTCCACCACTCTCTTGTTGATGTAGAAAATCTTTTCTAGAAATTTTGTAAAAAAAAAAAAAAACTACAAAATGTTTGTTAATTTTAACTTTATTAAATGTTCATTTTTATACTTAAGGGCCTTAGAAAAGGGTGGGGATGTTGGAGGCAAACCTTTTTTCTGTCCATAATTTTTTGTGGCCCGAGGGCCGTCGGGCTGGCTGGCGACAGTTTAATAGACAATACTCTCTTTATTGTGGCCATCACTGCCGCTGGTTACGTCGTTAACTAAGCTTCCAATCGTATATCTACACACGCGCACAGTACACACTAGCTCTAGTCGAAGCATTTGTATTTGAAGCTGATGTACTGTTAATTGTGGCTTTTGCTGCAGCTGCTGTTGCAGCTACCGTTAAATATACAGCTGGTGTCGGTCGCTGCAGCTTAAAGACATTTGAAACTCATGTTTTAGCTTTAATTTCAAAATACAAATTTATTTTTTTTTTTTGCTTTTTTGTTTTGCCTGCCTGTACGTCAGATTCCTCTGTTTTAAACGCGTCGGATATTAACGCTCTTTCTGTTGCTATTGTTGTTTATAATGTTTTTATTTTAAACCAATAAACTTTTTAGATTGTTAAGACGGCGTCATTATCTAAGGCGATTTAAATGTGTATTAGCTGGATTTAAAGCAAATATTTATTCAAACGTATCTTCTGATTGTGAAAAATTGAATGAGATTAAAAAAGTCTAATTAGTTCAATTGTTGGCAGGTAATATACACTCATATATATGAACCGTTTGGAAACTTGGAGCCATTTAAATAGTTTGAAATTTATTCATTATATGAAATATATTTGTTATATGAATGTCTTTAGAACACATATTATTAATGTAGGGGGAACATCAAAACAGACCACTTCTTAAATGAGTCCTTTTTCGACAGCTTACAACACATATTGTCGTATCGTATATGGTTTTGAAGAAACGAAGCTCATCATAACATTTCATTGAATTCAAGCCTGTTCATTGCAAACGAGTATCGATAAGTGGACATTAATAAACAGGGAAGACCAGCGGGATAAATGCAATAAGTTTGCAGAGTTCCATAAGCAAGTTTGAATAAGTATGAGTAAATGATGAGCACACATTGAATTTGGGAGAGTTCAAGCAATTTGATGCTGTGAGTGAAACACGAACACAGTACGAGAGTACAAACAAAAAACAAAGAATTTTTAACAACTTTCATTCTGAAAGGGAAAGTAACACTCAGGCAATTAATCCATATATTAATCGTGTAACTTCCTTTGGAAAGGGATAGGAGTAGATAAGACAGATGGTTATTTTGACTTCATTTTCGGCAATACTGCAACTGCAATTATGTTTATGTTTAAGTGTTGCAGCGCTTCTGCCGTTAATTATAAGATAGTATGACTAATTTATAATTATTTGCCGGTGATTTAGGGTAACTCCGGCAAAGGAGGGCGTTTTGATATCTACTATTGTAAAAATAATTAATACATATCAGAAAAATTGATGTTGCCATGACCGAGTATTGAACTCGTGACCATGCTTTAGTAGTCAACGCGCTAACCACTTAAGCTTCAGCACCTTTAAAGGCTTTACGGTTTGCCCTTCTTAAGGAATACAAAAAGCAACAAAAACATAATAAGCGTTATCCAAAAGCTCTCACAACTATTAAACAAAACACACTGAGTGTTTCGAATATGAGAAGAGTAAACATGGCGCTGACGAGTATAGAAAGTTCGCTTTACTCGGTCAACTCATTGTGTTTATGATGGTATAAGTAGGCATGTGTTCAGTAAGGTACATAGTTTGGGTTCGTGTATGACTTGCTCATGAGAACAAGCATTAGATGAGCTTTCTCATACAACTGTTTAGTTTATAATACAGGATAACCAATATCGTGGCCTGGATATGACAACGCTATTTCATTAATGTGAGACAGCAAATCTGTTATCCAGGGCATAAATAATTTTGTGTTATATATTCTATTTTACAATATAAATCGTTGACAAATCGCTCAAGGTAAAAACCTTACTACAATAATTTTTATTCAGTAGCAGGTATATTTCATGCTTAATGAACAGACCACTATCGATTAAATAGTTTTCTTGAGCGCAGGTTTGCAAAGGGGTATTGTGGAACAAGATTAACGTGAGTACCTGCCTACTCGGCCTAACCTCACGGTGGTCTTACCACCGAGTGAAACTTAGGCGTAGACTAGCGCCCCCATTGTGTAGTATAACAACACTTTACGATTGCCACCAATCGCTTTTTGTGTGTGATACAGTCACAATGAGTAGCAATTTATATAATATGGCAAGCCTTTCCAAGGCAAGCCTAGATCCACATTATAACCTCTTGCTTAGGGGTTTGGAGACTATCCAAACTCCGTCTGTTGAGAGTGCAACAGCACACTTGATCGACCGTGCACCATACCTACATAAATCTTAAACCACAACCACCACGTGTACCCCCGAAGGGGACCTCACCAATAACCGGTCACAGAGAGGATAGGCTCTCTGTGGGGCCACCGATTCCCGTGGTACCAGTCCTTTGGGCACTGGTCGGGCCTCGAAGAGAACCCGTGATTTTACTCACAGACCTTTTCTTCCAGATTTAGGCTCTAGGAATCCTAGCGTCTGGTGCCACTATTTGCAAAGGGGTATACATAACAGCTCCGACCGAAAAAAAATACAAATTTATATATAAAAATATTCACACCGCATTTGAGTTAAGGCAATACTTAAAGCCGCCTGACCTTGCAATGCTTAGAAGATACTCTGGATTGGACGATTGTCCACATCTTATTTCCTTCAATGATTAGGTTCAAATATTTATAGCATTTGATCTCGCAGTATAATAAGCTTTGGATTAATTAGTCGATATGGATGCCAAAGTTTTACACAACACGCCCTGTATAGCAGTGCTATGAAGAGAAATTTCTGAACTCTTTTCGTTCTTTCTGGGGGCATTATATTGTCTACTTGATTTTTAACACCTTGACAGCAATGCTCCCGAATATATGGGGGTGCTCCAGTCTACGAGGCTAGCAGGGGCCTGAAACTAGAATACAAGAACCTTTTTTCCCTAAATCTCTATAACCGGTTATTGGTGAGGCCCTTTCGTGGAGTAACGTGGTGGCTTTGGTTTGAACCTAAGTCTTAAGAAGGGCGATTTAGTCCGGTGTGCTTTTGCACACTAAACAAGGAGTGTGACAGTCATGTTCTTTAATTGTTACTTTATGAGTCGCTATAAGCAACAAGAGCATTGGTGGTTGCATTGTTTCCACCCAGTGATGCCCATTTTTGAGTAAAATAAGCAGTCCTAAATTCTTGCTTAAATATTTTTACAGTCAATCGATTAATTGGTAGTGTACTCTAAAGAACGCCTCCAACTACACTAAGGTCCAGCCTTTGCAAGCTGTGCTAATTTGGATGAATCGTACGGACAAATATTTTCACTGACATGATGTGGTTGTGAGTTTGTGTTTCAATAAGTTTCTAATGCGGCGCCAAATATGCCAAATGATCGTATTTAAAAATTAATTTTTTGTTGTTGGATTTTTGTGGTTTTATTCAATATTTTCTAGTTGTCGTAAAAAAAAAGAAAAGATTAGTACGTTTGTTTGTTGTTCTTGTTGCTGTTATTAACATTTGTCACTCATAGAGAATGTATCGCATCGTTGCTGTGACCGCTCATATGGATGTACGAGTATGTCTATCTGTCTGTCTGTCTGCCTCTATATTTCGTACGTCTATCTGTCTCATGTATATTTATAATATTCAACATCTTGAAGCCGTATCTCAAATCCAATATAATGATGTTTACGAGTATTAAACAAAAATTCGTATAAAAAAATTAATAGCAAAATAAAAATAACAAAATATCCATCACCCAGAGTATTTTATAACTGGTTTGACGACCTTGAGTCGTAAAAATCAATTTCAAAAGTTTGAATGTTCGATTTTGATTTCTTGTTGTTATTGTTGTTGCTAATGTCGTTGAAAATTTATTTATCGTCACATTCAATGTTTGGTTGGTTGGTTGGTTGTTGATTCCTTCGTTTGGGTTTTTTTTTTTGTTTTTGTGGCACAGGCTGCCTGACAAGCAGGCTGCTGTTATTGTTTTTAATTCTGTTTTTTTTTTAAACTTAATCTATATTTCTTGTTTTTTGTCAAAAAATTAGGTTTTAAAGATATTAACATGTCATTATTCTGACAATAACGAGAGAAAAAAACAATAAAAACCCCATGATTTTATTTTAGAATTATCTTAAATTAAAATTGACAGAAAGCTTTGTTTAATATACGATTCGTTTTAAATAAGGAAGATTAAAAAAAAGAGTTTAATTAGCAGTATCGGGGAGGGCCCTGTTAAGATCACATTTAACTAAATTCATACGCCCAATAGTTAATTTTAAAAACTTTTATGATTTTGAAATATTCAAAACGGATTTTTTCTGATAAGGTGTGTTTAGACTGCGTGTACAAGTCATATGGAATATCAGATTTTCCATATGCAATAACATGTGTTAGTTTTTTATTTGATATGTAAAACTATATGATAACAACTGCTTTCAGTGATGTAAACTATTATTTTTTAAAATTCTGCTCTTACATTTTTATCATGAAGTTAAGGATTTTGACATTAACCAATATCCTTATCCGAAATTTTGTTAGTAATTTTATAGAATTTAATGAAATTTAAAACATAGACAGATCTTTATTTTTTGTGGGTCCAATGGGATAATTTTAATATAAGTTGAGAATGCAATTACATATATGTATAGTGTTGAAAGAAAGAAACCTGAATAAAATAAAAAATTACTTTACTAGTTATACTGCATTAGTTTTTAATCTTTTTTAAGACGGTAAGTAAATTGTGCAAAGCTGTTAATATCACCTAATTAACAACTTTGGACCGTCGAACAACAAAATACTATTGTGGATGTCGAAAATGTTGCAAATCACTTACTTATTTAAAAAAAATGTAATTCTTTGTAAATGTAATAAGAATTATGATAAAAAAAAAACATTTTATGGATAAATGTTAAACACAGATTTTGACACACACATAAAATTCCATGTGGATTGAAATTTTGACATTCCATATGACTTGTACACACAGTATAAACACACCTATAATGATTGCAATATATGTACATACATATATCATTTGTGATTACAGGGTAAAAATCGTTTTACACGACGTGTATTTGTCATATGACTTGTCAGTTTGATAGTCCATATGTAATTTCATGTGTTTGTCGAAATAGCCATTTTACATACGGTTTTAACTTTTGCTATCAAACGAACATGGGTAATTACATGTGACATAACCTACAATATATATAATTTTTCCACCACACAGTTATTTATTTCCAACCACATCTGATGCAACGATGCAAACCTAGTACTTTTACCATATTTTTAGCACTTTTGGAACCATAAAAAGCATAAAATAACAAAATATCAAGTTGGCATTACAGGATGTCAGATGCTCACATCAAAATAGAACACGTTCTAAATGAAAAATGTCATATGTGTTGTACATATGGAAAATACACATGTTATGTTTGAAAGGGTTCACACCAAATGTATAGAATTTACACATGGAAAAGTGACAAGTCATATGATAAATACACGTCGTGTAAAACCACTCTAAGGCTCGTTATATATCTTGTCTTTAGAGTACGTTATAGTTACGGGTTATTTTTATCTTACTTATAATAACGAAAAACTACTTATCCTTGCGATAAAATCCTATATTTAGCTATTGGGAAATTATAATAATGGTTCTAAGAAGGATTTAAAATATAAATAATAAATAAATATATCAAATTAATCGATTTGGCAAGTGTAGCATTCAAATAATAATTAAGGGAGTAAATAAATATTTAATATAAAAGAAAAATTATCAATTAATTTTGAGTTGAAAACTTCTATAATCTATATTTAGTTATCTTATCTCTAAATCTTCCAGAAATAAATTCATTTATCGATAAATTCCCAATAAAAAATTTTAGTAATTAAAATTTGCTATAAGAAGTTTTGGTTCATACTAACTTGTATTTATCGATTAATTTTCTAAACAATTTTTTGGTTGTCAATAAAGATTCTACAAATAAATTAATCGAATAAATTTTTTGCAGAAAATATTATAATCTTTAATAGAAAAATTTATTTATAGTTAAATTTTTATAAAAATTTTTCCTTATCAATAAGTTTTTAATAATTTGTATTAATATTATTTGAATGAAAAATATCTCGAAAAAGTGTTGTTTTCTTTCTAGTAAAATTTTCAGTTATCGATAAATGTTTGGTAGAAAATTTTATATATATTTTCTATTAATTTTTATATAAATATTACCTAAAAATTTTTGTATAAAAAACTTCGGTTGTCTATAAGTTTTCGATTAAAAATTTCTGTTATCACTGAGTTGTATATATTCGTTAAGTTTGCCATACAAATTTTTAGTAATCGATAAATTTTTCTGCGAAAGCTTTAGTTGTCCACAAATTAGCAACACAATTTTATCGGATACATTTTGTGGCTCGTTAGACGACTTTGAGTCGCAAAAATCAATTTCAAACGTTTGAATTTTTGATTTTGATTTAGATTTCTGTTTGCTCCATTAAAGGAAACTTTTTTCAAATATTAAATTTTATTTTGTGTTAAGTTTCAACTGAGAAAGTAAAATAGAAACGATTACAAAATAGAGTTCAATTGATGGAAACAGCTACTCACCTAATTAGGATATTACTTGACTTCACACATTAAATAATAACAGCGAAGAAAACTTTCATTATTATAATGAGATGAAGAAAAATTATATGCTAACAGAATGTAAACCCTTTTCTACAAAAAAAAGTTCTGAAAATTGAATTTCATAGGAAATTTTAACTATCCAGATATTGTCCATAGAAAATTTTGTGTATCGATAAATTTTCTATCGAAAATTTCTTTGATCTATATATATTTTTTATAGAAAGTTTTACTTATCGATATATTTTTATAGAAAATTTCATTCATCGGTTCATTTTCTATAGAATTTTTCATTTATCGATTTTTTTCTCTATACATTTCAATACATTTTATATAGAAAACATCATTAATCGATACATTTTTTATGAAAAAGTTATCGACACATTTTTTATAGAAGATTTAGGTTATTGATACATTCTCCTTAAAAAAATTCATATATCGCTACATATTCTATAGAATATTTTATGTATCGTTATCTTTTCTACAGAATAACTCATTCTTCGATACATATTTTAAGAGAAAATTTTATTTATCGCTAGATTTTGTAAATAAAGTTTAGCTTTCGATTAATTTTCTGTGCAATAAAATTTATTTTTCGATAAAAGTTTAATAAAAAAGTACATTTACAGATAATTTTTTATATAAAATTATATTTTCCGATATATATTTTGTAAAAATTTAATTTATCGATAAATTTATTTAAAAAAATATCATTTACCGATAAATTTATTTTAAAAAATATCATTTACCTATAAATTTATTTAAAAAAATATCATTTACCGATAATTTTTTTTAGAAAATTTCTTTACCGATAAATTTTTTTAGAAAATTTCAATTTTCAATAAATAATTCTAGTTATCGAAAGATTTATGAAAATTTCAGTTACTGATTGTTTCCTACAAAAAATATTTTTAAAGCTTCACTGATGATTTTTATAGAAATTTAACTGTAATTTTCTCGATAATCGATAAAAATATTTAGTTATGGATTATTTTATATGAAAAACTAACTACAAATAAATTTAAAAATGACTTGTTTTGACTTACGCTATAAACACAATTAGCACGAACGACGAATTTTTAGTTCCCAATATTCGTCGAAAACATATAACATATTTGTGTTATTAAAATCCGCACAATCAGTGTGTCGACGAAATTTGTGGGGCATAACGAACTCTGCGATAAGTTTATTTCTACTTCATATACCGACGAACGACGACTAAATTGGTGCAGAGTTCCCGTTTTTCTTTTCAAATTATTAAGTTTTTTAGTAAATAAAGTTAATCTTCATTTACAAAATTGTTTTCTTCTTTATTTTTAGCATACAATTCAAATAAAGTTTGTTTGATAATTTTGTTTGAAATTTATATTTTGATAATATTTTCTCTCTTTTAATTTATGTTTTTTGTCCGTTGCAATATGGTCACACTATCAGCTGCTAAATGTAAACGAAAATTTATTTAAATAATTTATTAATTTATAAAATTTGGTGTAATTTTATCGTGATTAATATAAACTACCATTGAGAAAGCGAAAAACAATGGATTTTTATATAATCTGATACCAAAGGATTTAAAAATTGTCTCCTCTTTAAATTTTCTTCGCACTTATTGTGTTATAGTCGACGAATTTACGCAACGAATTTTTGTCGACGAATTCGTTTTACAATGCATAGTTCGTCTTTCGCCACGAACAAAAATTAACAGAATTAAAACTATTTATACTTTTTAGTCCACTTCAAGTTCGTGCTTTAACAAAATGGTTTTATTTAAATATCATCATTTGAAATTTTATAGCTTCCAAACTATTCTAGATCAACTTCATATAAAACAGTTCATTGCTTCTTCTGTAAATTCCATCACAAATACTCAAAAGTAAACATGCCAAAGAAAAGTTGAACTTGATAATCTTTGTTAGTCTACTCTAACAGCACTCCACCGATATTTAAATAATTGTGTTAGGCAAGAGAACGACACATCAAAATATTTGCATAATATTGAAAATGATCATGTTTTGAAGGGAAGGGTATAAAATACAACAAAAAGTATTTGGTTTGTTCTCAACGAATCGTTTATACCCAACACACAAAGAAAAAAAATATATTATCCCAGTGGTATAGATAGGAACCATCGCCACGAATGACAGGCGAAGTAGTTAGTCCGTTTACTCTGTTTACACTTGGGGCTACTGATGTGTCATTCCCAACCATACCTTCGTCATTCTACAGACACTAATGACTTTGTTAACTTGTTAAATTTGGTAGACACTATTCGTTAGTATTTTCTCTAACCCTAAGTAATGCAGAAAATTATATTTTTCTACGATAAAAATTCGCTCTTCATTACTAAGAACAACGTTCTATTGACTAGGTGGTGGGTCACATATATGCAGAGAAGGGTCAAATGCTCCCTCGTAGGACATTCCTATGTTAAATTCACCAGGTAAATTCATCGGAAGTAGATTGGATTTCGACTAGCGGTAGTTCTTCAAATATACACATGCGAAGCTAGCTACCTAAACCACTGGTATTGCAATATGTGCATGTCAATAAAATTTGCATGGTTGTCGAAATATAAAAATAATTAAGAATTTTGGTTGTAATTTTTTGTCAGATATTAAAATATTTGATTCTATCAAATAATAATAATTTTTAAAGTATAATTATATTACTGTTTAAAAATTGAGAGATAGAAACAGTTGTTTAAATTAGAGTTTCCTCTCTTTAAAACTAAATAAAAAAAACATTACTTTGTTTATAGTGATCATATTATTTTCAGATATAGAACCGAAGGTTATCAATAATTTAAAAATTTATTATTATTAATTATTAAAAGCTTTTAAAAAATTATTAACCTAAAGAATCGATTAACTACCTTTGTACATTGAGTAATCGAAATAATTATCAAATACTCGATACTCGGTACCCACTACTCAATAACTGGCCAACACTACACTGTACATTAAAGTTTTATTCCGGTAGTACATTTTAGCATTTTACTCGTTTTTATACCAGACACAAGTGTAGGCAGATTGTTACTTTATAAGGTGACAGTAGGTAGCAGAAATGAGTACACGTTTTTATTTTCTCTTAATGTTGAAAATAATGTTTAAAAATATAAAAAAAATAGTTCTTATGTACTCAATTTGGTACTTTTTGATAACTAAATATGTTGTATTTTTAGTACTTGGTCCATAGCCATTTATTTTGTAATACATTATTTATGCGTTTGGGCTTACTTACCAATTTTTGTATAATTTCATCTGTATTTCTTTGCCACTTCAGCTGCACACGTTGCTACAACTCAATGAGGTGGAGTTCTTCGATATTTCCCCGATCGTCTTTTTAACAATGGACCACAAAATCTAAACTAGATTGCGGTTGGGACTTTGTGGAGGCCACAGCATGAATTGAAATTTTTTTCAAGTCAGACATTCTTCAACGACTTTAAGGTGTGTTTTGGGTCTCCAACACAAGTTCTTCCTTAGGATATGCGCTCATATCTAAAAAAAAATCGGGAGATGGGTAGGCAATATGTTAAAATAGGCTTCTCTTTATAGGCTTTCTCTTGTTGCCATCAATTTTTTGCAATGGACCAACATGCCACCATGAAAAACAACATCACTATATGATGTTGGCTCCGACGTGCTTGACCATTTATTTAATATAGTGTCGTTGAATTATTTCCTGCTGTCGGCGCCAGTAATACTGTTTACCATCAGGCTAATATCAATTTCATTTGGACTCATCTGACCATATTACGCTCTCCTAGTCATTAACAGCCCAAAGTTTCTGATGCTTGGGAATTATAAACTACACAATAAATAAATAAATTTTTCAATGGAGGTTTAGGTTTCTTCAGAGCTACAAGGTATCCAATATTATGAAGCACTCTTCTTGCTGTCCATCATATAACACTTTTATTTATTGCTAGAGAAGCTTCTTTTGGCGTTAAAGATTTGTCAGCTCTCATCTTTCTCATCATGACGCGTTTGTGCCCATCAGTTCCCAATCTTTAGCTGAAAACTAGCGGGACTACATTTCGTTGTTTTATTATTCTAATAACCACTGATTGGCTTAAATAAGCTATTATATTATATTTTTATATTATATTATATTTATATTATATTTATTAAATGTTACAATACAATTACAAATTATATTCTAACTTAATTTACCAAGCATAGTAACGAAGACCTTCACTCGTTGTAGTGAAACACCCAGAGTCTTTGTTGGGAATCGAACCCACAACCCCCAGACTTTTTTTTATATTACCTTTCTGGTATATGAAGTTATTTAAATACAATTTTAAAAATCGGAGTGGCCTACGATCAACTTTACCATTCCCAATGGAAACAGATATTTTAATGGATATAAGTATTACATAAAGAATATAAGTTCAAAGTATATTCGAATCGAACAATTAATTATGTTCGGTTTGGGGTGCCCCTTTCCCCTTATGACCAAAATTTATACAGCTCTTTATCTTCATAAACCAAAGGCACATACTGAATTTAATTTCGGTATGTCATACGGTATGACGTGTAAGGCGTTCAAAAAATTTGCGGGTAATGAAACTACCCCTTGCCCCTCCCGATTATTCCCAAAACTTACGCAACTCATTAATTCCATATACCAAAGGCACATACTAAATTTCGTGTTAATATGTCATACGGTATGACCTGTAGAGCGTTCACAAGATTTGGGAGTAATCAAACTACCCCTTGCCCCCTCCCGATTATGCCGATTATACAGCTCTTCATCTCCATATACCAAAGGCACATACTTAATTTCATTTTGATATATCAAACGGTATGACCTGTACAAACTCCACAAAAATAGTGGCAAACACATCCACTCAACCACAGACATCATCGCGAAAATAGTGAAAATGAATTCAGGAGACCTCAAAACGTATAAATCTGTCAAAATCCCCACCTCGATTTTTTTCATGATATACTTTACCTTATACTACGTATGTTAAAGTAAAAAAATCGAAAACTAAATTTGAAATAATGGTAAATTTTAAATTTTTCTACTTATTAATTGAGAGCAAGTACATATGAGCAAAATTGAGTACATACGAGTTATTTTGTTGTTATTTAATTTGCTCTTATTGCTTATTGTTTTCTAATTTGTTTAAAGAGCAGTTTTGTTAAGAACTAAATAGAAAAGAATACAAAAAAAGAAAGTTAAAAATCGTTTCATTATTACTATTTTATGGACATGTACTCACATCTGCTCCCTACTGTATATTAAATTTACAGCATCTACAACGTGTTACAAACGAAATGACAAACTTTACATTCTTTCCCTTTTGTGCATAAAAAATCTGAATATTGATGTGTTTTAATAGCCATACGAAGCGATAGCAATAAACTAAAATGCGGTAGCAGTTTTTTTGTTATTGTTTTTCATAAAATGTTTATAATTCAAACCAACACACATATACAGAGATCGGCAGAACACGCACAAACACTTTTTTTACACGCAAGGTCGTTAAAGGCCGTTTGCATAAAATCAAAAACAATATAAACACAAACTCGTACACAAACACAAACACGAATTAACTTTAACTGTTGTTTAGTTTTTAAAGCATTAGTAGCAGTGTTGGGATCTGGCAATGTTTAAATTGTACCATCCCAGTGATAAAATTGTACCAAATCAGCATCAATTGTACCAACATTTGACATTAAGTAAAAAAACAAGCAAAACATACATACATACAGTAGCTCGACATTAAAAGATGCTAATCAAAACTTTAATACTTTAATTGACCTTGATTCCTTGAATTACTTTTCTGTGGATATCAGGCAACGAAAAACAAAGAGTATACAATTTTTTAAGGTTAAGGTAAAGATAATCCCGCAATATCTAAAATAATTACCAAACATCCCAAAATTGGAATTTTTAGACCTTGCCCCTAAACTCCACTGGGGTTCATGAAATACTTTCAACAATTCAGCAATATTTGGGAATATCTTCTTTTTCTGATCCCTGCTAATGTCAAAATTTCGATGTAAAATAGAACAAGGATTGAAGGATCTCCATATTCTACAAGGATTATCACTTTGACACGAAATTTGGTTTAAAATATAAAATTTTTATTATTATTATTATTCCTTAAGAATTTCTTTTATTAAAAAAGATTAACGGCCCTTTTTTAGGCAATAATACACAAAAAGGCAATAATTTTAAAGTTCTTAAATTGAAAATCATCCAGTTGTTAACTCAGAAGAGATATCATTTTGAAATTTTACCACAATATCTTAAATTTTGCACGCTAACTACGAAAACAAACTTTAAAAAAAATGTACTTATACTAAATAGATCTTTAAGACGATGTGAAATTTTGAAAAATCGAGCAAAAAATTATGAAATGCCAAGCCATAAAAAATTCTAACGTTTGAGGTTCTCAAATTTGAAGCCACTTAGCGCCACCAATGATAAGGAAATGATCCCCAGCTTTAAAACTTAAGCTCAGATACTCCTCTTTTATATCCATGTCAAATTTTTAATGAATTGAACTAGCCCTTTACAGGTGAACCTTTAGACTGTGCAATTACATATCACTTATACATAATAGGCAGTGTAAATAATAGAAATCCTGAACATAATGAAGTTAGAAATGTAAAAAAAAGTTATTTTAGATTAAATAAAAAAATTATTGAATAAATTTAATATGAAATTGTACTAAAACGCATGAAGTGTACCAGTGTACCACTGATGTGTCGATTGTACCAAATTTGGTACAATTGAACCACAAATCCCAACACTGAGTAGTATTACATTTTCAAATTGTACCTATCAGCTTTTTAAATTGTACTTTTAATTGAAATTGTACTAAATAAATTTTGTTTGTGCATTTAAATTTTAAAACAACTTTTAGTCGAGACAATTTTAGTCATCCGTGTGCATAGACACGACATCAATACCGGTAAATTGCTTAACAGAACGAAATAAAAGAGACTTGTGAAACCCCAATCTAAGCATGCAAATGTTAAACTAAACTTACTACCATAGTTCTGAAGTCATGGTGTTGAGATTGAGGAAAATACGTTTCATCTGTCAAGGTTGCGCGATATATCGTCCTTTCATACCCTCTCTAAACTATCGACTGAAGAACTGGATAATTTAAATATCGTCTTCAATTGTAATTAAGGTTCTAGTAAGGCAACCAGAAAGCGGTATTTTTTTAGGAAAAAATATTTTTTAACGTTTTACTCGCTATTTTCGTTAAGTTCGTCATTATTTTGATTTTCATCATTTTATATCTTAACGGTTCAAAAGCTATACTTTTCCTATTTTCAACGCAGGTAATACAAGGAAACCGTTTTCTCTTAAAATGAGTTTTCCAAAATCAAAATTACAACAATAGACAATTAAACTTTTAAATTGTACCAAATTAGTCATTGGTGTACCATTTGACTTTTCAAGTTTAGAATGTACCAACAAAAGTACAATTGTACCAACTTTACCAACCCTGAATGAAAGTGTTTGGCGAAGACTAAATAGCAGAAGAGAACCACTTTAATAAATTGGGAAAAAAGAGAGGAATAGGAGACAACCTAAAGAGTACTTAATGAAAAGAACATGCGTAACTGTATAAATAAAAATCAATTAAATCAATCAAAAACAAAAGAAACTAATAAATTACACTCAAAGAAATTTGTATGTTGTTTCTATGTATATTGCTGTTATTAGAGACAATTTATATAAAAACTTAATTATAATGCAAAAAGTTTTTAATCGGCAAACTTTGTGCATAATAGAAAAGTTTAGCGAAATAATTGTTATAATTTCATTTTAAAGTTTCCTGTTTTTTCATTCAATTACATGAAATTTAGTTGTTAAATACTTTTGCATGAACAATTTTCTATTTTGATTGCTATTATGAAAATTACTTAAATCTTTTTCGATATAATGCTTTAGATAGTGGATTAAAGTGGTCTTAATTTAGGATTATAAACGTCTATATTAATGCAACTACCACTAGGTGAATTATAAGCAATTATTATAAGCAAAATCATATTAAAATCATGTTTGAATACAGTTAAACGGTATTGCACAGTAGGTATGATTACATCAAATTTTTAAAAGTTTTAAACATCTTTAGCAATTATATATCTATAACACCATTTTTTTATGGCGATAAATTATGGAGTAAATGTTTGCAATCTAAGCTGAGGGTAGTGTTTGTGCCAATAAGCCAGTTTAGTTATGTTGTTATCAAAATCATTTCGTTATTTATTCAAATAGGAATGATAATTTTTGTTCATTCACCTTTATTCTAAATTTTTCCAAATTTTGGGTGATTTCTTAAGAGCTTTCAAATTTGATTAAAAAAAAAATTACAAAAATTTTTTTTAAAAATTACAAACATTTTTTTTTAAGGATTTTTTTTTTTGTTTAGTTTGATCATTCTAACCAGCGTTGTCAACTTTGAAATTTCAAAACGCACCAAAGTGGAGAAAAAAACGCACCATTTAAGAAAAAACGCACCAAGTCTTACAATTTCTTTTTTATTTAAAATCTTGAATGAATTAATTTTCCAAAAAAAAGTATAATATTTTTGTTTTAAAAATATAACAATAAAACAGTCTTAAAGTTAAAGGTTAAAAAAAAAACAAAATTAAATCATAAAACTTAACAAAAATAAAAAAACTAAAAAAATATGTTTGTATTCAGTTGTACTAGATAATACATTTTTTTATATCATATATTGCATACACAACTTTTTAAATAGAAATCAGCGATCATTTACAATATACATAGTTTAACAAAAAACTAAACAATAACACTTAACTTCAGTCCAAAATTCTAAAGTTGAATTAATATTTTTCCATTGCATAAGGTAAACCATTCGCCATCCGTTTTCAATACTAGACAATATTTCGATATCGGATGCAAATTGTACTGCTAATGACATTTTTTGCAATTTTAACATTAGAAGGCAGTCTCGCCCGAATCTTTTCAACTAATTTTTTGGTGAATTTACAACAAGTTTTTGATATATCTTTCTTTGCTTCATTGCTTATTTTCTTTAATGCGCAAGCTTCTTCAAACTTGAAACCCAAATAACAAATATTAAACGATGTATTGATATCACCTGTTAAAAAATTTGAATCCAATGTCAGGCTCAGTGAGTTTGGATATAAAAATTTTTAAGAGATTGTGCAAATCATCAAATAATTTAGTCTGGTCGGCATTTTTTGATTCAAATTCGAGATTAACACGTTGCACATGATTTGGTATGTCTTAAACATCATTACTAGTTGTTCTTATTATGGTCTGTAAAAATGACTATGAATATTTTGCACTGTTGGTGCGACCAAAAATTTAAAAAAAGCACCAAAATTTAAAAAAAACGCACCACGCACAAACTCGTGAAATTTTCGCACAAAAAAATTGAAAAAGCACCCAAAATGGTGCGAAACGCACCAAGTTGACAATGCTGATTCTAACTCAACATAAATTGGAGGAAGATCCTACCATAGATAACACATAGATAGTTAACTGAAACGTCAAAAACCTAAGTCTCTTGTCAAAAAACCTAAGTCTAAGAATGTATTGGTAGGCAAAATTGTATAAGGTTTGGTTTTTTTAAAAATTTCCCCACAGCACCTAAACTGCACATAGTTGTATAAAATATTTTGTAAAAATAGAATATTTTTTTACATGCAATTTTAGATGTTAAAATTAAATAATTCTTTTGCTTTTTAATAAAAATATAAATTTTGTATTTTTCTAATATATTTATGTACGAAAAAACGTTAGATTGAGTGCTAATTTTAAATATTTGATATATTGATTTGAAAATTTTCATCCCCTAAAAGACAAAAAAATACAATGCTGTGTGAAAATAATTTTCACCAAACAAATGTCAACAAAATTAAATTTATTTTGTATTAAAAAAATTTAAAATACAATAAATTGTTAAATTATTTTTTTGAAAAATTCAAAATTGTTTAAATATTTGGAAAGTGCAATAGAATATCGCGTAATAGTGCCTGAATGTGAATAAGAATTTTACTCCCCTAAGTGTGTTGAATTCACACCGTACCCGTATGTGTGAAGACATTTGTAGCCACGTTTTTTGACATTTGGAGAGTTGGCCGGCAATCTATGTGTTATCTATGGATCCTATATTAAAAAAAATATTTCAATACATTTAAAAACAAAATTTAATTTTTATTTTAATATTTAGAAAACATTTTCAAAAAGATATTTTTACGGAAAAATCATCGAAAAAAAAATTTAAAAAACTTTCATTAAAATATTTTTAAATGCTTTTGATTCTGAAATAGATGAGATCTCTGTTATAAAACCTAGATGCATAGACAACATCAGGATACCGAATACAAACTGTCAAAAATAAAATACACACGTTTATGCATAGGTAAACGATTATTTTGAAGCCAGCAAAGGTGCATGGCTACACGACCAGCGTTGTGGCTGTAGTCAACTTAGGCTAATTTCTATTTTTGTATGCGACAATTTTATTTTATTCAACAACAGAAAATGTCACAAAATTGTAAATTACAAAATGTCACAAAATTGTAAAAAAAATTGTAAATACAAATAAGAAGAGGAAATATTTATAATTTTTGAAAAAGTTATTTAGTTTTATAAAAGCAAAATAGGTATTTCTACAACAATGTCAGAGTTTACGATGTAGCTGTCGTATGCAACATCATTAAGTAGCTCAATACGGCGACAATTGTAGCCAACGGAATTTGTTTTCATTTATCTGCGTCGCCGCTGCTTCTATTTCTTTAAAGCATGAATAATGAGTTTTTTCTCATATGACTTATTTTAATTTATGAAAAGAGTCAGCAATATGGATAATGCTGCACATGTCTGTATAAATACAATCAACGCGGTGAAGGGTATAGAAGATGCGGCACGAATATAGCACTCTTACTAGTTAATTTGTGTTAGTATTCTAAGACATTTTTTCTATTTTTGTTGATTTTTGCAATTTCAGTTAAATTTATTTTATGATTTACTAACAATATTTTTAATATTAAAAAAATATATAGTTTGCCAGCAAAATCTAACAAAAAATCATTTTGGAGATTTCTCACATCGATTTTGGCGAAATATGTAAAAATAACATATAACATAAGAAAAAAAACCAAGATTTAAATTGTTTATCACGTCTTTTATGGAGCACCCTTTAATTTGTAATTTCATGTTTTTATTACTTGCTTCTACAAATTTATTTTATTTTTTTTTTTATTTTTTCATATTTTATTTATTGTATCTTCAATATATTGAACTAACAATAATTACTCATATCTTAAGTCTAAACTAAAAAAATAAATATACTTAATTAGACCAGCCAGATTTAAAAAAAAATAATGTATGTTCCACGATTGTTGAAATCATTTACGGGTCATCCCTCCATTGTACGGCCAAGAAAAGCAGTATCTCTTCTTTTTAGTCGAATGTAACCAGGAGTATTAGGAATGTTATGCGCCAATGGATTTGGATGACTTTCAAGCTTCTTCAAATACGTTACCGCATGTTTCGCTATTTCTGATTTAAATGTGGGCACGTTTAGATCTTTGTGGATTTTAGAGTTTTTGATATACCAGGGAGCAACTGTGATCATTCGTAAAATCTTATTTTGGCGCCTTTGAATTTTTTCAACATTGCTAGCTGAGGCAGTGCCCCATAATTGAATCCCATAACACCAATTTGGTTTAAGGATCGACTTATACAGTAGAAGTTTCCAATCTAATCTAAGCTGAGGGTAGAGTTTCTGCCAATAAGGCAACTGCCTTACTACTTTTAACTTCATTTGTGTAAACTTGGATTCTATGTGGATTTTCCAAGTATGGCGCCGGTGAAGATGTATACCGAGGTATTTGACGTCTGGAGGCTGGTGTATCATTTTATTATTTATGCGAATAGGGAGTCATGAGTCCCTACGCAGTGTGAAAGTTATATGAGTGCATTTTTGTGCATTCACCCATATCCTCCATTTCTTCAACCATTTTTCCTACTTTATTATGTGGTGTTGTAAATGTTGTGATGCAGCTTTTTAAAAAAGCTGTGTCATCAGCAAATGTTGATGTGTGGACTTGATTGCTAGTTGACATATCGGATGTGTACAGCAAATATAAAATGGGTCCCAAAATACTACCTTGTGGAACTAAGGCTTTAATGAGCTGAGGGGAGCTTAAGAAATCTCCTTCTTTTAGTATGAACTTTCGATCAGTTAAATAATTTTTTATGAGCTTATATAAGTTTTTCGACAAGTTCAGCTTGAACTTGTATATAACCTCGTCGAATGCTTAAGAAAAATCGATAAAAAGTGCAGAACAGTATTTTTTTTTTTCTTCAAAGGTCTTTTTAATTACATTTAATAATCTGTGTGTTTGTTGGATGAAGCCAAATTGATGGTTCGGAATACATCCTTTCGCGCTCAGAATTTGGTTCAACTTAATAATTAATATTTTTTCAAACAGCTTTGATATGTTTTTGATAAAAGGCTACTAGGTATGTGTGATTAAACTTTGGTGTGGTCTATTCCAGGCTTAGGTATCATAGTTATCAAAGAAATCTTCCACTTTGTAGGAAAGTACTCAAGACGTAAAATGGCATTAAAAATAAAAAGAATAATTTTTTGTGCTATACTGGGCAACTCAAATGACATCTTGTTACTGGTTTTATCAATTCCAGGAGCATTCTTGGAGTTTAAATCAGTTATTGCCTTTTCAATATCTAGAAGCTAAAAATAAAATTTAAGTGTCTTCTTAAAATTTTTCAAACTATGTTACAATCACGTCTTCGAAGGCCTTTAGTGTTTAGCACTTATTTATACTTATTATTATCGAAACAACCTTTAATTTTTAGTTTTAATTTTTATTTTTGGGTTATAGCGAACATAATTTTACATTCTCTATGCAAATTTAAATCGGCTGCCCCTTCGGGTTCAAAAATAAGACCATATATGCACGTCACTATCAGAATACCCTTTAATTATTGGTTATAGCGGCCATAATAATACACCTTCTGTGGCAATTTCAAGTGTCTGCCTATTACGATTCAAAATATATGTATACAATTTTTAGAAGTTTCTCCACTTCGCAGATAGTCATTGTATTGAAAACAATAGGGTTACGTTTTTACCCCTTAGGTAGGGCGTCCTAAAAAAAAGCGCGGTCGACGTACCCTATACCAAGTAATAGTTATTTATTTTATATCTAGAAAACTACTACAGGAAGAGTATTATATTTCTGCTTAGTTGAAGTTTATTTGAAAACAAGTTGCAGCACGAAACTGTCAAAATAGGAGTGGGGAAAAGGATGCCCTCGATAGAAACTACTTAAAACTTATTTTGTTTCCGAAGAATTGTAACAGTAACAGTCTTTAAGTTATTGTTTATATTAGTTGCAAACGAAATGCGTACTTAAGCAGAAACCTATCATAATAAATTAATCCATAATTATTCTACATTCAGACCCCTTAAATTTCATGTTATAGGAGCAAAAAAATGAATAAAGAACTATAGTAGTAAATGTGTTAAAATTTTGTGTAAATCACTTTGAAAAAAGTGCGAGAAAAATAATTATCAATTATCCTAAATCCGAACAACTATTACAGGGTGACTCGGTGTGGTTTAATTTAATAATTGTTGAAAACTAAAGGAGAAGAGAGTGGGTCTTATTAGTTTAATTATTAAATTAGTTAGATCCGGATTTCTTAAATAGTGCTGGCAAAGTATTGAGTAGTGGGTACTGATTTTCGAGTATTTCATCCTTTTTTTTCGAGTACCTACTCAATACTAAAAAGTAGTTATTCTATACATTTAGCATTATATTTTTAGAAACGAATGATTACACTGGTCGGCAAAAAATAAAAAAAGTCGGAAAGTTGGACTTTTATGTGCTGAATCCAAATATGTTCACAGATTTTTTCTATCACGTCTAGTTTTCGAGATGTTCTTATTTAAATAAAATAAAAATATTAAAATATTAGATATGTAGTTATTGTGAATAACAATGGTCGGCAAAAAAAAGTCGGGTGCTTGAATCTTGTTATGTGATTTAAATGGACTTTTATGTGCTGAATCTAAATCTTTTACAGATTGATTCTATCACGTCTAGTTTTTGAGATATTCTACTGATATTGAAGACATTCTAATAAAATACTAATATTGAAATATTTAATAATCTTAATGTGTTACATAATGTTTGTCAAAGTAGGTACCTGCACTTAAGTGTGAATAAAAGCAAAATTTGTGCATCGGTTTTCATCATTTATGGCTTATTTTCCTAGTATACCTAGCTTTCCGAATAAGGACAAAAATTGTGGAACAAGATTAACGTGAGTACCTGCCTAGGCAAGCCTAGATCCATATTATAGCCTCTTGCTTATGGGTTTGGAGACTATCCAAACTCCGTCTGTTGAGAGTGCAACAGCATACTTGATCGACCTTACACCATACCTACATAAATCGATCTTAAACCACAACCACCACGTGTACCCCCGAAGGGGACCTCACCAATAACCGGTCACAGAGAGGATAGGCTCTCTGTGGGGCCACCGATTCCCGTGGTACCAGTCCTTTGGGCACTGGTCGGGCCTCAAAGAGAACCCGTATGTTTTAACACACATACCTTTTCTTCCCGATTTAGGTTCTAGGAACCCTAGCGTAAAATATTTTCCGATTTACGTTTTTTACAAATTTTTGAAAACAAATAAATATTATTTTTTCATTAAAACAATTTTTTTGTTTCGCCACGAATTTCTGAATAACTCCGAAACAGTTGAAAACAAAAAAATATGAAAAGCTGACTTAAAGGTAATTTTATCCCGCATCCTTTGGTGTTTCAATTATTAAAATCGAACAATCCGTTACAGCGTTATTTAGAAATAAGTTAGCGTGGTCGCCTTGTTTAGGGGAAAATATTAGCCATGCCCATAACAAAAAATTTGTACGTGATACGCGAAAATTGAAAGCGGATTTGAGTTTAACGAGTTGAGATCTCTACATTCCATATATTTATGTTCAGGATGCAATTTTATTGCAGACCAGTGTTATCCAAATAAAAGTATTGAGTACTATTGAGTACTCAACCGATAAGTATTGAGTAGTGTCGAGTAACAAAATCAGAAAACTAATTAATACTTTTATTAATCTTATAAATTTGTATCTGTAAGTTTAAACAAAAAAATGTAAAGGTACGTAACACTGGCGGCGTGTTTTAATTTATTTCTTTTTTATCTAAAGCCTGTAGTTCTTGATCTTAATCTCAGTTTTAATGTTTTATAAATCACTTAAACGTAATTTCAGAAAATAGTGTTAATTTAATAATTGTTACCACGCCTAATTTTAAATTAAAAATATTTATTAAAATGTTTTTAAATCAAGTTTTATAGTCAACTGTCATCTGGCTACAGTTGCAGACAAAAAATAATAATAATCAATTTGGTTGAATTTATAATTTAGGTGCACAGCACTCTAATAAATTAAACTAAAATTTAAAAAATTATGCTTTAAAATATTTTAAGTGATAATTACTTATATATAAAAAGTATTTAAATAAAAGACATTCTTCAATTTCTCGCTTAATTTTATTTTAATAAAACCATGTTTTTTAGTTAATTACTTAATTAGTACTCGAGATTTGAATCAGAAATCTGTTAAGAAAAATATTAAAATTTTTAAAGATCTCCTGTATACGAACTGAAATTTATTTACCCTTGAATCAGGGTTGGTAAGGTCGAGTTATACAGGACACACAAAGATTCTGCATGAGAACGTGCTCAACGGACAGCTTCGATTAACCACTGGGCTAACGGACTTTTTGGTCACTAGGCTTATTTTCGACAGGGTACCCCTAGTAGTAATTCCGAAAATGGATTGGTTAAAATCTGGTAAATTGTACTATGGGGTTGCGGCTTTTACGGATGGTTTGAAGAAGAATGTAGGCAACGGTTCATATTCTTGGAACTAGTATATACGCATTTTGTGTAGGCTCCCAGATGAATGTATAGTGTTCCAGGCAGAGGTATTGGTGCTTCTGTAAAACACCGAATTGGTATCTGTGCACGTCTTTGAAAAGGGAGGTGGTCACTCTGCACGTCGATAGCCAAGCGGCTCTTAAAGTCATAAAAGAACACAGGACTAATAGGCGAGTGCTGATGGACAAGTATAGAATTATATAGTGTTGGGTTCCTGGTCAATGGAATCTTAAGAGCAACCAAATTGCTAACGAACTTGCAAGATTAGGCGGTGACGCCACCAATTATTCACTACTAAAGCTTCCTACCGATTGGATAATCAGTCTCGGGAGCAAAGGGAGGCTTGCAAAGTCTTATGGTCAATTAGGCGCACACTGGACGCGGCAAAAACTGAGCTACTGCTGGTTCTAAGAGTTGTGTTAGATGTAATCTCTGGCCAATGCGCCATTAGGACCAGAATCAGTAGATGGGTAACCGGTACTCGAATTTCTGCAAGATGTGCGAGGACAAGCAGGAGTTGGAAACTGCGGAGCATATTTTGTATCGTCACTCACTCTTTTTCATTCTGTTAAGTTTTAGCTACTAATGTAGTAGAAGTAGAAGAAGACCACTTCCATAATGTGTCCTTTTTTGAATAGCTAGCTGAAGGAAATAACAATGGACCCTCTGGGTCTCCGCGTGAAGGTGCACAACTCTAAACGAAAATGTCATTTTATTTGATTTTTTACAATATTTATTTGAAGCTACATAAATGTATCTGTGACAAGGAGGAACAACTGGTTAAGTCGACTTAAGCTCTTAAGTTTTTGTTTTTTTCGGGTATAACTCATTTATTTGAAAGAGTTCTTTTCGGGAATGTAAAACAACATACATATTTCACAAAAAACATATCGTTACCATCAATAGGAAAAAAATTATAAAAAGCCAGTTACATAAATTTTAAAGCAGCGGTACTTCAAAAATACAGAATAAGACAGATAAGCAGTTATTCTTTTTTGCCAGTGATACGTAATGAATCGTTATAGGAAAAAAAGCCGGTTTTACTAAGTCATTTTGTCCTGTTTTCTGGTCGTTTTGAATACTAAGCTAACAAAACTATTATGACGCTAATAATGAAACGTACTAGATTTTCCGCCAAGTTTCGTGCTAAAATTATTTTTCGGAACTAAAAATGGGTTAAATCTAGCTTCAAAAAGGCCATCATTGATAAGGTCTGTTAAGCTCTCTAAACACTTGAGATTTAATGCTTTTGGGGTAGGAAACGTACAAATCGCGAGAAATTGAAAACCAATCGCAATGTCTTATGATTTGTGGCTCAAGTGTATGGCGTTGTTGCCAAGCCTTTTATTTTATTATCGGAGAGATGACAAGCAAACAATGCTTTAAATGTTGTAACGAAATTTTATTTTTAACCGGCTTTTTTTATGTTTGTGCCCGCATAACTCAGTCATTTCTGAACCGATTTTAAAAATTTTATCTTTATTAGAAAGTAAATGCTCACAGATTGGTCCCATTTTAAAAGAAGTTCAGAATTTTGAAAATTAAAGAGTGTCGCCATACAACATACGTGTTTTTTACGTGTACTATGAACCGTAAAGAGCACCCTTTTAAAATTTAAAAAAAAACTGCATATCACTATAGCTGCCAATAACAGAAATTAATAAAAAAATAAACTTAAAAATTAAAGCGTGTCCCCATATGTGACGTCAATTTAAATTAAATATATGAACTATTTGAACCATTGTAGACAATCAGTTGAAAATTGGACAGAATATCAAATGTTTATAATCAGAAATTAAATATTTATAATTAGAAGTTAAAGGGTGTCCCAATAGTTGATGTAATTTGATGTATATTGCAAACCTTTTGAACCGTAACAGAGAGACGGTTGAAATTTACAAAGAACCTGTATATCTAAGACCTTTATAACATCAAGTATATAATTTAAATTTGGAAACTAAAGGGTGTCCCCATAATTGATAACAGTTTACCTATCTAGCCCTATCTTTTGAACCGTTATAGACAAACACTTGAAAATTAGACAGAATCTCCATTACAATGTCCCGTATAATAACATTTATAAATATTTAAAGTTATAAAGGGTGTCTCAATAGTTGATGTAAATTGATGCATATGGCCAAACTTTTGAACCGTTTTAGACAGACATTTGAAATTTACAGAGAATTTGTCCTTTAATATAATTGTTTAATTTATAATTTTACATTAAAGGGTGTCCCCTAGGTGATATTGTTTAGCTTATATGGCCATATCTTTGGAACCGTTACTTTTTATTGCTGTGTCAGTAATAATAAGTGTATAAATATAAAGGGTGTCCTCATATTTGAGGTAATTTGTCGTATATGGCTTTATCTGCTGAACCGTTATGGATAGACATTTGAATGTACAGAACGTATATTACTATGTCCGTTAGAGCAACAAGTATAAAGGAATTTGGTTTTAGTACTATTTCTTACATATTACTTCCTTTTAAATTTTTAGTTAAGAATTGATGCACATATATGTATTTGTTTTGAAGTCGGTTTTTTTTGCAAGAATTATGTAGATGCGCTTCGATGCTCTTGTTGAAGTTTAAGCAAATCATTATTTGTTGCTTGGGTATTATCTCAATGATATATAGCGGCAAACAACAAACCTAGGGAACCACTGCACTTGCAGCAATAAATACTTATTGTGCATCTACTTGTTTCTTTATTATTACATATTTTATACAATATTTCTCAATTTGGTCTAATCATCTTAAGCAACTGTCGTTAATAAGTTATTATTTTATTTTTGCTATGAATTTCAACGCTTAATTATGGTTTTGCTGCTTAAAAACATTAAAATTTAAACAAAAAAAAAAAAAAAAACAAACAAAATAAAATATTCACCTGAACAACAACAGCCGTCAGCCAAACTGCATTTGTTTTGTTCAAAGTTTTTTTATTGAATTTTTATTTTGGTGTATTTGGATCAATAGTCAGGTGCAAACAAATTTTTTTGTACGTCTCAAGTTTAGATCTCAACTTAGATTTACCTGGCAATGTGTGTCTGAATGCACTTGTGTTGCAAATCAATGCCTTTTGGCGCAAATCGTACTTTTAAGTTGAGTTTTTGTTTTCAAATGTTTTTGCTTTAATTTTGACTTGTTGCAGTAATCGATCAACTTAAGGGTATTTTTTTAACAAACGCTGAGTGAGTTACTTATTTATGAAGTTTCTTTTAGTGTTGCATTTTTCTGTTTATTTTTTATTTTTGTTTTTTGTTAAACAATTTATGAAAGAAACATACAATAATTTGTTGCTAGAAGAATTTAAGTAGAATAAAGTTAATTATATTTTTATAAGAATTCTTTAAGTGCCCTACTTAAAATGCTTTTTATGTAATTATTATCAATGTAAGCAAGCAAGTAAGAAGTTGTAGTCGGGCTGACTTTATAGAAACCCTGAACGAGTAAAGATTATAAACTCATTTAATTTCAATTCTATCTTTCTAAAATAATAGGAATTTTGTTTTGAAGTTTTAACTTTGCAATTTTTTTTTAGATTTATGAAATGTTTTCAGAATGAATTATTTATCCAATGAATAATTTTAAATGATGAAATAAGAAAGAAGAAAGATGAAAGAAGAGAGAAGAGAGAAGAAAGAAGATAAAAATAGATCGTTTATTGCAAGATAAATAAGTGAATTGCGAGTCTGACCTAAACACTTAGGGTTCCATACTACGTTCAATATAGAAGTACAAGATTATCTTATCTTACTTGCCTTAGATAAGCATATATACATAACAATTATATCTTCTATGAGGAAACCCTTTAACTTTTAGTTATTTTTTATACCCTTTGTACTCTTCATAGCGAGCCTAGTACTAAATACCCCGTGTAAATTTCAAGTCCAAAATCTATGCAATGAGCGCACACAGAAAAAAAATTGTACTCGAAATAAAGGTTTTAATTAGTTTCAGATACAAATCTTTTTTTTTCGCGATTTTTTTATTTATTGTATCTTCAATATAATTGAACTATCAATAATTACTCATATCTTAAGTCTAAAAATAAAAATATACATGTTAAGTCCAACCAGTGCTGGACAAAAAAAAATGTATGTTTCACGGTTACTGTAATTTGCGGGTTATCCCTCTGATGTACGGATGAGAGAAGCAGTGTCCCTCCTTCTTAGTCGAATGTAACCAGGTTCATTTAGTATGTTACGGGCCAGTGGATTCGGATGAGTTTCAAGCTTCTTTAAATAACTTATGGCAAGTTTCGCTATTTCCGCTTTAACTGTTGGCACGTTTAGATCTTTATGGATGTTCGAGTTTTTTTATATAACAACGAGCAGATGTAATTATACGAAGAATCTTGTTTTACAAATCTAATTAAAATTGTAATTTATTCATTTATTTATCAAATATTTATTAAATAATTAAGTAAATAATTGAATTGATTAAAAAATTAATCAAATTTGTATATGAAACTTATTAAAACCTTTATTTTGTGCAATAATTTTTTCTGGGTATTGAAAACGACATTAGTATATTTGCTGATGGTGCTTTTATGGATGGTAGAGTAGGAGCTGGTGTATTCTCAGCTGATCTGAACCTGTCCTGTAGTCTGTGTTTGGCGGAGTACGCCTCCATTTACCAATAAGAATTGGTGGGGTTTCTGCATGCGTTGGATCACCTGCTAGAAAGTCGGCCGCATGGAAGAAAGTTTATCATTGCACTTGATTAACAGTCGGTTATAAAACGCATGAAGGCCATTAAGGTGCTCAGATATAGTAAAAGTACATTAAGCAGGATAACTGCGTTAGTGAAAGGTAATGGAAACTTAAAATATCATCTAGCCAAGATAAAAATCGAAGAAGATGATACTTACAGACTGTGACAAAGACGGTAGCGCACATTATGTGTGAATGTTTATCACATAAATCAAAGTAAGGACGAAAGAGTTTGATACAATGAGTACTTTGTTAACGGATATTAAATCAGAAATTAATTTATTTTGTTGTAGTTTGTTTTATTTTGTTTGCCACTTAAAATAAATATTTAATCAAAAAAAAAAAAAAAAAAAAAAAGAAATGATAGCTATCAAACGTAAAAAGTTAAGTTTGTGTTGATGGGAACGTACTGATTGTGACAACGCTTGAAAGAAACAACTTATAACGTATGACTGATTCTATGTGCCTCAGCCATAAGGCCTTAGACAACGGACAGAAATTTTTTAAATACGAATGTCGTAGAGAATCTACTAAGCCTTGTAAATATGCTAGCAACTACTAAAGACACTGTGTTTAGAAGGAAGGTCAGCAATTAGCAGTAGGCAGTCAGAAATCAAGAGTCAGAAGTCAAGAGTAAATTCTGATGGTAGCACGTGGCTCAATGAAAGTAAGGTTGCCGTGAATTACAAGTAGGTATCAGCAGCCTAATTTCTATTAGTTTTATGATTTTAATAAACATAATATAATAAAGTTTTAAAAGTAACAGAATACGAACTTTCTACCCCAAGCGGGTGCTTCCATACTATTACTTTACGCATTAGTACATCATGTAAGTAGGATATTGCCATCCATATTATTTTAATTGAAACAATCGAAAGTGGTACAATTTTACTTAGGTATACCCGGTTTTTGTTGATCAAAAAAGGGTGAAAAAGAAACGGTAATAAGGACATAGCTCTCATGCTATTTAGTTTCCCAGCAAAAAAGTTTTCAAAAAATAACAAATTTCTAACATTTCCCCTTACAGTAGTGCATACTAAAAAGCACAACTGTAAGGCAGATATAAAAAAAATTTAATTTGCGAGGAGTTACGACAAATTACGATCGGCATGATTTTATGACATCTAAACTGCGCTGAAATAATTGCTTATTAAAGGAAAATGCTGGGTCATCGCGAACAAATATCATGTCATACATGTTAAGTAGTAGTAAAATCTTTATTGAACATTTGTAGGTACATAGAATTAGGAATTAAGATTAACTTAAAGATAATAATATAATAGAGTGGTTAGTATATATTAAAATACACAGTATGTAAATAACGTATAATAATGTAAATAATATAAATGTAAATAATGTAAAATTTTATTTACACAACAATACATAAGCAGGTTTGTAGGCAAGTTTGCTGGGTACATTTGACGTAGGCCAGACAGCGAGATGATTATTAATATAGTCTATAATTTTAACCGATTTTAATTTGCCAGTTATTTTATTTTTTGAATGTTTCTGCCAGCAGAACTCTTTCATTTCCGCATCGATTTTCAATTTTGTTTAATTAAAGGTAATGGTTACAGATTGGAGTCATTTAAAAAAAAAATTATTTTAAAAATTAAAGGCTGCGGTAATGGTCACGCAAAAATTCGTAGAGAATCGCATATCGCTATAGCTCCAAACCAAAAGTGATAAAAAAACTCAATAGGTTTCGCAGGTTGATGAATGAACTGGTTCTAAACAAGCCATAGACATTGCGACGGTTATAACAATAATTCTAGTAATCAGATGTAAGCTTGTTCTACAAACGATACAATTCAGTGTGCGATCTTAACTACAACTTCATTTAACAACTCCAGTTCTCTCAAAGTAAGATGGCGTTCTCACGTATGCTACAATTGACGTCATCCGCAAATAATACTTAACATTCACTATTAACTGCAAGCTGGTCACAACATTACTAAACACAAATACTACATAAAGTAGTTTGCGACAGGCACACAAACGCTGCGACGTGTTGAACAACATGGCAGAAAATCAAAACTTTTTGATCTTTCGTACAACCGAAGAAGGGAAAGCAGTAAAGATTGACATAAATGCTTCGCTAAGATGACAAGAAAGAAAAAGCACTCAAATCTAGATCGAGCGATCAAGATAAGCGCAAGACGCGATAAGATACGATGGGCGCAAAATATTGCCAAAGATGCACAAGAGGCTGAGAAAACAAATCGAAGCTGAGATTTGTATGGATCGGTGGAAAGGCATTAAAAGATGATAATGGGGACCAAACAAAATCAAAGTATAAATAAATGCAGCTGTGGACCGATTTTTACAGGAACATGCTAACGCAAGCTCCTAACTTACATGACAAGCACTGCGCAACTGTGAGTCACGTGAGATAAACCACGGAAGCATTTAAAAACAAAAAATCTCCAGGCCTGGATAATAACCCTCCCGAATTGCTGCTGGTAGATCCAAAGAAAAGCTCAAAAGTACTGCTATTTTGGTCTTCCAATTATTTACCAGATTCACTCCCGGAAGGTGTAATAGTAAAACTACCGAAAAAAGGAGACTTATCTGAACGGAGTATCTGGAGGGGTATCACTCTTTTGAATATTCAGCTAAAAGTTATTGCCCACATCATTAAGAAAAGCCTTTGTGATGCAATCTCTCCTGGTATGAGAAGAGAGCAATCCGGTTTCCGCCGTGGAAAGGCATTTGACACGTTTAATCATACAGCAATTTGGAATGCGCTAGCCTGTAAAGGAGTTCCACAACAGCTGATCTCTCTAATGAAATCTATGTTAGCTATAAATTAACTATCTGGTAAGATAAACATCAGTAAAGGAGTCCGCCAGGTATGCGACTTATCTTTAATATTGTGCTAGATGTCCTTATGTAATAAGCTACCACATCACGAAATGAAATTGTGTGGGGCCTTCAAGATAGACTACAAGAACTTGACTATGCTGACGATATTTGTCTCCTCATACACTCACATGCTGGTATGGAACATTAGTTGAACAGCATTGTCGATCATGCCCTCACTGCCGGCCTAATAATAAACATCGGTAAAACGAAAATAATGTGCATTTTTTGCGAAAATAATACCCATTTTTTCATTGGTGGCACACAACTGGAGGAGCTAGAATCCTTTTGCTACTTTGGAAGCATAATTGACAGGCAGGGCGTTTGCAGAGCTGATATTGCAGCACGTGTAAAGAAAGCAAGGCAAGCATTTGGAATGATGACTAATGTGTGGAAAACGTTCAACATTTCACAAAGAACGAAGATTAAAATCTTTAACTCCAACGTAAATTCAGTCAGATGTTCAGATGTGAAACATGGAATGCTGCCAGCTCTGATGTTCAATATTTGCAATTTTTTACCAACAACTGTCTTCGCAGACTTCTTAAAATATATTGGCCAAATACAATTTTCAACTCTCGTCTTTGGGAACAACTCAACAAATTCCAATACAAGGAGAAATATGCAAACGCAAATTAAAGTGGATAGGTCGCACACTTGGTAAAGATGATAATGAGATTGCCAAGCAGGCAATCGAATGGAATCCCCAGGGAAGCAGGCGCAGAGGACGTCCTGCTCATATATGGAAACGACAGATTGGTGTGGAATTGACGAGAGTTCGTAAGAGCTGAAGGGAATCCTTTTTTAATATTTTGACGATGATGTCTGTTATGTATGCCATTATTTTTGTGAAGGTTCTACAGGTCATACCGTTTGACATATCAAAATGGTCCTTCTTTTTCAAAAATGCGATAAAAATAAAGTAGGTTTTGAGGCTATTTTCACGATGATGTCTGTGGCTGAGTTGGTAGGTGGGAGGGGTGTGGTGTGTCCCACTATTTTTGTGAACGCTCTACAGGTCATATCGTTTAACTTATCAAAATAAAATGCAGTATATGCCTTTGTTATATGGAGATAAAGAGCTGTATAGTTTTAGGGCATAATCGGTAGGGGGAGAGGGCTAGTTTCCTTGACACCCCAATTATTTTTTGATTAAAATATACTTTAAACTTTTATTCTTTATAAATATATATATATATATATATATATATATATATATATATATATATATATATATATATATATATATATATATATATATATATATATATATATATATCTATATATATATATCTATATATATATATATATATATATATATATATATATATATATATATATATATCCATAAAAAAATATCTGTTTTCATGAGATATTGTAAAGTTGAGTGTAGGTCACACCACATTTTTTCGATACCCGTCTGCCTGTTAAGTAGTCGTTTTTTTTCAGGCATGACTATTACTGCAAATCAAAAATAAATAAAAAATCTTTAAAGTAGAGTGCTTAAACTCCTTTATTAAATATTCATATTTTTTCTTGTTTCGTTGCAAATATCCACTTTATTTTGATCAGTTTGATATAAAATCTAATAATTATGAGTTTAAAAGTTGAAAAGCAAACAAAAAAAATTAAATCAAAAACTGAAATAGACATAAAATATTATTATTTTAAAAGCATAAATATGCATAATTTAACATACAATTATTATTGGCAAGAAACAAAATGAACAACAACAACAACAAAATTGCGAAAAAAAAGATTTGTTGAAATAGTTTACTTTTGATGGCTGAAGTTTTTTTTTGTTCTTAATTTAAAGTTTTTTATTTGTTATAGTTTTTTTTTTGTTCATTAAATTGACGTTGTAATGTAGATCACCTTGTAAATATGATTTAATATTGAAATGGAGAGAACAAACTCAGTTTCAGATCACCTTAACCAAAAACAAAAGAAAAAAAAGTTTGAATAATCATAAAATACAAAATAGCTAATTGTTATAATTTTCATAAATCAATGGTAATAAATTACAAGCACTTTGGCGTAATGAACATATTTTCGTTAAGGTGATCTTGAAAATGATTTAGAAGTGTTAAATTTAAGAGAAAAATGTTTAGAATGTATTCAATCATAAGCTAAAACGAGCTTGAGGCAAAGCGTGATTGATGTTAATGTTGAAATACATATTTGAAATGCGTATGTAAACAGTTGCATGCATTTATGTTATATTGGGGTGGCCCGGTAAGCTAGTGGGTAGTGTGCTAGTCTATCAAGTCTAACAGTCTGGGGGTTGTGGATTCGATTCCCAACAAAGGCTCTGGGTGTTTCACTAAAACTAGTGAAAGTCTTGGTTACCATGATTGATAATTTAAATTAAAATATAATTTGTAATTGTTTTGTTTTTACTCAGACTAAAACTAATTTTCAATTTTTTTTGATTACAGCAAAGTTAATTTAAAAGAAAATAAAACTGGAGTGGCCTACACTCAACTTTACCATACCAAATGGAAACAGATATTTTTATGGATATATAAAAGTTCAAAGTATATTCGAATCGAAAAAAAAATTATTTTCGATTTGGGGTTTTAGGTAAACTACCCCTTGGCCCTTCCCGATTATGGCCAAATTTATACAGCTCTTCATCTCCATAAACCAAAGCTACGTACTAAATTTCGTTTTAATATGTCATAAGGTATGACCTGTAGAGCGTTCAAAAAATTTGGGGGTAAGGAAACTACCCCTTGCTCCCTCCCGATTATACCCAAAAACTATACAGCTCTTTATCTCCACATACCAAAGGGTCATACTAAATATCATTTTGATATGTCAAACGGAATGACCTGTACAAACTCCACAAAAATAGTGGCATACACACCCACCCACAGACATCATCGCGAAAATAGTCAAAATGGATTCAGGAGACCTCAAAACGTATAAATCCGTCAAAATCCCGACCTCGATTTTTTTCATGATTACTATACTTTACCTTATACTACTTATGGTAAAGTAAAAATTAAACTCAGATATAAACAGATTTGTAAGGGAGATAAGTATGACCCTGCTTACTACCTTTATGTGTCTTGGTTCCATTTGTAAAAACATAATTTAAAATATATATATATATACATATAACTGATTTTTTTAATTCTTTACAATAAAACCTACTTCCTATGTATGCATAGATCACATAAGAGAGTTCGTTTCTTATTGGTTGTTATAAAACTCCAAACTTTCGTTGCCCTTAAACACTACTTTTTTTACCACCTTTTTAGTCCTTTAGCATAGTAAGTGTCATCAATTCACATCAATGAACACATTAATTCACTCGAGCATTTTTAATATTTTTCTTCGGAAAGTTATAATAAAAAAATTTAGGGTTTTAAAAATAAAAGCTGGTAGTACCCGACCTTGCATGAGCTCACTTTTAAGATATTTTAAAGTACAAAAAACAACTATTGAAATCGAATGATAAACATTTTTTAGGACTCAACAATACCCAGTTCAAACAAAAAAAAAAAAAAATAAAAATAATAATTTGTTTAAATAGGTTGAACAGTATGGAGATTAATATGAACGAACACTGCAATATGTGTATATAATTTATAATTTAAGACATTATAAATTATACTATCGAAACACCTTTTAATTTTGAGTAGTTTTTATTATTGCAGCCATATCAATACACCTTTTGTAATGATTTCAATAGTGTAAATATACTAGTAAAAAAATAATGCCATTTACTTTAAATGTACGTCACTATCGAGACACCCTTTAATTTTTCCTAAATGTTATTATAGCGGTCAAAGCCATTCACGTTTTGTGCATTTGTCAAGTGTCTATAATGATTAAAAAATAAGACCATATACCCGAAAAGCACGTCACTATTGGAACACCCTTTAATTTTCTGTTTTATTATTTATATGTGATGCTTTAGCGAAAATATAAATAAGTACTCTAAGTACCTGCCTATTACCATTTAAAAAATAATGTTATATACGTAAATATCGCGGCCCTATTGGAACGCCATTATTGTTTCATAGCGTCTACGCTTGGGATGAAATCTGGGATATTAATCTGAATCCCAGAGGGAATTTTGTTACATGTGGACCTCAATTGCAGTGCCATTTAATTTATGACGAGAGCGTTTTCATGAGAGATCTCATCAAAAGAATTTCATAAAATGAAATTGCAAGAAATATTCTCATGTATGCATGCAGACAAAAGGCTGGGGCACATAGAATCCGTCATACGTTTTGCTTTAGCATACTCAACTAAAATCAAAGTAACAAAGGAAGAGATTGACACAATGGGCACGTGTTCATAAGACGTAACTGTTGCGCAACGGTTGAGTATTTGTCTTAGAAACGGGTTGTTGACTTGTTGCGCTCAACTAAACAGTTGGATATTTTTTGTATCATAAAGTCAACATGTTGTGCTCAGCTTAAATAACTAATAGAAGATATTTATACCGTTTCTTATCCATAATTTCCAGCTGAAGTAATTAATTTAGTTAATTTAAATTATTTCTTTTGTTCATCTTTTATTTTTTTTAATTGTTTACATTTATCAGCTCTTTATTTTGCAGTATATTTCTCAAGCCGTTTCTAAGTTTCGTGGCAATTGAGCTCAACAGTTACGTCTGATGAACGTGCCCAATGAGTATTTTGTTGGCGGATAATAAATCAGAAAAGAAAACACTTGAAAAGCATTTTTTCACTCAACACTAAAATTTAATTTTAAGAGAGAGAAACAAAGAGAAACCAATTTATAACTCTTAACTGGTCTCAACGTACGTCAAAATTTAAAAGTGGCCCAACTTTCGTACTTTGCGTTGACGGAGACGTACTGATTGTTACAACACTCATTAGAAAACCTGTATTTCAACTTTCTTATACTTTGAAAAAGACGACGCACTGTGGTCAATATTTTGAGATAGCGGCCAAAACTCCTTTTGGTTTTTGTTCTCTGATTTTAAAGTTATTAGACTCATATGAAAGTAGACAGTAGTAAACCTCGGGAGCCAAAAAATTAGAACTCTATTTCAACTATTTCACTGAGAACAGGGTGGTCCAAAATGGGCTTTTTCAGAATTTAGTAAATTTATGATATTTTTAGTTAATTTTTAAAGTTTAAATGATCATAACTTTTTTGTTTTTCAAGATTTTTGGACGAAATAAATTTTGAGTTGTAACTTAACTTATTTCCTATTACTGGTAAGAAAAATTGAAGCTCTACTGTTTTCAGAACAATTTAAATATTTTTTTTAAAAAAGGTCAAATTTCTCGGAAATTTCCTACTTCATAGAGCACAACTCCTGTGAGTCAAGCTGAGTCAAAACACAAATTTACTATTTTGTAGCCCTAACTCTCCCCTACATTCCTATATATACATGTCCATGCATCGGGACTGCACTTTTTGAGCTACAGCAATTTATCTGACCCAAGGTAAGATATTCGGTACAAATGCACGTCATATCTTTTGAGAAGTTATTTGTATGTGAAAGTGGCATATGCATATATTTTGATGAAATTTTGTACAAGAGTTCTTATAAAATAATTCTGTTGAAATTAGGAGAAGTTGGCCCATATTTGGACGTAGTCCACATAGGAGGGTGTATCAAAATTTTGACAAAAATTACAATAGAACTCTCAAATTATGTGGTATCTAGCAATTCATTTGGAAAAGGTAAAAAATGATTTTTTTGCTATCTAATATTACATAACTTAAATACCTGAAAATTGCAAATAAATTTAAAACCAATGAAAATAACTGGTAAAACCAAGTACCTGTTATATTATGTTTCAAAGAGGTAAAAAGGATCATGTTGTTGAAACTTCGAGCAATAGTATATTAATCCATGTATTAATTTTTTTCTTCATTATTGTTTAAACAATGGCTAAATTCAGTTATAGTGTTCTATCTTATATATATTTTGAACGGAAAGATGAAAACGACATTATTTTACATATAATGAATAATCCATTCTTCAAAATATGCGACAAACAAGAAATAAACTTATTTTTAAAAAGCCATCAGTAACTACCACGGAAACTGGAAAAGGTGGTCGACCAGCAAAGCCAATTGATAATTGTAGTGAAAGATCACGAAGACGCAAGCTTAAACATATCAATGAAGAAGTTTCTTGTAGCATCATAAAGGATTCATTTCTGCATCAAATTCAACCATCGAAAACTAAAAACAGTAAAATTGCTATCATTGAAAAAATAGTGGAAGCAAGCCCCAGACGCACAAAAAGGAAAGGATGCCGACACCAACTAAAGAAAATAAATTTACTCCAGAAGAAGCATTTGCACTATTTTTGGATTTGAAAATGACTAAAAACCAGTATACAGAATTGCGGAAGCGAACCAATGAAAAAAATTGTGGAATTTTTCCATCATATCGAGATATAGTTTCTGCCAAAAAATATTGCTTACCTTCACCAACTGCTATTAGTGTAACTTCAAGTTCAGCAGAAATAAAATTGCAGGATCTTCTTGAACACACTGCAGAACGATTATTAAAGACATTTGATGCTGACTATTTAAAGAAGTTTAAAAATTGCAGCATGACTTTAATTTCTAAATGGGGATGGGACAATGTAATGCGGAAAATTCATCAGATGCCAATTTATTCATGATTTCTTTCGTTCCATTACGTTTAACAAAAATTTATTGGTTCAGAGCCGTCAACTAGTAGAGCTGCAGAGATAGATGTATGGAAGAATGAAATTCTCTCGTCAACAAAATTTTGTAGACCAATAAAGTTTGCTTACAAAAAAGAAACTGAAGATGTCATAACTGAAGAAGTTGGCAAAATAAGAGATGAAATTAAAGAACTTCAACCAGTGATATTTGAATTTAATGACCAATCCATCGAAGTTAACTTTAAAATGTCACTTACAATGATCGATGGAAAAGTTGCATAAGCTTTAACCGAAACAAAGTCTTCGTCAAGCTGCACCATATGCCAAAAAACATCAAGTCAATTGAGCCAACCACCAACACAAGACGATAGTTTTAATGAAGCATATGAATTTGGAATGTCACCGCTTCATGCTAGAATTCGTTTTATGAAGCATATTCTTAAATTGGGATACGATTTGGAATTTGGCCCGTTAGGCGAAACAATGAGAAACAACAAAGAAAATTTGGAAAAAAGAAAGCAAAAAAAAAAGATATTCAAGAAAAATACCGTGAGATAAGCCTTATAATTGACCAGCCAAAGCAAGGAGAAGGAAATTCTAATGATGGAAACACAGCAAGGAGATTTTTTTTTCGATCCAGAAACTGCAGCTTCTATAACTGGAGTAGATTATGATTTAATACGACGATTCCAAATCATATTAGAAGTTATAGCACGTAGCAAAAAGATGCTAATGATAATGCCAACCACAGTTCACAAAATTTTGTTCCATACGGAACAAATAATTCAGCACAATATGCTTCCAATTGGAGATCTCTCAGAAGAAGCGCAAGAAAAAAGGAACAAAGACTACAGATTCTTTCGCGAGCACAATACAAGAAAAATTTCCCGATATTGTACTAATGAAGATTTTATTAATATTTTGTTGTGCACATCAGACCCATATATGTCCACTATTCGACAAAAATGGAAATCAACCTCATTAGAGTTAGATGAAGAAGCTAAACAACTACTGCAAAATGAAAATCAAAGCTATTTGGAAGAAATTTTTACAAATATTGTTTAATTAATACTAGTTTAAAAATTATAATTTGTTCTAATTTTATTATAAATTTTTATTAATACATTTAAATAAAATATATGTGCACTTTAAATCAATAGTAAAAGTTTACTTAAAATTTTATCGATGTTGTGTTCTGTATATAATATATCCAAATGGTATTGATATTGTGGGGAAAATCAGTGTTATTTTTCAGTTTAATCCTCACAAGAATAAGCTTTCTTCCAAAAAAACCAACCTTTGGCCCCTGTGAATATTGAGACTAAATAAATGTCAGGGGCCAAATGTTGGCATTTTCTGACCAAAATTAAGTTTAGGAATAATAAATAAGTATTGGTTGCAAAACACGATTGAAGAAAATAAGAAATTATAAAAAAATACCTATTTAAAATGTCAAAATATTCAACTTTTACATGGAAACTCAACAAAATATTAAAATGCATTTTTAACTCCACATTACTTACTTTCCCATCAGTCGATTTTTACGTTTGAAAATGCAAATTGAAGCTTAAAGTCCCTCCTATTGAACAAAACAAATTGCGTAAAAAAATACCAATCCGGTCAAAAGTTATAGAGTTTTGACCGCTATCTCGCGAAATTGACCACTGTGCGACGTATAACATATGACGGATTCTATGTGCCCCGGCCTAAATACAATCAACAAAGAAATTTGATATTTACTGTACAACTACCAACTAGTTATGAAATTTAATGAGAATTTTAGAAGTAAGTATGTGTTTGCATTGCGTGAGATTGAGAGTAATTTAAACAAATCATATTATGTCAAAGTTAACCGCAGTAGAAGACAGTATGTTATAGTGACCATAGTAATACAACTACTGTGATAATTTCACAGCCGAAACTTGGACTTATTTTTAAACCTTTTTACTTTAGCATACGTAGATAGGTGATGTGTAGTGATCATGAAAAAAATAGATGTCTGGATTTCAACTTTTTAAGATCTCCTCATAGCGAAACTACGATGTCTAGGGGTGGTTGTGTCGGTGTGTATGCCACTCTTTTTCTGGAGTCTCTACATGTCATACCGTTTGACATATCAGAATGAAATTCAGTGTATGCTTTTGTTATATAAAGAGCTGCACAGTTTTTGGACATAATCGGGAAGGGGAAAGGGTATTTAAATATATTTTGAACTTTTATTCTTTATTTAATATCCATAAAGATATCTGTTACCATGAGGTTGTTGTAGTTGTAGGCCACTCCAGATTTTTTTAATCTTTTTGTTTCACTCTTTTTAAGATAAAGCTTACGGTCGTAAACCTGAGCTAAATATTATGGCTAGGTGCAGTACCCTGAAAAAAGACTCCTCTTTTTCATAATATTGTGGTTGCATGCTCACCACGACTTACTTAAATATCAGCTACAGCGGAACTGACTTATAATATTGATGTGAGTCAAACAGTGAATCAATGAATACGCAAGTAAGTAAATTTTTCATCATATCTCAGGATATGATTCACCTATTAGATTATTCCTATGTAGTCCATTTGTATTGTAAATCTCATCATCTTGTGATAGAAGCAAAGAAAGTTATGAGGAGGTAAAAATGAGGCGAATCGATTTATTTGATTTTATTTAATCTTTAAAAAGATACTTGCATTTGGACCACCCCGCGCTTGAACCTTTAGCAGACATAATAAAACCCTGTAATGCATCCTGCTTGTTACCAGCGTAGATTTTCATATTTATTTTCTGTTAGTTTCCAATTAACACTACATTTGTTAACACTGTAAAACCTCGTAGCGGCCATCACCGATATCCCGAAAACTTACTCCAATTCAAATGGCACTTTTTTGTACAGTTAACTTCACTTTATTTCCATAAATTTCTATCTATTACCCAAGTGTTTTTGTCTTAAGTTTCATTACTTTGAAATAAGCACTCGTATTTGTTTGTGCTTAAGAAAAACTCATTTGTAATTTGCATAAATCTTATTAAATCAGGCTTAAAATTTGTCTGCTAAAACTCGTTACTCATATGAAAATATTTTAAAGTGTACAAGACAACTTCGTGCCTCTTAAGACGTCATTGATGTGTTTTTAACCAACTTGAACATTATTTTTACCAACTGTCGACTGCAGCGAATTTTTCTGGCAAACAACATAATAGAAACTGAAAATAAAAATAAAAAGAAAAAATATTATAGAAGTAAATTAAATAAAGTGCGTCAGCCTAGCAGCTGCAGTAGCTGTAGTAGCTGGAGTTAAGATATAGAATTTCTGAATTTATACAGTGGAGGACAAAAAAGGATATTTGTGTATCAATACAAAGCAGAAGATTTTTACTAACAAAATCTGTGCTCCAGTCTTCTAAGCGCAGAAAAGAACCGAAAGAGGCTAAAATTAAAGTTATGCAGAGATCAGCCTATATAGAAAATGGGGAGGATGTCAGTGAAATAGACACATCTACCGCAAAAAAAGTGTAGAGATTCCATTACCTATAGAAGAAATCTCAAAAACTGTAAGGTAAGAAGAAGTAGAGTAAATCGGGAAAGATGTTGAATGCCTCAATAGAGTGATTGGTACGGAGCTAGTTTATCAGTCTGGGGATTGCGCCAAATACCCTGGGTGTAAGCAAAAAAGCTTCGCAGGTTAAAAATTTATAAAAACTCGAAAATAGTCCAATTATGGAAAGTAAAAAGTGGCCGCATCGAAGGATAAAGTATCAGATACTAAGACAGAATCAAATTCATAATTGCTCTAGTTTATAATACCGTAGAAATTAATGTCTTGCAATGGTTGGATTATAGCAGGGAATAGATAAGTTAGGTTAAGTTGAACAGGTCGCCAGTTTTGTATTTAAAATCGACTCACTTGAATCCTAGTGGTCTTTTTGTAAGGCCTGAAAGGGGATGTACAGAAGCTCCTTAAGGTTTCTGTACATCTACACGTTGTCTAGTGCAAAGTCATTTCAAAGCCCGTATAAATGAATTTATCCTAGAAATGTCACAACCCGAAAGGTCTGTCAGGTTTTGCAGCCTCGTACTGCCAAGAAATGGCGCCCTGTCAGTAGAATAAGTTGGACAATGGCAGAGGAAGTGTTTCACCATCTCATCCTTCTCCTCCTCCCTTTGACAAATTTAGCATAAGTCATTATATGGGTGATTTAATCTCAGTAATGAAACACACCGGTAGTCAATGTTAGCACAGTGACCGGTCCCCTGTTATCCCATCTGTCCTTGAAGGATTTTCAACAGGCTTGCAATTGAGATCGTGCAATGTGATCTTGTTAGAACACCGACTATTTAACTATCTCCTGATCCCTAAGGCTGGTTCCAGATCTAGCAAGTTCATTCGCAATTATGTTCCCTGGCACCCCTGAGTGCCTCGGTACCCAAAAGAGTTTCAGGTGGGAATGTCTTGCTATCTCGTCTAGAGATGTCCGGCATTCTCGAACCAACCTGAACGTTATGTATAGACCCTATAAAGAGTTTATCGCGGTACAAATCAGAATATCTATGCCACATAGGCTGTGGTACCTCAACCAGATCTTTTTAGTGCTGAAATTTTTGCGTGAACGAATGGTCGTCGTGAATGATTTTGATACTCAGAATCTTCTAACTGGCATGTGTGAGTGCGACCATTAATTAGTAATACCACGGATTGCTAAGGCACCTCCCAAAATGTTAGCATGGACGAAGCTTCTCTCGGTCTCCATGCCTAGGTGGCACTAACCCTTTTTGCCGAATTCATGACCAATTGTTTGACCATTAGGTCGGTTGGCAACCAATGTAAGTGCTTCGATCAGTGGAGACTATCAGACCAGCGCTCCAGGGGACAGGTACTTGTAGGAAGGCTTAAATGCTTCTCTGGAAGCCTTTTTAAGTATTATTTCTTGCCCAATATTTGCACGAATTTGGCAGGAGAGTTAATAATATTATAGGTCTATTAAGGTTTTTAATTGCATGTAGTGTTGCAACAAAGTCTTCTAGGTATCTTTTGAGAGAGAATCTTCGGGATTCTAGTACCTCCCTTAGCAATCTCGATCTCTATCTACTGCTGTTTTTAAATTAAGGGCATCTGTGCAATTACCACTTCTCTTCAAAAAGATTGAAAGTCTCTTACTTATACTTCAGAATCTCTCTAACAACATACTATTGCGTCACACTGTAGTGTAATTTTAAATTATTACCAACCATAAAATGTGTAGTTGAATATTTTAATTTTTTATCAACCAAAATATTATTGCAAAATATATCCATATCGTATGTTTTTTGTTTCTAAATTTATGGAAACTTTATTTATTTTCGCTTCAAGATTTCAGTAGTTTTATTAACGACTGAAACTCTAACCAAAAATAATTCATTTATATAAAACTTATATAAAAAATATGACTTAAATTTATAAATGCAGAAATATTTTTTTTCTTTATAAATAAATTCGTATTAATATTAGGATCTGTGCTCAAGGTGGCTTATGTTTATTTATGTTAAGACTGATTAGCATTTGGCTGCTCATTGCTGCTGCCTTAAGAAGCTAAAAGCCTATGGCCTTTTAAATATTAGTTTAGACAGATAAAAGGATTTAGCTTAAACAAAGACACAATGCTGAAATAAACTAAAATGCAAATGAAAATGAAAATCAAAATTAGAATTAAAATTTTTATAAATGCAGCTGGTTTTGTTTTGTAGAATTAAGCAAGCATCTGCTTAAAGTTGCAAATGTTGCTTTTATTCGCTGGAAAAATTAATTAAAATGGAAATTAGCTAAAATTGCACTGCTATAAACATTAACATTAATTAAGTTTAAAAAACAAACTCTACAAACTGTTCATGGATAACATTTTTTAGCAACCTTAACTTTAAATTTGGGTTCCAACATTTTTGTTTATGATTTTAATGTTTTGACACAATTAAAGAAATTTACGAAATAATGAGACCAATGACTATAAGTCTCAACTTGTTTTTAAAATAAATCTGGAGTGGCCTACACTCAACTTAATATATCTCATGAAAACAGATATTTTTATGGATAGAAGTATTACATAAAGAATAAAAGTTCAAAGTATATTCGAATCGAAAAATTTGATATTTTCGGTTTGGGGTGTTAGGTAAACTTCCCCTTGCCCCTTCCCGATTATGCCCAAAATTTATACAGCTCTTCATATTCATAAAACAAAGGCACATACTTCATTTCGTTTTAATATGTTGTACGGTATGACCTGTAGAACGTTCACAAAATTTGGGGGTAAGGAAACTACCTCTTGCCCTCTCCCGATTATGCCCAAAAACTATACAGTTCATTACCTTCATGTACCAAAGACACATACTAAATTTCATTTTGATATATCAGACGGTATAACCGGTACAAACTCCACAAAACTAGTAGCATACACACCCACCCAGAGACATCATCGGGAAAATAGTCAAAATGGATACAGGAGACCTCAAAACGTATAAATCCGTCGAAATCCCGACCTTGATTTTTTTCATGATTACCAAAATTTACCTTATACTACGTATGGTAAAGTAAAAAGTACATGTTCTACCGAGTTAAGCAATTCCAGGACAGATGAAGTAAAATTTATGAGTTTGGCAGTGATGCTGGATTGAACTGCCCCTGAAGTCCATGTCAAGTCATTGCTGAGACTGAGAGAATCAAGCAAATTAATGATCTAAACACTTTCCAATCAACAAGAAATAAGATGCAGCTCCAAAAGTAGTTCATATTTAAGCAGCTAATTGTCATCAGGTGAAGGATTTAGAATGGAACTTGAGGCTAGGTTGTGCCATATGCAAAGGGCTTTCCTCACTCTTAGAAACATCTTACTTTTTAGAGAGCGAGCAATGCTTTTTCTATTTAAATTCACTGTTAAAACGATGCTTACTGGAACCTTAAGGACCTATGTCATAGAATCAATTCTACAGTTACAAAAGTATATCTACATATATAGGCTGCATGCAAAATTACCCTATGCAAAATCGCCAAAAACAAAATTGAAAAATTGTCAATGAATAATCACCCTAATAGTCAATAGTTTTAGTAAGGGCATTGATATTGGTTTAATTTATCGAGAAAGCTTTGAGCTTGCAACTTCTGTATGTAATCTTTGATCAAAATCCAAGTCGTGCTGCTAAAGGAACTCTGCATAACCGTAGTCACGGTCGCTACATCCGTTACTAAATTAAACCGATGATTTAATTCATCGAGTAAAGCCTAGTACTCTGTTCGAATTTGTGAAAAATGTTGAGCAACATTTATTATTTCACAAGAAAAATTTTACATTTAAAAAGTGGTGTCTATCTGGCGATTTGAAAGAATTTTACGATTTTATTGTTTTTAAGTATACCACATTGTTTTAGAAATGTTAACAAAAGCCAAGCGATCACCTGTTGTTTGAAAAATTCCACATGAAATAATGCCGCTTTGCTTTATTTCACAGCTTTGATAAAATGTTGCCAGAAACATTTCAATGTTTTTCCAGAGCAAAAACAGAGTACTACTTCTGCAACATTTTTTCATGACTTTTTCATAGAAATTTTTTTTGTATGCAATTTGACAACATTCCGCATGAAAAACTGAACAGAGTACCAGGCTTAAGCTTTGAGAAGAAGTTGTATGTAATCTGTGAACACAGTCTGTTAGGAAGCTGTTTGCTATCAACTTAAATAAATTGTTGCTAATGTATGTATGCATTCATTTAAATAAATATGACAGGTCTATGTGAATAAATAAATAATAAGGGTACAAATAGTTTGCTAATATGAGTTGAAATATTTAATTATTGTTTATTATTAAATTTTAGAATTAGGCGTCGCAGGCAAAAAACTTTTATAAAATATAAAAAATTGCGCGACTTTTTCCATTCTGTTGGGCGATTTTTCATAGGGTCATTTTGCATGCAGCCACATATGTATATATCATCTTCAAGTGTGGTAAAGGCAGCATACAATGGCAGATCATATCAGCCGCTCTGCCATTTCTACACAGGCTTTTAATCTCGATAGATTGACTAAAATACGTAACATAATCAAGGCAAAGATTAATGTTCTTGGCAGAGCTGATAAGTTTTTTTTTCAGCATATTGATGGTCGATATCGATGTTAAATATTCTTATATCAATCAACATTATTCGAGCTTGCTTAAAGGATCGCTGCGTACGCTTCTCCTGTTAATCCTAAATTATATCGTGTAAGGATAGTTAAAAATCCAGGGCATTCAAACCAACGTGTCGACCAATGATTACGGCTCTCACAGGTCCCCCTGTCACGTTGGCATGCCACCTGCTGAATATTCTGGAACCTTTCGCTTTGACTTAAACAAGACAGTCATAAATGTAGTTTGTTTTGGTTTTGCGTTTTTATTCCGTCACAGTGTTCTATAGGACACCTGTTTGAACTTGGGCATTTCTTATAACTAGAGATACAATTGGCTCTGTAAAACCCAGGATCAGATATTTAAGAATTCGTTGTTTTCAGAACAAGCAAACTAGTGGGTAGACTATTTGAACGAACTTATCGCTCACTAAATCATAAAAATTCACAACTCAAAATTCACAAAGGTTTAGGGAAGATAAAAAACTGATCTTAAAAACACGTTTATGAGTTTATAATCAAATTGAGTTCCTCAATAACGATATTTTTCCAGTTAAAGAAATCAATAATGCAAAGGAAATTTTCCTGATCCTTAGAGATTACGAAAAAAAACGATTTTAATAAAATTTTAAGCTGTGACTGATTGTGACTTAGAGTGCCATATGATCCTTATAAGATTTATACTTGTACAATTTAAAAATAATTTCTATTGATATAATTTAAAATTCTTATAGTTAGTAAAAAAATTTAAACAAAATTTTTTTTCCATTTGATTTTAAGGTAAATGTCGTCCAAATATTGACACCAAAATTTTATTCTTTTATTTTCTTAGAACGGTTTCGTTAAGTGCCATCAGGAAAGTTGTCCGCCTATTGATGATTGTTACCTGTTAGAAAAGAAGACCTCCGATACATGCTGCAATAAATGCAAAGGTAAGCAATTTTGTGATGATGAATAACCTCTTCTTATGTATGCAAACGAAAACAAAACGCTTTGCAAAACTTTTATAAGAAATAAGTAAAAAAAATTAAAATTTAAAGCCTGTTCTTGAGTAGTGAACTACAATAATGACACCATCTAAATTTGACATAGGCATCTCTAACCGTAACGTTTATGTTCGAGTAAAATCTTGACGGTGTATTATACTGATGCTCTAAAATACTTACACTCAAAATTTGATACTTCTTTGAGCATAGCATGCGTGTTACAGTAAAAACTTTGTAGTATAGGACAGGCGAGAGAGGTACTCACCAGAGATTAATTTAGTGTACAAATTTTATCCTCTATGCACACAAAGCTACACAATGGACATCGAAAAAAAAATACATTGAAAAATGTATGCATGACTCACTTTATACACGAATAACTCTTGAGTGTCCACTTCTGTGCATTATATCTAAATGTGTACATTGAAGGCATTAAAAGCATCGAATTAACTTTATATACGTATGCACATTAGTGGTGAAGATAGCATTGAATTTGTTTTGTAAAGCAAACAGCGTTGCCGTTTTTGGTTGTTTGTACTTTTATTTAAATTTGGTTAGTTTCTTTCTCAAAGTAGAAAGAACAATTAATGAAAATTTTACTTCTTTCTAAGGAATTGTATTAGAGATTTGAATTTGAAATATAGATTATTTTATGTTTTAAATAATATAAAAAAAAAATATTTTTATTTATTTATTAATACTTCGCTTTGGTGAAATTAAGTGTAAATCAGTACAAACATTTAATTTATTATTGAAATTAATAAAATTGAACTCGGTCCTTCGGACTATTTTTGTATAATAATAAATATAAATAAATACCCAATATCACTTTTATGTCTCTAGTTAAAAAGTTACAAAAAACACTAATATGGCAACTTCCACCCATGTGTTTGCTTGCTAAAGCATATACACAAGATGTACACAAGTACAGTCATAGCCACACATTAATATCAGATGTACATGCCGAAAGAAAGCCAATGTCTTCAATGTATAGAAGTGTACAAGTGTTTTCAAGGTGTCCATTAAAATTTCTTGTACATTTCAACGATCTCTGGTACTCACCATATAAGTAGAAAACTAAAAGACTGACTGACTGAAACTAGTATTAAATAGTTAAAAGGTAGTGAAAATAAGAAGAGGAACAAAAGTCGATTATTTCTTTCTATTATATGGAGTTTTACAGTTGGAGTCACCATTATAGAAGCTCTGTCTATTTCTACTGCCATGCTAAGAACTTTCAAGCATATTATACTGGTCGGCAAATTACAAAAGTCGGGGGCAAGGACTTTGTTATGTGATTTTAATGGACTTTAGTATACTGAATCCAAATCTATTCACAGATTGTACTGCGTCTAGTTGAGATTTTCTTATTAAAATAAAATACTGATGTTAAAATATTAATTACGTATTTATTATGAGAAGAGTAAAAAATTTTCATTGAAAAATAAATTATTCAAAAACATTCTTACTTTTCTGTTTAATAGCCTTTTTCAATTCAGAAATCTTCAAAGCAACCAGAAAAACACGGTTGCCAATATTCTTACTATTTGGCAACTGAGGTTGTCAAATAGTCAGTTGCCAGTTGCCATTCGTAATATAGTTCTGGCAACTGCCAACACAACTGAAGTTAGGTTGCCATCCGTAATCGACTTATAAGATCTATAAATATAATAAATAAACATATCTGTCTCTCTTTCTGTCTGTGTTAGCATTACGTAAAAACTACTGGATGGATTTTGTGTGAAAGTACCTTAGTATTCTGATTCCAATATAGGATACTTGTTTCCAAAAGTATCTCATTTCCAAGAGAAAGTGGAGAAAAAGCAATGAAAGTACACCGATTTTTTTTTACCTGTTTAAGGGTACTGCATATTTTATTTGAAAGCGGGATATTTTAAACACGATTGCAACACAGAAGGCGCTGTTTTGAAATAATTACAAAATATGAACTACTTACTGCCAAATAGCCAATTGAATAAAATTTTTATTTGATTTCTATTTTAACTTTGTGGAATTACATTGTTATTTAAATATTTTAACGACAGATTCAGACAAAACATTAATGACAATGAACACATGTTGATAACGGTACTATTGAAAAGTAAATTTAAAAAATAAAGTGTAAAGAATTTGTCATTAGTTTTGTATACTAAAATTTTATTGTTAGATGATTCTTTAAAATATAGAGAGCACAACATGTAAAATCAACATATGCACATATAGTTGTTTCGCTCATTGTATATATTTGATCTCTGGAATGATTCATGGCAAGGTAATAACACAACTAAACTTTTTAAAGTTCTGAAAGATTTGGAATTTAAATTTTAGAAAACTGTATTAGCAAAATCAGATTTTGTTAAACTTAACAGGCTTAAAATAGGCCATTGGGAACAGTTAATTAGGAATGTACAACCTGCAATATGTGAATATGGCAATACGCTAAATATTTATCATATTTTTAATGAAGATGATCTTCTTCAAACAAAACGAGCACGAATTTAAAAACATTAAACAATTTTTAACAGATATTGCGTTATATATATCATGATTTAAATCTAGAATCGATTTATATGTTTACTTAAAAGTTAATTAGATTTAAAAAAATTTTATTTGTATAGTGGCCTATATAATCTTATAGTGTTGCGGCCTTAAATCATAAATAAATAATTTGAAGAATTTTATGCAGGGATGGGTATCTTTATATAAAGTAAACTCTTAAGAGACTTTAAATTTGGTGTGAATTACTTTCAAAGCAAAATCAAACAAAATACTGTCAGGACGGACATAACGTGCTCATACGAAACGGCACCAAGATTTGCTGAGAAAGAATCTAAATGCGAATGCAAAAAGTGAATTTTTAATGGCATGTTGCATCCAAGTTATTGATACGAAAAAATTCTTTAACCAAATTCTTTGTAATTTATAGAACATCGGGTTTTTCAACAAGGGACGCTACAAAAGTAGAGCGACAGCAGACGATGCCATATTTCTTACCGCTCTTTTGGCATTTCTCTTCAGTAAGGTTTGCCATTTCATGATAAAAAGATATACGAGCCTACAACGAGTCGAAGATTTACTATCGAAATTCGGAGTCAGTGGCCTCAACGTTAAGAGCTCTACGTCCAAATTATGGTCGTCATAATCATCCTAGCAGATCAACAATTGAGCGTCTAGTGGAAAAATTTGAATCCACAGGCACAGTACAAAATGTTCCCGCGCCAGTGTGCGAATTTTGCGAAAAGATCTTGGCCTGCATCCTTACAAGATCAAATTGACGCAAGAACTAAAGCCGCTTGACCACCAGAAGCGTCGTTTGTTTGTGAATTGGGCGCTTTGTAGCGCTCTTATTGAAAAACCCCTTATTTCCAAGAATATTGTGACATATTTTCGAAAGCTACCCTGCTTGCAATATACATTTCAGGTATATAAATGATTCTCCATCTCTGTTCACAGGTTTTGTCAAATTTTTGATTAAGCCTAATTTGATATGTAGAGTCGGCAATTTTTTTTTTCTCATTGGCAATATTTTTTTTAGTATGAAATGATTTGATAGCCCCTTTCAGCCAACTTGTCAGAGCTACTGCACATGTTTTGCAACATCATATATTTGGGATCCAACTTACCTCTCTCTATTTCAAATCGAAAATAATGACCATAAGCCTTTTAATTATTAAGAGCGTCATCTTTCTGTGATTCAAGGCAATTAAAAATCCCCACAAATGTAACATAAATGATTTGGCGAATTTTTTGCATAAATCCGCTTGCACATATCAGTTACATGCTATTTATACGATGCAAGTGTGTTTATAAGGATAAAAAAAATCTTTTTTATGGGGTTTTGTCAACCCAATTGCATGGTTTCCAAAAAAAAAAATTGGTTTTGCAACTGAACCGAAAAATGCAAGTATGTACGGGTATCAGACAATGTTTGTCACAGTAGGTTATCTGCTATTAATTGCGATTAAATTCAACATTTGTGCATCGATTTTCATTATCTATAGTTATTTTACTCCCATTATACTTCCACAGAATAAAATATTTTCACCAATTAAAACCTTTAATTGGTGAAAATATTTCAGAATTTCAGAATTAATTAAACAATTATTTGATTCAATTAAACAATTAATTGATTCAATTAAACAATTAATTGATTCAATTAAACAATTAATTGATTCAATTAATTGTTAGTTAAATAATTAATTGTTTAATTGGGATTTTTTTCTTCTCTTTTAAACAAATATATATTTGAATCAATTAAAAAATTTATTTTAAAATAATTGACAAAAATGTAAAATATTTGGCGTTTTTATTTTTGTAAAAATTTTTGAAGACGACAAGACAAAAATTGAGTTTTTCATTAAAAGTTAGTTTGACTTAAAAGTAATTTTATCCCACTTCTTTCCGTGCTTCAAATCGAATAAACCGTTATAGAGTTGTATTGAAATAAATTAACGTAATCGCCTTGTTTCGTGATAGATGAAACTGAAAACGGATTTCAATTTAAAGAATCGAGGTCACATATTTATATTACGAGACATTTTTTTTTTTTTTTTTGAGCAGAACAATGTTATCTATATCAGTTTTTATTGTATTTGGCCATTTCCAAGGTGGCGTGGCGTGACATTTGTACGACAAATAGTAACAAAAACTGTTGGTTAACGTTTTATTTTTCGGTCAGGGTAGACCTTTCTGTGGAAATGCCCATATACAAAAGCAGGCAAAATGCAAGTTTTTTCATCCCAAATATATAATATAATTATTTTAAATATAATATAATTATAAATATAAACAAAATATAATTATTTTAAACATCTATTTTTTATTTGTATGTTAGGCTGTATTTTTCGTGGCATCCCTTATGCCAGTGGCTCAGAATGGACGGATCCTGAGGACCCCTGTAAATCATACAAATGCGTCGGCAGTGTTGTTACCGAAACAATAATGAAGTGCTACACTCAGTGTGATGACAGTCAATTGACAAAACCAAAACCCGGAGAATGCTGTCCAACATGTCAAGGTAAATGGAAATATAAAATTAATTATAAAACAGAAAAAGAAAAGATCTTATAACTCTATACTGGTGACATTGGATTTAAGTAAAGCGTTTGATTCTATAAGTCATAATTTGATATGTAATAAACTTTGCAGTGAATTTAAATTCGGCAGTTCTGCTTGTTCTTTGTTATATTCTTTTCTAACCCATAGATCTCAATATGTTGTATATAATGAACAAAGATCCGCAACTTTGGAAGTTTGTAGAGGGGTTCCACATTAGGTCCTTTACTATTAATGATGTCTTTTCGAAATTGTCTTTTCGAAGTGTTACACATATGCGAATGACATTCAACTTCTAGCACATGACAATGGATTAGGTTAAGATCACCTTTCAAATGACTTCAACAAAGAGATGCAGAGTATAGTTGATTGGTCTGATTTAAATTATTTAACCTTGAATTCCTTTAAGACCAAAGCCATATTTTTTTCACACAACCCAATTTACCCTTATATTTTCATTCGTAATGAACCTATTGTATTTGTTTAATATCACAATATTGTAGGAGTATATATTGACAACAGGTTAGATTTTCAATACCAAGTGAGTAGTATTGTATCCAGAGTTTCATTTACTTTGAGAAAATTATATAGCTTAGGTATTTTTCTGCCTGTTAATGTAAGGAAACGTGTTGCTATATCTTTGTGTTTTCTTTTGTTTACTTATGGAATAGAAATATTTTCCGGAATGTCACAGCAAAATATTGACAAGCTTAGACTCTGTTTTAACAGAGTTGTACGTTTCATATATGGTCTTCATTATAGAGAACATATTTCGGCATATGTATTTCGCACGTTGGGTTCCGACTTTCGTAGGTTTATTGATTAACGGGTTATGTTGCAATTTTATAAAATAATAAAATGTAATAAAATTATGTATCTTTTGCAGAAATTTAACTTTGGTCGTTCTAGTAGAACAAATTTGCTAATCTGCCCAAATCACTCTTCATTACTTATGAGCAGATCTTTTGTTGTAAGAGTGTCGAGAATATGGAATAACCTACTTTATTATGATGTCCGAAACTTTGATAAATCTATTAACGAATTTAAAAATACTTTGAAAAAATAAAGGGTGTTTTTTATAGAGGTATAGAACTTTAAGTTGGCATTATTTTTCAAGATGGCGACCGATTTAACAGCTGTCAAGTGATTTATTCTCAGTTTGTTTTGGCAATTCATCATGAATAGACTCACGCCTGAACAACGTTTGCTAATAGTGCAATTTGGGCCCAAAACGAGATTACCGTTGTTCCCGATTTTCATAAGCGAATTTTGTTTAGCAATGATGGTTGAATGGTTACGTCAACAAACAAATCTGCCGCATTTGGAGTGAAGGTAATCCTCAAGTGTATGTCGAAACACCGTTACATCCAGAAAAACTGACTGTTTTGTGCGCTTTATGGGCTGGTGGAATCATTGGTCCGTACTTTTTCAAAAACGATGGTGGCCAGAAGGTTACAGTCAATGGTGATCGGTATAGAGCCATGATTACTAACTTTTTCTTTCCTGAATTGAATCACCATGATGTCCAGGAGATGTGGTTTCAACAAGACGGCGGATCATGTCACACAGCTCGTGCCACAATAGATTTATTGTAAGACACGTTTGGTGACCGCATAATTTCAGGTTTTGGACCTCTGAATTGGCCTCCAAGATCTTTTGACTTAACACCACTAGACAACTTTCTGTGGGGCTATGTAAAGTCATTGGTCTATGCGGATAAGCCACAAACGCTTGACCATTTGGAAGACAACATTCGCCGTGTTATTGCCGATATACGGCCACAAATGTTGGTAAAAGTAATCGGAAATTGGACGTCCAGATTGGACTATATCCGCGCTAGCCGTGGCGGTCATATGACAGAAATCATATTTAAAATGTAATGCCACAAGAATATCTTTCGGATAAATAAAATTCATGTCAATCGAATAATCCATCGTTGTTTTATTGCAACTAAAAGTTCTATACCTCTATAAAAAACACCCTTTACTTATGAGTCTTATATACTGTTACCACAATGGCCGTTAATTTGTCAAATATCATTTTAAATAAACTTCAATATTGGTGCTAAATAAATAATAAATAAAAAAATATAATTTAATTTGAATTATTTTTTAACATAGTCCTAGTTATTAATGTAAATATTTTATAATTTTTATTGCCATGTGTAATTCTGAATTAATTAGGCCTTTAAGGCTTTAAATTCAAATGAAATAAATAAATAAAAACGTAGTGATTAAATATTGGTAAAAATGAACATAATTTTTTCTTTAAAATCAAATGAAGTGATTTTCACAAACGAAATACATATTAAAAAAAATTAAAGGGAAGAAAAAATGATTGCTTGGTAGTATAATAGAAAGAAATATTGTTTAAGAGGGTAAAAACAACAAAAACAAATCAAAAAAGATCTATCTCCTATGAAATATAATATAAAAAATAAATTAAATTTCTCATATCCTTTCTTTGATAAGTTTGTTTAAATAGAAAATTGTTGTTTGTTTTTAAGTGGTTTATTATTCTCCAAAAGTCACAACATAATATGCTCTGTATATAGAAAATAATTATGGAATAAATAAATATAGAATGAAATAAAGGAAAATAGTGTATGACTTACTTTCGACAAGATTTATACTGGAGCCCTAACATGTCGGGCGAATAAATACCCCTATTACGTTTGACAACTCAACTCAGTTAAGTCATATGAGAGACCAAACTCTTTTTAAGTATTATGAAATACAACTCCTTTTTGGTTGTTATTGTTATGGCGTTACCAACTTAAAGTATAAAAATTTGACAGAAGAAAAACAACTTTTTATAAAAATTTGAAAACAAGTGTGTTTTACTACAAATAAAATAATTTAAAACGAATATAAGTTTAGATTTATTTTTTGAAGACGATTAGGAAGACGCTTATCTACTTAGATGTTCTACGTAAAAAAAAAAGAAATCGTTATGAGTCAACCTCCTTGAATTGCCCAGTGTAAAGTAAGAAAAATAAATGAGTTTAAAATGAGTAATAAATAAAAAATTAAGTAATTTTTATAAACTTATTATTAGTTAATTTCAACTGAGCAAAGAAGCGTGTTGGAATTTGCTGGATGATATAAAATACCATTTAAAGAAATCTGTGCATGTAGCAGCTGTACCATCGATATTTAAATTGGGTGCTGTGGCAACGATTCCATCAGTTCTACAAGATTTTCAAATTGTTGTTTTGTTGTAACTTTATTATACCCTTCACCACAGGTGGAAATGGTATATATAAGTTTGTCATTCTGTGTGTAATTTCTACAATATTCATTTCCGAACCCATATTCTGGATCTCTATACATAGAGAAGTTTATTAATCGATGTCCGTCTGTCCGTGTTCGTGTTGTAATGTCATTTGCCAAGGCACCAGAAGAGATACAAGAAATTTAAGCACACCAATCTGTCAGGCAGAGTTAAGAAAATTTTGGTAAATTTATTTTTTTAAATTTAAATTTAATTTAAATTTTTTTAAATTTATTATTTCTAAACGTCAAGTTTTTTCCTGAATTTAATTTGACATTTCTCAATTCCAGACTCTCAATTTCATTCCAAACGTCGCACGTTGGGTTGAATTTCCCAATAATGGCTCTTAATTGAAAATTGAAAATTTATATTCTTAAAAAGTAATCTATTTCAGGTTATAGTAAACAAAATTGTGCATCACTAATTATCTTTTTAATTTTTCTGTTATCTAGTTTTCGAGTTGTGCGTTGTCAAAGTTGAAGTTTTTTTAAGTTTTTGAAAACAGTGGTAAAAACTGAAAAAATATTTTTTTTTTAAATTAAATTTTTGTATTTTCCATATTTTTTCAATGGAACTTTTAATTTCAGGTATTTGGAAACTCCAATATGTATCTCAGCTAAATATTTTTGTTGTAGAAATATTTTTAATATTTTTTTGAAAATTGGTGTAAAAAACAATAATTTTTCACTTTCAAGTAGAAATTCAAATCCGGAAGCTTGGGTAAAATAAAAAATTTGGAATTTTCTATGATATGTCTACTTACAAATTAAATAAAAATATTTTGCGGGTTTTTTGCGTTAAGAAGAAAAAAAATAGTTTTCTATTTCAACATCAAAGAAAAATTCGTGTATGCTTAGCAACGTGAATAATTGTTTTTTAACTTTCTTTTTGTCTGTTTCAATTGTAACTGTTTTCTTTTTTGTATATCGTGGTGTTATTATTTCTAAAAGTGATGTGAATAAACATTACTCGTTACCTGGTACATACTATTTTAGTTGCTGTATCGTGCGGTCATCAGATTAATGTTGAAAATTTTTGAAAATTACTTTATCGACTGTAAAAGACTTTGTTGAAAAATACCCATGGTATAACATGTCTCCCACTTTACTTAAATTTTTAATACATGGTCCCCAGATTATTACTCATGCACCGTTACCTATTGGCCAGTTATCGGAGGAAGCACAGGAAGCTCGTAATAAAGATTTTAAATCGTTTAAATTTAAATACAGAGAAAATTTTTCCCGGAAATGCAGTCGTAAAAAGTCCAATGAAGATATTTTTAATAGATTTTTAATAAGCTCTAATCCTATTATTAGTAATATGAGCAAATATTACATAAAGAAAATTAGCGTGCTACCACAGCAGGTATTGGACCTTTTGTTATTACCTGCAATTTCTGAAGAAAATAATTCCGATGATATTTATTTTTGTGACAGCGAATATGAAGACCAATAGTATTAAACATAAACTGTAAATTTATATTAATAAAAACTTTTTAATAAATAAAGAGTAGTATGGCCTATTTCCGGGAAAATTTTATATGGGGGCTATACAAAATCATTTACCGATTTCGTTGAGTTTTTGTATGTGGAGCTTCCAAAGCAATTTAAATATTCAAAAATAATTTTTTTTAATAGTAGTAATGACCAACTTAATACTACGAAACGAAAAAATAAGTGCTATCTCTAATGCCTGCATTAAGCGCCGTTTTTAGCAATTTCAAACCAGTGTGCGTCGTCAGAATGGTGGCAAGAAATGGTAACAATGATCAATTTTCGAAGAAAATCATTTTCAGTGTTGAGGCACATTTTCACCGCAGTGGATTCGGCAATAAGCATTTGGGCGAATGATAATCTAAGAGTGGTTGTCGAAAAACGAATGCTGAGAGTGACTGTATGGTGCGGTTTATGGGCTGGCGGCATCATCGGGCCGTATTTTTTCCAAAATGAGGCCGGTCAGGCAATTACTGTGAATGGTGTTCGTTATAGTGAGCTGATAACGAACTTTTTATGGCCCGAATTGGAAGACATGGATGTGGACGATATGTGGTTTCAACATGACGGTACCACTTGCTACACAGCTAACGAAACAATTTGCGCGACAAACTCAATGGCCGTGTTATCTCACGTGGTGGCGACGTCAATTGGCCGCCAAGATCATGTGATTTGACACCGTAGGACTTCTTTCTTTGGGGTTATTTGAAAGAAAAGGTGTACGTCGATAAGACAGCAACAATTTAAGAGCTAAAGGATTTGTGGAACAAGATTAACGTGAGTACCTGCCTACTCGGCCTAACCTCACGGTGGTCTTACCACCGAGTGAAACTTAGGCGTAGACTAGCGCCCCCATTGTGTAGTACAACAACACTTTACGATTGCCACCAATCGCTTTTTGTGTGTGATACAGTCACAATGAGTAGCAATTTATATAATATGGCAAGCCTTTCCAAGGCAAGCCTAGATCCACATTATAACCTCTTGCTTAGGGGTTAGGAGACTATCCAAACTCCGTCTGTTGAGAGTGCAACAGCACACTTGATCGACTTTGCACCTTACCTACATAAATCGATCTTAAACCACAACCACCACGTGTACCCCCGAAGGGGACCTACCCAATAACCGGTCACAGAGAGGACAGGCTCTCTGTGGGGCCACCGATTCCCGTGGTACCAGTCCTTTGGGCACTGGTCGGGCCTCGAAGAGGACCCGTATGTTTTAACACACAGACCTTTTCTTCCAGATTTAGGCTCTAGGAACCCTAGCTTCTGGTGCCCCTATTTTCCCCGAGTGAACCGCGTCAAAGCATTTGCCATATTCCTGCAGTGACAATTGGAACCCCCGGGGGTAAGAGCTAAAGGATGAGATAATTCGGCATATTAACGGCATAGAACCTCAATTATGCCTCAGCGTCATCGAAAGTTTGGAGCATCGGATGGAGGTGTGCCGCCGAGGTCGCAGAGGTCAGTTGGCCGATACTTTATTACATAGATAATTGAACCATACCAATATTATCAAAATAAAAAGAAATAACATTAATTTCCTAAATAATTTGTGTTTTATTCAAAATCAACATCGGCCCTTAAGATTTAAGCACCCTTTATTATAAAAATAAATGTATATGCCCTTATCCAAAAAAAAAAAAAATAAAGTCTACTTTATTTCAAATTTTATATGGAAATTTTAACTTAAAGTACACTTTAAGTAGACTTTATTTATTTTGCATAAGGTCAATAGTGCATTGCACTATAAGTTAACTTAACTTCCTAGAAAAAGGTGCCACTACAATGACACGACAATTGTCACGAAGATTCGTCATGATATTTTATTTTTGATAATTTCGTGCAAATAACAACATTATACGGATTCCATCACAATGACTTACCGATGAAAAATTCGTACGGACTATGTATGTCGCTCAAATTTGCCACCGGGTATATCTGTACCTACCACATACAAATATTTCAGCATACCAGAACCTTTTTTATTATGAGGTAGGAATTTTTTATTGTTATAGTTTTTTCCCCTCTCAAATTAAGACAATTGTTTATCTAAGTTTATAAAAGTCATGTTAGAACATGTAGCAACTTGTAGTGGTTTTAATCAAACAAAAGCAAAACAGTAACATTCATATACATAAGCAACAGCAACTGCACTGCAACTACTTACTGTTCGTAACCATGTCTTGTCTTAATTCTCATATTAATTTTCATTCATGTTTCAATAAACAATAAAACAAAACAAAAATGTGAAATATTTTTTTGTGTGGCCTTTGGAATGAGGCATGTTAAACAGAAAAAAAATAAATAAACTTTAGAACAATGAAATCGTGATTTCACCATTGAATGCAACATGATTGAAAACATGATTTTTTTTTTTTTGTTTTCGAGTTTTTGAGTTTTTGTGGTGACTGTTGTTGTCTCATTATCCCTTTTTTAGAGTCTCATAATCAAGTTCACAACAACAGCAGACATAATGTTGCTGACTTACTTACGTTTTCTTGCTGGTTCGATTTTTTTTTATTTTTTGTTAAATGCCCTACACAACGTTCATTTTGTAATGTTTCTGCAAACATTTTTGTTTAAAACGATGAAAATATTTATACAAAATGACAATAAATCCTAATTCATCATTAAATCAAAATAATAAAATACTTATGTATATCTGTAGCAATCTGTACCAATAAGTGGTTAAGCCGCCCCGAGGTTAGTAGGCGCCCAGGGCGAGATTGTGATCTGGCCCCCTACACAATTAATTGTTGTAAATAAATTTATATTTCTCATATAATTTTTTTTTATACTTTTATTTACAAAAGGGATTCATATTATGTAGTAAAAATAAAAAATATAAGAGATAGAAATTTTTTAATTTTATTTCGATTTAGGGAGTCAAAGAATGTAAATAAAAAAAGTTTCAATGAAATCTGGAATGGTAAACATTAACGTTTTATTTTTCCCATTTTCTGCACAACGAAGCTGATGTTGATTACAAAAATATCTGTTTTGGGTAATTTTTGGATAATAATTATCAGCCTTTAATGGCAAGGTACCTTTAAAAATTAACTGCTTCTTTTTTTTTAATTCTGGCCAAGAAGATGGATCCGTATATATCAAGCCAACAGTTTTAGAAGAAGAAATTAATATTGTTTTGTCAGCTTCATTCCCATTAATATCTTCGTCATTAGAATCTGGTATTACTAGTATTTCAACTTCATTAAGTGTACTCACGTTCACTGATGACAGCTCAAGAGCTTTGGTACCTTCTTAAAAAGCACTCCTCTTCTTTTTCTAATTGAGTCTTTGTGCTCCAGAAAGTTTTTTAAACATGATAGTAAAAAATTATTCAGTTCGTAATAATCCTACTGAATGTTTATGGTATGGCAATTTCAAATATAATATTATTGTTTTCGTGTTTTTCTTCTTTATTACTTTTTTGTGGGCAATGAAATAAACAATACTAACTTTTCAATACCTAGCCGTTTTTAATTCGAACACTCGCCGGCCTCATTGACGGCTCATCGTACATTTGAAAAACAGTGTTTACACCTGGCAACCGTTGAGCCACGAGTGGAGCATACATAGGTGCTCTTCTACAACCTACTGTTATTTGTTTTAATAGTCATTGATTGCATTCGAATTTTTCGTCAAATATTCAATATTCGTGCTCCTATCTGACAGCGATATTTCTTTCTCCCTTACAAAATTTTGCGCCCTCTTCACCTGCCCTAGGGGCGGCATTGTACCCATGTGCAAAGTTTTAATTATTTTGTACCATTTTTCAGGAAGTTATAGCGAAATTACTTTCTGCTTAACTTTTTTCAATGTCTAATCTCATTTTGAAGAAAGCTTAAGAAACTACAAGCCCTTTTTCCAAATCATAAAAAGTTCTTTCACAACTTATTAATTGCAACTGAAAAAAACTTAAAAATTAGACTTATTGCCACAGATATAAATGCATTAACGTCTTCTCCTATGTATTGATATTGAGAGTTGCTTTGGCGACGTTTTATTACAAGTTATGATAAAAAATCATCATGTGTGGACATCGAGTTACATACTAAATGAACCGTACATCAGAGGGATGACCCGCAAATGGTTTCAACAACCTTGAAACATACATTACTTTTGTCTAGCATTAGCTGGACTTATTCTCATTTGATTTTTTTTTTGTCAAATAAATATTAGACCGGTAGATCGCAAGGAATGCATACAGATCTCTTGGGATCAATAACCCCCTGCAAAGGTCGACTTTTGTTTGTTTTTCGGTTGGTAAGGTTTTTCTGCTTTGATTTGTGTTAAAGACCTTTATAGAAAGCAATACACATAGAGGTAGCCAATTGACCCAGAGGGTACCCACTGGTAAATAGGAGCAGTTACAGAGCACATAGGGGGTCAATATGAGGAAATTTTTTTTAAAGATTTTTTTTTTGCTTTAGTCTGACCATTCTAACATAATGTAGATTGCAGGAAGGTCCTAAATTTAAAAAATAAACTTCAATAAAATTAAAAAAAAAATTTTAATATTTACAAAAAAATTTACAGACCATTTTCGAAACGTTACTTTTATAGAAAAATGTTCCAAAAAAATTTTTTAAAAAATTTTCCAAAAAAAATTCGAAAAGAATTTTACAAAACATTTTCAAAAAAATATTTTTACAAAAAAATTTCACAAACAATTTTCGAAAAAATTAAAAAAAAATTTCAATATCATGACTGTAACATAACATATTTTTAATATTAAAAATATATGTATGTACTCGTACGTATATAGAGTAACATATTTTTTGAAATGCGTTTGATTTTTAAACCGATGAGATCTCTGTTTTAAAACCTAAATGCATTAAACACATAGACAACATCAGGATACCGACAAACTGTCAAAAATAAACTACACACGTCTAAAGGTAAACGATTATTTTGAAACCAGTATAGCTACATAGCTACACGACCACCGTTGTGGCTGTCGCCAACTTAGGCTAATTTCTATTTTATTCAACAATAGAGACTGTCACAAAATTGTAAATTACAAATTCATATACAAACAAAAAGCTTTGGGGAAAATCTATATAATTAATAGGCAAACACGGTTTTTGTAATTCCTTTTACGCCCTTTTACGTACAACACGTCGACAATTGTAGCCAACAGAATTTGTTTTCATTTATGTCTTCAATTTCTTTAAAGCATGAATGTACATATCTGCATAAATAAAAAAACTGAAAAGAAATATAAACTAATGAAAATTTTTACAAATAAAATTTTGAATTAAAATTTTGAAAACTAAATGAGAATTGTATGCGCTCAAGAACGGAACGTTAATCCTTTTATTCTTATAATCATTGACGTAGGAGGGGCAAAATCCATTTTTATTGGAAAATAATATTATGAAAATAACTATGTAGTACAATTTTTAAAAATTCTAGAGAGGGCAATGGAGGGGTTATTGCACCCCCAGAATGGCTTTTCTAAGCCAATGGGTTATTGTTTTGAGGGTTATAAAGTAACATATGAAATTTGTTGTCAAGCTTGAGTTAGTTTTTATTCTCTCTAAGAAAGAACAATTTAAACTACAAATTAGTTGATATTATGAAAGAAAAATTGGGAAAATTTAATTTTTAGACACCAGCAGAGCGAAATGCACATTTTCTAGATAGCTACGTCCGTCATAAGCACTCTTTGTATCTATCTACTTAGGATAGTGTGTTAGTTGTAAGCATCATCTATTTATTGTTGCTAAAGCTCGTCATAATTATATTTTAACCTAAAATGTATGAAAAATTCCTTTTATTTATTTCTTATTTTTTTTTTTTTTTTGTTTATTTCTTTTCTTAAAAAGGTTGCAAAATCAATGGGCAGACAGTTTTGGAAGACCAGGAGGTTGTCGCTTCAATCGATGATCGTTGTTTGGTGTGTCAATGTACGGGAAATCAATTAAAATGCGCCAAAAAAACATGTCCTGTCTTACAGTGTCCCATTTCAAAACAAAAACTACATCCCAACGAATGCTGTCCACGTTGTACGGAACAACGAGAATTTATGCCACTACCAGGTAAACACAAATTTGGATTTCTTTAGTGATGAATTTAATAAACTTTACAGAAAGAAATATTTTTCTCAATTAAGGTTTTAATTGTTTTCAGATTAAAATTCAATCAAATAATTAACTAATTCAATCAATAGGATTTTTTTTATTCTGTTTAAAGCAAATATATATTTGATTCAATTTAAAAATTAATCTAGTTTTAATTTAAAACGAATTAAAACCTTTAATTGGTGCTAACCATTTTTTTCTGTGTAGCAAGAAAATCAGCCTGTTTTTATTAAACGTGCATGTTTTCTTACACGGAAAAAGATGGGTGATTCAAGTAGAGATACTTTTTTCAATTGCGTAAGGCCTGCACAATGAACAACGTTTACAAATCGTTCAACTTTATTACGAAAATTCACGTTCTGTGAGGAATGTGTTTCGTGCACTTCGCTCAACTTATGGTCATATAATCGACCTACTGAGCGTACTATTTTCAACACCATCACCCATTTTCAGACCCAGCATTCATTATTGGATAATATTCGACCGAATAGACCACGCCCAGCACGCTGTAAAGAAAATATAGCGCATAGATAACACATAGATGGCCAACTTTCCGAATGTCAAAAACGTGGCTACAAATGTCTTCACATATACGGGTATTTTGTGAATTCAACACACTTAGGGGAGTACAATTTTTTTACATTTAGACCCTATTACGCGATATCCCATTGCACTTTCCAAATATTTAAACTATGACTATCTATGTGTTATCTATGAGCTGAGAGTGTACACGAAGACCGTGGAGAGTCGATTCGGCGCCGTTTACAGCAACTCGGACTGACGTATGGAACGGCTTGGCGCATTTTACGTCGAGATCTTAAATTGAAAGCATACAAAATACAGCTTGTGCAACAACTGAAACCGCTCGACCTTCCCAAGCGACATCGCTTCGCTCTATGGGCTCTTGAAAAGTTCCAAAAAGATCCGACGTTTTCAAGGCAAATTTTGTTTAGCGATGAGGCCCATTTCTGGCTCAATGGGTATGTAAACAAACAAAATTGCCGCATTTGGGACGAAGAGTAACCTCAAGAGATTCAAGAGCTGCCACTTGTTTGGTGTGGTTTGTAGGCCGGTGGAATCATCGGTCCATATTTCTTTAAAAATGATTTCGGTGCGAACGAAACCGTCAATGGCGACCGTTATCGTGTCATGATAACCGACTATTTGATGCCTAAAATTGAAGCTCGTGATCTTGGCGACATTTGGTTTCAGCAAGACGGCGCCACTTCCCATACATCGCATCAATCTATGGATTTATTGAGAGAACATTTCGGTGAGCACATAATTTCACGTTTTGGGCCGGTCGATTGGCCACCAAGAACGTGTGATAGCACACCTTTAGACTTTTTCCTGTGGGCCTTGAATTTTCTGTGTTTTTTTTTTTTTTTCTTTAAAAAGGTAGGGAACCTCGAAATGGATTACCACCACCACCACCAAGGTGGCCTAAATTTAATTATCCAATTTGTAATTTGTATATTTAATGAATTCACTACTTTGAATTAACAACCTCTGCTTTGAATTAACAACAACTTGTCGTAAATTAACATTTTTGTTTTTTCTTTTTCTTTCCAGGAAAATGCATTTTCAACCATAAAATCTTTAACGATAAAATACAGTTTATGCCCGATCGCTGCACAAACTGCACCTGCACAAATGGCACGAGTATATGCGAACGCAAAACCTGTCCCATACTCGAATGTTCACCCGAATATCAAGAACTGGACGGCTGTTGTCCACGCTGTATAACTTCTGAGGTGCGCAGTGAATGCATTTCGAATGGTGTGAGTTATCAAAATAACGAGACTTGGAATCTGGGGCCCTGTCGTTCATGCCGTTGTACGGCGGGTAATATACGCTGCTCCGAAATGCGTTGTCCCACCATCAAGTGTCGTTCGAATGAGGAACTGAAAGTGTTGCCCGGCGAATGTTGTCCCAAGTGCATAGAGACGGCGGGAACCTGTACAGTGTTTGGAGATCCGCATTTTAAAACATTTGATGGTAAATTTTATAGTTTCCAAGGTTCTTGTAAATATCTGTTAGCCTCAGATTGTCGCGATCACACCTTTTCGATACGTTTAACAAATGATGGTCGTGGCACAAATACCTCGTCGTGGACAAAAACGGTGACATTAAAAATGCATGGCATAAGAGTTAATTTGGGACAAAAGATGAGAATCAAGGTAAATGGTAGTCGTGTGATGTTGCCCTATAGTCAGGGGGCCATTACAAGTATAGAACGTTTAAAGGAGAGCATTTTATTAAGAACTGAATTGGGTTTAAGCATAGAATGGGATGGTAATAATTATTTGCAAATCACGGCTCCTTCCTCTTATAAACGTCGATTGTGTGGTTTGTGTGGAAACTACAATGGCTTGGCGCGAGATGATCTTACCAGTCGAGATGGTGTTAATCACACAGAGGTATGGCGTTTTGCCAATTCCTGGAAAGTTGGTGGTCCAAAAGCCTGTTCAAGGAAAAGGGAAAATATTGCCAAACATCCGGTGTGCAAACAGAGAAAAACCAATGCTTTGTGTCGCCCTCTGCGCATAGCCGAAGTCTTTGGCAACTGTAATGATCGTTTAAATCCAAACAATTACATTGACTCTTGTAAAATGGATGTCTGCGAGTGTCCTGATGGCATGTGCCACTGTGACAGTTTTGCCGCTTACGCACGTGAATGTCAGCGTTTAGGTGTTACTTTGCCAAATTGGCGCTCAGCTACCATGTGTCCGTACGGTGCTTGGAAGCGGGATTTCAACATCACTTTACATCTACTGAACGACAATCCGTTTTATGGGGACTTGAGTTTTCTGCGCAAGCCCATGATGATCAGTCAAAGAGCGCAGCGAAAACACAAAAAATCTCAACATAATTACAATGAAATTCAAAGGAATTTCATCGACAAACATGTACCAAAAGTTTTATTAGCATCAAAGTCTTCGGATCGCACTCCGCTGCCGTTACATTGAAGATGAGAGGCAAAAGGAAAGATGTGAAAACATTTTATTAAGTTAGAAGTTTTAAGCGTTACGGTTTTGTTAACTACACTCTATTGTAATAATTTATTTTTAACAAAAATAACTATAGATCAAATTTATTCAGTTTTCTCTTTGCATGATGATAAGAGAAAGAGGAAATGGTTTTGTATTAACATGCTTTTTGTCATTGGCCTGGTTTTATTTTATATAAAGAAACACTTTCAATTCTAAAACTCTATTCTACAGAAGCAAAAAATGCATATCTCTACTGTTGCCTATTATTAAACGGAAAGAAAGAGATGGCATTATGACACTTGCTTGATTGCAACAACAAAGCCCAAATCAGCGCGCCAAGCGTTAAAAATTCTCATCTTAAGCCAGACAAGTTAACAGTACTGCTCATGACAGAACGTTAAGGTTCTCCTTTAAGTATGTCATTGCTGCTTGATGGCTAGACGCCAGACAACGCTACGCTTGACGCTTGGTTTTAGGTTGGCCTGTAAACCACTTTTCTCCACCATTTTCTTTTTAATGAAGAGAAACATTTACTTTTTCTTATAATTATTAAAAGCATATTGCTTTTGTTGTATATTTTTTTAATATAAATTAATTGTAATATTTTGTTTTAATTTTCTTTGTTTAAGATTTTTTTTAACTGATTCTCATCTACTCTTCCGTGATTTTCAAACGGAACTGCAGAATGGATAAAAATTGGGTTTTCTATTTAATGTGAGAACAGCAAATAGCTAAAATACACCAACTCAAAATTTTCTTAAAAAATCCTTTAGAAAACCTATTCATTTAATCACTATTTTTTGTATTTAAATTTAGTTTATTTTCTTTACATTTAGAATCCTCTCTGGTTTTATCCACCATTTTCCCGTATTGACACAAAGCTTTTGTAAAGCTTTTTATTTATTTTTTTTACAAAAAAAGAAACTTTAATTATGTTTCCAACAACTAAAAAAAAAACATAAAATTAATTACGAACCTAAAATAGATCTCAATTTTATTAAAAAAAAACAATTATTGTTACTTTTAATTATTAATTTTAATTTTGATTTATTAACAACATTTAAAGTTTTTGTTAAAGAAAACGCTTGCAAATAAATTCATGAAACATTTCCATTAATGAAACAATTCATACAAATAGTTTAAACTAAATTTAAGAGATCAATTATAGCAATCCTATGGAAGCTTTGGTGTATTGAAAGCATGTACATATATGCTTACTTACTCACTCTCACTGCACATGAGAGAGAGCATTTGTTTTTTTTTTCACCTCTCATGTGTGTGAATGTGTGTGCTTTTTTTCATTTTCATGAAATCATATTTTTTGATTTTGCACACTCATCATTGGTCATGAATGAAACTGCATGTTGGATGTTTTCTTTCACAGCACATGATTGAGAAATGTGCACATTTCACTTTGCTCATGAGCAAATTTCATGAGAGAGAAATACTAATTTCATGAGTGAGAAAACATATACAACACCCAGTTTCTCTCATGAGCAATGATGTGCAAAACCAAAAAATATCATTTCATGAAGTTAAAAAAAGGCAAATACGCTCCCTCTCTCTCTCATGTGCAATAATACAAGAACGAGTGAAAATGAGCAAAAGTGGCAAGGATGTACTTACTCTAATTTAAAGTATAACATCTTAAAACTTACTTTTTTAAACTTAACGCCCTTTATATTTGCGCCATAAAATTTCTATAAATAAAAGGAATTTTTATTTTGGACCGAGATCGATTCCTTTCAATTAAAAATTAAATATATATATTTTTTTAAATTATATGATTAATATTTTATTAACTTTTAGTATACTAAAAAAAAAACTAAAACTTATATAAAACTGTAACAGAACCGTGTCTGTCTGTCCATTTGTCTGTATTCGCATCACCTAAAAACAACCGGATGAATTTTTATAACATTTTTGTGGGAAGTTACCCCATTCCAAAAGTTCAAATATGGGTTATTTTTTGCGTAAAAACATTTTATTTACTAGAGAAAATTTCATTAAAATAGTGGAAGTATGCAATTTCACCGATTTAACGGTACTGAAAAACTTGGAAGCACATTTTGGTTTTGCAAATGGTGAATCTTAGACACTGTTTAAAGAATTCTAGAATAATAGAATTTTGTATAAAACCTACAGATGTCCCAATATCCTAAGTAATAAAAAAAATTTTGTCAGGACGCTGGCGTTGTCGCGCGCACTGCTAGAATTTAATTTAATTAATTTTTTATTGATTCCTTTTTTATATTATAAAAGAATATAAAAGTAAATATCGTAAATAAAATGTTGTGAAATTGCTAAACTGAACAGCGTCAGGCACTATCTAAGATCCCTATGGTGAAGAGTATACAAGATTCGACGAGGCCGAACATAGCAATCTTGTTAAACTTAGCTATTAAACGGATTTATAAGAGCTATAATTTTGATCTTTTATTTAGTTTAACAACAATAAAAACACATGCATAAGTTTTCGATAAACCAAGACTCAGTTAAACTGTGTTCACCAATAAACCATTTATTTAGAAAAATATTTTATAAAAATTTTGCAAAAATTAAAACTTTGACTTAATAAACCTCATAGGCCTTATTTATTTTCATTTAGCAACTAAGCCATTATTAATTTAAAAACTCCATCAACTTAAAGATTATAAACGAAGAAAAATGAAGAAAATAAGCCTTAAAAATTAAAAGAAAAAAAACAAAAATACTTAGATAAACATTCTCATTGTGGTATAAAATATTTATAAAATTAATCGAAATAAAATATAAAATACATTAACTTAAACTATTAAATGATAATTTAATTATATTATATTTTTTATAAGAAATGAAACCAAGTTCTTTTCTTTGCATGAATAAATATTTCGCACAAACAGTATTTTTCGCTTAATTGTACTTTAAATAAATAAATATATATTTTTTTTATTTTTAATTTAGTTTTTAGTTAATCTTAAATTTTACTTAATAACTACATATATACATTTTTATTACTTATCAAAATAATAATAAAATTTAAATGTTAAAATACATACTACTACTTACTATTTTACTATTTAATTAAAACAAAAACAACATCAGCCATATTACTTAAAACAAAAAATTATAAATTAAAAAATTTGCATAATTCCACTTAAACTTAAAGTAAAACGCAACTTGTAAAGTTCAAAAATATAAAATACCTACAATAAAATTAAAAAAAAATAAAGCAAAGAAAAAAAAAAACTATTTTACTTAAAATATTTAAATAAATAAAATATTTAAATAAAATAATTTAAAACAATATTAAATAAAATTTACTTGTGGTTTTTCATTTCAAATTTTCAGGGTAAAAACTTATATCGTACGACTAAAGGCCTTGTTAGCCGAAGGTAACCTAAATGGAAGGCAACACATGATAAGTGATGTTGTTTGATACTCTTTTCTATTTTTTTGCTTTCTTTATTGCTGTTTTTGTGAGTGATGTAAAAATGTAAGTCAATCTGTAAAAAACAAATTCAAGTGCGAGGTTCCCTACTCTGAGGACAAAATGTTAGCTCATATACACCTCTATTAGGCACACGTTAAATTTTGGATCACTCCGACTAGTCCTTTACAAATGGTTGAATTAGTCCCAAAAAAATATTTCGATTCTACCCCACCGTGAATTGTTTTACAAATATTAATAAAAGCCAAGTGATCTCTGAAGATAACGTGACTAGTCCATATACGCATGTAAATTATATTCCATAAGGGACTAGGAGTAGTCCAAAGGTAACCCAGGTTTATAGAGAAAACATGATCCATTTAACATTACGATGCCCTAGGGCTGGACCATATAACCCAGCTTTGCATTACATGGGAGTAGTTTCAAAACTACTCTATGTCACTACACGATGGAACAGCTCTTGGCAAAACTTTATGCAATCGTTAAAACGTGAACACTTGTCGTTTAAAAACAATCTCTTGTTGGAAAATAACATGGTCCATGACTGCATTACATAGGACCATGTTGTAGCTAGTCCATTTCAGTTACAATGAACCACGTAGCCCAATATTTTCTGCAGGGATCCAATGATGCTTGCAACAATCCGCATGAAATAATACCCATTTGCATTATTTTACAGCTTTGATGAAATGATGCCAGATACATTTCGTATGTTTTTCCCATAGTACCACAATGCTTACTCACTTCTCATTCATGTTCGACTATGTACATTTCACTTTTTTCTTCTTCTTTGCATTCATGTGTGAGAGGCTAGAAAATATTTTGTGTTTGTTCATTTATGAGTGATAAGATTTATTTTTTTCCTTTCTATTCAGAAGTGAAAAAAATGAGAAAATATTTGGCTTTTGACGCAAGTGAAAATTTTTCATATATGAAAATTTACAATTTTGTTAATTTTTCATAAATGAGAAGATCGAAGAAAAATTTTCGCATTAAGTATGTATGTATATTTTATAATGACCAATCTAGCCGGACATTACATTTTTTGAAACTTGGCAGAAAAATCCTTTGTGTTCATAGGATGCTAAAGCTAAAAAATAAGAAATATCAGACCAAGGAGAAGAACGAATCCTACCTCTAAAAAATTAAATTTTTGTTTAGCAATTGCGACTTTTATAGTCAGCTAATGTTCAAAAACCTAAGCTTGGACCCTGAAGATTCTAAAATGCCATTTTGCGTCCCCCCCCTTTTTGTGGGCGGTGACATAAAATATTATTTGCAAAAATAAAGTAATTATTAAAAGAAATGGATTACATACGCCTTAATACCATAAAAACAAAATTTTTAAATTTGTATGGGCAGCGGGAGGTATCCCTCCAATCATACCCCCCGAAACGTCCATTGGAATTTTTAAAAATATTTTTTTTGCTAATTTACAAAAAATATTCATTTTTAACCTTTTATGTTGAAGAAAAGAATATTAATAAGAGTCATTTTTTTAATTTATTACTTTATACTATTTAATATCTCTTTAATATCTTTAATAATTAATTAATTCATAACTAACTGTGCCCGTCACTTCGTCACTTTAAGAATCTTAATTTTATAGAGCTTCAGAGCTTTTATAGAGCTTCAGATATGGTTTGTGTAATTACTTTATACATATAAAGGTACCCATTCCTGGGTAATTACTCAGAAACATAGGCTTTATATAACAATCTAAAATTTGTATAAAATTTCAAAATTATTGTAATTTACTGTAAATAATGTTTTAAATTTCCCGCTGACAAAAATAACACTTGCTGCCAAGTTTGCACTACCACTGAATCGGTAAAAGTGCGTACTTTTACTATTTGTTCTTCCTCTTTCTTCTTACGGGTAAAAATATCCTATATTTGAAACTTAATACTAAGGTACCTCTCCATAAAATTTCATTATAATTCATCTAGTAGTTTTTACGTGATGCGAACACAAATAGACAAACAGGCAGAAAATCACAGTTTTATTATATGTATAGGTAATAAATAATTTTAATAAAACATTAGTAACAATAAATTTTATTTAAAATAATATAAATTTATTTATTTAAAACAAGTTAGAAACCAAAAACATTTTTTGACCGACAAAAAGGTTTCTTTCCCACATCTACCTATGCAAGATGAGCAAAAACAGAAAAAATGTGAAATTTGGAAAAAATTGCAAAAAATTGGGGCAAAACCGCGTAACGTTTTTTCGACAGTATAAAAGCATATTTTATAGTGATATATAACATTTTTGGGATAGCGATGGCCCTCACTCTCAAAAATTTTTTCAATTTTTTTTTGACAAAAAAAGGAACAGAAAAACATTTTTTAATTTCGAAATAAATTTTTTTTCCATAAAAATTAAAATAAAATTTTTCTTAAAATTGATATAAATATATCAATGATAATTCACAGAAAAAAGCAATACAAAATCATTATTCGATTAGCCACAAAAAATTATATTGCAAATCTCTCAAAATCGTGAAAAGTCAATTAAAATGTATGCGATTTACTTAACTTTCCTGATTTTAACAATGTCCCAAAACGACAAATCGTCGCGTTTCTTCTTAAACCACGTAAGCGTGATTGTTTCGAAATTGACTTTTTTGGTTTTTATGGTAGAAAATAACATTTGCCACCAGACTACATTCTCATCTTAACAAGTTTGTATGAAAAATAAAAAAATCCATTTTCAAAACCTCGTAAGCGCCATACAAATGACATTTGCATGCAAAATATAATGGTTTTTATGTTTCAAGTTGGAAATGTTAAAGACTCAACCACTAAGTTTTTTGTATTTAAGTATAAAAAAATCAGGAAAGTTTCAGGCCAATTGGAGCATTTTTGGTAAAGTTAGAAGTTTTTTTTTTTTGATAAATACAAAAATAAATGTTAATTTACATACAGAAATTTGCAATTTGCTGGTTGCGCCAAAAGCACGTAAGCGACAGATTTGGCTACAATTAATTGTAAGTAACAAATTTACAAAAAAACAAAAGTTTCTATACCCTTCAGAAAATCGCACAGCCATGTTTTGCAAAAAATTTGTTTTCAAACCCATATTAAAGAAGTTATTAAGTTTTTTTCGTTATCTGAAAAACAACTTTTTGGAGCTTACGTGGTTTAAGAATAAACGCGACGAAATCTCAAGCAAATGCCTTAAAAATTCACATACGATGTTGTCAAAATTAATTGTTGGCCTAATGTCCGGCTAGATTGGCAAAATACTCCTCTGTGCGCCGTAAAAAAGTGTGAGAAGTGAGAAATTTCATAACTGAACACTCACAAATGAAAAATCTCATAAATGAAAAAAAATATATATGTACCTATACAGCATTTTGCTTTTGTTCTTAGGTTGGCAGCTCAGCCTTTTTCGTGTAACATGTTACTGTTAAAAATGTTCAGTTTGGTCTATAATTTAATTATGAATCAACTTTCAAACGAACATCGCTTGCCGGTTATTGAATTATTTGATTAAAATTCACGCTCGGTTAAGAAAGTGCAGAAGGTGCAAAATAATTTTAAGCGACGAACTCATTTCTGGTTGAATGGATACGTGAACAAGCAAAATTGCCGTATTTAGTGTAAAAAGCAGCCAGAAGGATTGCAAGAACAGCCAAAATATCTCAAAAAATGCACATGCTTAGGGATTGGTCGCATTTAAAAATAATTACATAATTTTAAAAACTAAAGGGTGTCCCATACAACATTCATGTTTTTTTTTGTTTATTATGAACCGTAAAAGGCACCAAATCAAAATTTAAAAAATAAGCGTATCACTTCAGTTCCCAATAACAACAATTAGTACAAAAATAACCTTAAAAATTAAAGGGTGTCCCCACAGGATACGTCATCTTTTGAACCGTAGACAAACACTTGAAAATTGGACAAAATCAAATTAAATACGCAGGTATCAAATATTATTTTTTATTAAATTGTGATAATTATCCGTAAAAAAAAGCGAAAATAATTTATTAATTTTTTTATGCCAACTGTGTTTTAGAACCGCACCTTAAATGGAGCGCTATCCCAGCTATGCCTACGGTATTATTGTATTGTTAAATAATTAGAATGTTCTGTTTGCTATTTAATTCATTAGTAAACTGCTTTTATTAAAGGATTAATTAAAGTACAGTAATATAAAAATATAAAAACCCGATTATTTCGTGGTATGAAAAGTTTGAAAACAATGTTGGTGCAAGCCAACTCCACACTTGCTGCATTTAAACTTTGTATTTTTGTGACACTGACGGCATCTTATTTGGGTTTCATTTCTTATAATATAATGCCCTTTTTCATTCAATTGTATAGAATCCAGTCGTAAAAGGTAGAAAATCATGTGCATCTTTAGCCTTATTAACTGAAAAGCCTTATTAACAGACACATTTATAGGAAACCATCTCTTTAACATTTTGATCGAGTCTGTCTACGCCGCCCATAAATTTATTGTACATTTGATAGCAGTGAGGATGAACGATGTCCACTAGTTTATTGTTACGTAAAGAAATTATCCATAAAGAAACTGTATTGTTGTCCATCCGGAAATTTTGAAATCAAACTAGTGACCACCGAAAAACCAACGCCTAAGGCTGGGTTTGTATTTCCTAGATAAGATATCCCAGCCACGTTCAAAGGGACCAGATTTTGTAACCAAAACGGATTAGCTTCCCATGGATATGCTGCTTAGTACCATGTTTTTCGAAATACGGTACCATCGTCTCGTCTATAGTTAGGTATTTATCACCGGGAAAATACTTCAGCCATCTTTCATTCATCTTGTCCCAGAGAGGTCTAAGTTTAGAAAATTTGTCATCAAAAGAAAGATTATTATTATCACAATAGACTTAGGATTTTCACATTTTAGTTGACTATATATGTGTTATCTATGGTTTAATCTGAAAAAATTCCAAAAAGTACCAATCATACTGATAAATATTTAATGCAAAATTATTTGAACGTCAAAAAATCTTAGTGGTGCCTCGTATGCCCATCGCACCTTAAATGGGGCGTTATATAAAAACTGTTATTTTGCGGTAAGAACATTAAAACTTAATTTTTTCTGTAAAGTAAAACAAAGGTAAATATATTAATAAAGAATATATAGTATCAGTCTTACTTATATAAAAACTGTATTTGCGTATTTACTTACCTTTTTTTGGAACTCATGCTGGCTCAAATTCACAAAACTTTCCGAAAATGTTTAACTTAAATAAAGGGCATAAGACACAACACAACTATAGAAAGACACGTAAAATAATATTTAATATACGGTAAATAAGCTAAGTCACTGACCAATTTTAAAAAAGAGGGTACATTTAAATTAAATGTAACCGCACTTTAAATGGAGCGTTGGGGTAATATATGGGTTAACCCAAAAAAATGCGAAAATCGAACATACGTACCTCACGAAAATTGAAAATAACGGTTATTTTTTGATCATACCGTATATCGTGCGAATTAATGCCTTTAGACCATTTTTTGTGGCGCTATTTTAAGGCTAATGTCAATAGCGACACTCCCGCAACGGTTGTCGCATTCGAAGCTAATATTAAAAAATTTGTGGCTGAGATATATTGAAGAGAGTTTGCCAAAACTGAACCCTCGTGTTAATTTCAACATTTATATGAAATCATCTTTAAACATTAAATTATATAGATCTAGCTGTGCCCGCCACGTCGTGGACGTGCTTCAGTTATGGTTTATGTATTTTCTTTATATAAAGGTAACCATCCCTGGATAAAATTCTAAAATTTATATAAAATTATACAAAATTATTGTAAAGCTCTGTAAGAGGTGTTTAAAACAATGTAATTCCACAAACTAAAAATACAAAGCAAATACTAATTTTATTATTTTATTTGGCAGTAAGTAATTCAAATTTTGTCATTATTATTTTAAAACAGCGCCATTGTTAGTCTATAGCGATGTTTTTACCTGGTCTGTGACATAATGGAAAGGTATGTTACGTACATGCTAGCCTTAGGATGTTCAACCGAAACGTTATGAGCAGCAAGACGATCTGCTGCGAAGCGGTTTTGAGAAAATATCTTCCAAGGATTCCACCTGCTGACTGCATGTCGTGTACATTTTCTATTATGGATGGAATTTGAAAAGTGATTATTTCTTTTACGTAAATAAGAAAAGCAATGGTATATCATCGATCGAATTATTATTAGAACTTATTTCTGGAACGTAACTGTCACTATCTTCTACTTTTACTAGTAATTAATTTTCGCTTTCATCGTCTGGTTGCAATATCTTTTTCACAGAGAGATCTAGAACTTACAAACTAATAAAAATAAAAATAACTGCGAATGGGGTATTGGCTGACAGTAAATTGAAATTGGCATACTAAAGGTAAGAAAAAACAACGGCATTTTGATAAGTCAAAAAATTAAATATGCCTTTTTTTGTTTTTTGCAATTATTTTATGAAATAAAAAGTGAGAAAAGTAATTGATAAAATGATTAGTGCCAGTCAGATATGCAAATGTTCAGATGACCCCTATCCGTCTTTATAGGTAGTTGTTCTAATAATTTGAATTTGGAATACCTAAATAAACAAATATTTCTTTTAAATAAAATTTAATGGAGTTTTATTAAACGTCACGAAGTAAAAGATCTGTGACATAATTGTTAAGAGAAATATTAGGAGTTAGATTTGCAAATGGGCCAAATGACCCCAGTCCGTCTTTCTAGTGTTAAAGTATGCAGTACCTTTAAATCGGTAAAACAAAATTCGGCGTACATTTACTGCTTATTCTCTTTATTATCTCTTGGAAATAACGGATTTTTGCGGAAAAAAGATATTGCTAAGGTACCTCCTTACAATTTTTGTTTAAAATCCATCCAGTAATTTTTGCGTGATACGAACACAAAAGAAAAGCATGCAGACAGCGTTACTATTTTATTATATGTATGTAGAGATGTTCTATCGATTGATATAAAGGTGGCATATATTTCTCTAAATTTTATCATTTTTTTTAATCAAATCCGAAAGCTGTTAAAAAATAACCCCTTATATAGTATTTTCGTAATTGAAATTAAATTATATTTAGAATTCTTATTTCTGTTTGTAAAGTATTACTAGTGCTGGCAATTTCTGCTACTTTTAATTACTCGATACTAATCAATACTTATTAATTGGGTACTCAATACTTTTCATTTACATAATAAAAACTAACTGTTAATCAGAGTTTTAATAGAGTCCATTGGCGTAGAAAGGGGGGTGCAAAGCCCCCTCCAGACTTGCCGTTGCCTCCCAGAATTTTAAAAAATTTTACTTTATATTTATTAACATAATATTATTTTCCAATAAAAGTGATTTTGCCCCTCTAGAAAATATCTCATCCTACGCCAATGCTGAAGTCGTAAAATTTTTTATTTTATGTGTTTCTAAAACTATAACTTCAAAAGAATCGAGTAACTACTTTGGAGTATTCAGTACTCAAAAAAATACTTTGCCAGCACTAGATTGTACCCCACTGTGTACTATTGTTTTTTTTTTTTAATTTATGGCAAATTTTTACTCTATTTTAATTGCTTACCCTTGTTCTGTCACTTATGTATATGTAACAAATAATACAATTTTCACCTCGATTTGAATGACTTTTAACGCAATTACTCATTTACTTCCCAAACAGCCTACGCACTTTTTGAGTCGTCAAAATTTTAACTTCTAGGTGCTCCCTTCTAATTTATGACAAACATAAATTGTTTTTTTTTTTTTTTTGTTAATGTGACACAATTCAATACAAAATTAAATCGTAAAAAAGTGCAACCGCAAAATAACAATAACAACAATAACAACAGAAAAAGAAGAAAATAAAATTAACCCATTAAACCAAAAACAAATACTTACACATGTAAATATTTAAACGCATTTGTACGTACTGACGGACGCACTATAAAACGAAAATAAAATACAATAACAAATTTACAACTTAAGGTTTTTGCTAATTTGCTTTAGTTTAAATTCATTGGTTTCGCATTAATAGCAAAGGCAATAGTAGTCAATGCTGCAACGGCAACAGCCCCTACTACAATGCACAGTGAGGCAGAATGAAAATATTGGGTGGTTAAATTTTAAGGGACGCTGTTGAATGTGAACCTCGCCCAAACGTCAAGTTTTTTCTGCATTTAATTTGACATTACTCAATTTCAGACTAACTCAATTTGAACCATGGAAAGATACATAATCAAGCAATGTTCAGAATGATGGCAAGAAATGGCAACGTTGGATGATAAATTTTCGAAGAAAATCATTTTCATTTATGAGGCAAATTTTCACATCAGTGGATTCGTCAATAAGCAGAATTGCAGTATTTGGGTGAATGATAATCCAAGAGTGATTGTCGAAAAACCAATGCAACCACAAAGAGTGACTGTTTGGTGCGGTTTATGGGCTGGCAGCATCATCGGGCCGTATTTTTTCCTAATTAAGGCCGGTCAGGCAGTTACTATGAATGGTGTTCGCTATAGTGAGCTGATAACGAACTTTTTATGCGCGGAATTGGGAGATATGGATGTGGTCGATATGTGGTTTCAAAAGGACGGTACCACTTGGCACACAGCTAACGAAACAATGGCTCTTTTGCGCGACAAATTCAATGTGGGTGTTATCTCACGTGGTGGTGATGTCAATTGGCCGCCAAGATCATGTGATTTGACACCGTTTGGGGTTATTTGCAAGAAAAGGTGTACGTCGATAAGCCATCAACAATTCAAGAGCTAAAGGATAAGATAATTCGGCACATTCGACACAGCGTCATCGAAAATTTGGAGCATCGAATGGAAGTGTGAAGCCTAAGTTGCGATATTCTCTTCCAAACATAATTGAACTATACCAGTATTATCGAAATAAAAAGATATGACAATAATTTCCTAAATAATTTGTGTTTTATTCAAAATCAACATAGGCCCCTTAAAATTTAACCACCCTTTATTTTGGAAATAATTCAGCCATTTGTAAGGGGCAAGTCCGGTTGATCCAAAACTTAGCATACGCATAGCTGAGGAGTATTTGAGCTTAAGTATTGACGAGGGTACCATTCACTTTCTAGAGATGACGCTATGTGGCCTCAGCATTAAGAACCTAGCACTTAAATATATTTTTAAATCTTGATGTGTGTTAATATTTTGTTCGATTAAATTATAAAAATATGGCCTTAAGGCTCTAGTCAAGTCCTACAAAATAATGATTTTATCTTTAAATTATATCTTAAAATGAGATTGAGTTGTAGACATTTAGGCCCATTATTACAGCGAATAGCTAAAGTTAGGATTTTATCGGAAAAATAAGTAGCCTTTCGTTATAATAACGAGGCTCGTTACTATAACTTGCCTTTATAGTATGTGCTAGTTAAAGGTTATTTGTAGTTATAATAACAAAAACCTATTAATCTCAAGCAAAACAAAAACCCTAACTTTAGCTATTAGCAAGTTATATTTTATAATATAAAAACAAGTAAGAATGTTATATTCGGCCATGAAGAATCTTATATACCCTTCACCATAGTAATGCTAGATATTGTGTTATCGTCTTATGTTTCTTTGAAAATTTAATATAAGTTTTTTTTGAGAATTTTTTTGAAAATTTTTTAATACCAGTATTTTTTTCAAAATTTTTTAGAAAATTTTTTGTAAATATTTTTTAAAAAAATTTTTGGAAAATTTTTAGAAAATTTTTTTGGAAATTTTTTTTTTGTTTGTAGATTTTTTTTTTTTTAAATGTATTTAATTATTTTTATTTTCAAGTTTTAGGTCGTTAATTATTGTTATTTTCGATATTTAAAAAAAAAATTATAAAAAGTTTTTTAAAAATTGTTTGTAAAAATTAGGAACTTCCTGCAATCTATTGCGATAGAATGGTCAGATTAAAGCAAAAAATCCTTTAAAATATTTCCTCATATTGCACCCACTGCTTCTGGTTACTAGTGGCCACCCTGTGGGTCTATTGGCTACTCTACATGTATTGCTTTCTATAAAGGCCTTTAATACAAATCAAAGCAGAAAAACCTAAAGTTAGGATCTGAAAATAAACACAAAATCACCCCTCGCTGGGTATTGCAGATCCCCCGAGATCTGTATGCACTCCTTGCGATCTAATATTTATTTAACAAATAAAAATGCAAAAGAGAAACCGTAAAGATGAAAAATATGTGAAAAAATATAGGTGGGCGTGGTTTTTTCCCCGCAGCCTCCAAAGGAATAAGCTGATTTTGCTAAATGGCTATTCCAAAGTTTTCGAAAGTATGACTGGTAGATTGGTGGGTTTAAATCTTCTTTATCTCGTCTGGTGCCTTAGCAAATAATATTACTACCCGAACACAGACCGGCGGATATCGCTTAATCAACTTTTATGTGTATAAGCATCCAGAATATATATACTTTATGGGGTCGGAAATGAATATTGTAGAAATTACACATGGAACGACAAACTTATATATACCGTTTCTACCTGCGGTGAAGGGTATAAAATAATTTAAAATTTTGAATTTTTCGATACCCAGTCTAATATTTTTTTCCACTACCCCTATTGGGAGCATATGGCTTCCACAAAGCATCACTATATTAAACGATTGCCCGCAGCTGTTTTCACGTCGGGGGAATTCTTTGATGGATTGTCTGGAGGGGGTTGAAGCCACCTAATATTTTTAAACTCGGAAGAGCCATCGTGAAAATTGTTGTTCCTCTGCCAGGTATACAATTTTATATAAGTTTCCCCGCATAACTCAATAATTATTCTTATTGTTTTTAATACCATCTTATGTGTTGAGTACTTTCCCACAGAGTGCAAGGCCTCCTTTATAACAATGATTTGTAAGTTAGAAAAAGACCACACAAAAGAAGTATCCTAAAGACCCATAAGAATTTTATCAAACACAAAGCAGTTGCCAAGCTCTGTGTTTGATAAAATGCTTATGAAAGGATGTATTCCGAAACGCCAACGATCGAGCAATCACACAGTTTAGTTTACGTAGTTAAAAAGACATTTAAATAAATAGATTAGTGCTCGATACTTTTTGTAGAAGTTTTTCAAGCATACGATAAGGTATGGTATGAAGGTCTGATATAAGTATAAGTTAAAGGTGAACTTGTCTGAAAACCTTTACAAGCTACCAAACAATTATTTAACTGATCGAAAGTTTATAGTAAAAGAAAGAGAATTTTAAGGTCAGCTCATGGAAGCCGGAGTTCCACAAGGGACCCATTTTATACTTGTTGTATACTTCGGACATGCCAACTACCAACCGAGTTCATACATCGACATTTGCTGACAACATAGTTTTTTGAAGCATTCACGAAAGTCCCTAAATTGAATAACGATATTTATAAGTCGACATACTCAATTTAGAAAAAAAGGTTGAAGAAATGGAGAATAAAGGTGAATGAACAAAAATTTACTCATACACTGTGTGGGCATTCATGCCTCTTAGATTGCAAACTTCTACTGTACAAGTCGATCTTCAAACCAATTTGGTGTTATGGTATTCAATTATGGGGCACTGCCTCAGCTAGCAATGTTAAAAAAATTCAAAGGCACCTAAATAAGATTCTACGAATGATCACAAATGCTGCTGGTATATCAAAAACTCTAATATCCACAAAGATCTAAACGTTCCAACAGTTAAATCAGAAATAGCGAAACATGCGGTAACGTATTTGAAGAAGCTTGAAACTCATCCAAATCCTTTTGCTCGTACCATTCTTAATGCTCATGGTTACATTAGAATAACCATGCTTTTCTTGGTCGTACATTAAAGGGTTGACCCGCAATTGTTTTTTTTTTTTGTAAGAGAAGTAAAACTCAGGCAATTAAAGCCTTTATTAATCGTGTTACTTCTTATGGAAAGGGATAGGAGTAGATAAGACAGATGGTTACTTTGGTTATGGCAACACTGCAATTGGACGTTATAATTTTTTTTAGAGCAGTGCACAGTGGGGCAGAATCAAAATATTTTGGAAATAACCTAGTCATTTAGAAACGGCTAGGGCGATTGATCCAACATTTGACACGAGCATAACAGAGGAGTATCTGAACTTAAGTTTTAAAGGTGGGATTCCATACACCCTCCAGTGGTGGCGCTATGTGGTCCAAAATTTGGGAACCTCGGACCAGAAAATTCTTTTACAGCTTGCCATTTCTTTAGTTTTATTCTGATTATACGTGGTTCTAAAGGTCTTGTTAATACCTACAAAATGGTATCTAAATTTGCAAATAATAATTTAAAATGATTGAGTTATAAGCATTTTAAGAAATAAAAGTTTTGGTTTTTCCCTACCCTGTTCCAGTTTTTTCAAAATAATGAGTACAATTTTTACCAAATTTTTTTAAATGCACCTTATACGCCTTCAACCTATTACGGTTCCAAAGATAGAAGGCGCTGACAGACGGTCAGACATTGTAGCGAAAACAATAGGGTTACATTTTTACCCTTTGAGTACGGAACCCTAAAAATAAGCCTAAAGGAGGACTTTCTTTTCATTAAAATGATAAAGCACAATCACTACGTCATTGAGACACATGAGAAAATATTTAAAATTTTATAAAATTGCTATTTTTAGCGTAATACCTTTTTATGTCTGGTTGTCCGTCCTGGTCAACTACTCAAAATTTGGTCGAATTAGAGCCGACTGGCATACCAGTAAGTCAACGAAATGAAAAATCTGTCGAAAATATAGCAGGTGTCTGCATAAAACATAAAGCTAAGTATTCCACCCCAAGCAGAAAGACACGCCCATTCGTAGATATGCCACACATCTAAACGACTCTGTTGAAAACCACTCTATAAAGCATACATGCAACAGTTGCAAAAAACACCACTGGCTTGTATTTTTTTTTTTTTTTTTATTTAAAATGCATACTAATGTAGTAGAATAAAAACAAACAATATTAAATGTTATTGTTGTTTTTTAATTTAATTATTATTATTTTCTTATTTTTGTTTACTTTGTTTTGTTAAGTTCTATAGTATTGTGTAAAATTGCTGTTGTTTTTGTGCAGACATTAATGTGTCAAGTCAATATTGAAATGACAGCTTATGATGCCCAAAGACGTACTGAACAAAAACACTGCAATCAACCACTGCGTACATGCAACAGCGACTTATAGACATCGAAACAATAAAAATTAAGTTCTATAGTTTAGAATGTAAATCACGTAATTTGTAAATATGAGAAATTTACACACACTATGCTTGCGAGTGTGCGAAAAAAAAACAAAAAATAAATGGTGAAACGTTTGACTAAGAATCAAAGCACAAGAGAGTAAAGAATGCATAACTGGCACTACTAACATACTCTACGAAAATACATATGTTAATTTAACAGTAATCGCAAAAGGCAGACTAATTTAAAATAAATCAGTCAAGTGCGAGTCAGACTTACACATGTAGGGTTGCGTACTATGTGCAGTACAACTCTCAAAATACAAGTTATTAATTTCTTCACATCTTATGGCGCATCCTTTAAAAACTTAGCATAGTACTAAATACCCTGTGTAAATATCAAGCGTCTGCCCATAACGTTTAGAAGAGAAGGTCAAATTTATCAAATTCGTGACGTTCCCTTTTATTTTTATTAAATATTTTTTTTTTAATTTTGAAAATTTGAAATTTTATTAGTCGAACTATTTATATTACATACAATGAAATTTATAGTCGAGCTTGAGTTCGTTCTATTCTTTCTAAGAAAGAATAAATTAAATTACAAATTAGGTGATATTATTAAAGAAAAATTGGGAAAATTTTATTTTAGACACCAGCAGAGCGGAATGCACATTTTATTGACAGCTACGTCTGTCATCAGCACTCTTCTTTTTGTTTGTTGTTGCTACAGTAGATATTGTAAAATATAATCTGTCTAAATTTCAAGTGTCAACCTATTATTGTTCAAATATTAGGACTTTCTATGAAAATATCAGGAGCCTATTGCCTACCTATTGCGGTTCAAAAAATAAGGCATAATTGAAAAACATAATATTGCGGAACACCCTTTAATTTTAATAACGGCGATGGCAACACATCTACTTTCAAGAGTCAACCTATTACAATTCAAAAAATAAGGAAATATACGTGAAAAACATGTCAATATAGGAACACCTTTTACTTTTAGTAATTATCATAGCGGCCGCGGCAACATATCTTTTGTACAAATTTCAAGAGTCTATCTATTATTTTAAAAAATAGGGCTACTTACGTGCAAATCATGTCACTGTGGAAAAACCCTTTAATTTTTACTATTTATTACAAAGGCCATATTAATACACCTTCTGTGAAATTTTCAAGAGTCTACCTATTATAGTAACAAATTAAGGCCATATAAATACAAATCACGCCATTGTCGGAAACCCCTTTAATTTATGCTATTTATTATAGAGCGGCAGTAATATACCTTCTGTGAAAATTTCAAGAGTTTATCAAATATGGTTCAAAAATTACACCAAATTTATGCAAATCACTTTATTATCGGAACACCCTTTAATTTTTAGGTTTAATTTTTTATGCTGTTTGTAAAGCGAAAATAGTTTTAATTACTGCCTGCAGATTTCAAGTGGTTGACTCCTACAGCTCAAGAAATAAAGATATAAGCGCAAATAACACGTTACTTTCGGAACACCCTATAAGTTTAAGTTTTGTTGCTATAGCGGCCACGGTTATACACCTTCTGTGAAAATTTCAAGAGTCTACCTATTATGTTTCAAAACTTAGGCCATATACATGCAATACACGTCACTATCGGAACACCCTTTAAGTTTTAGGTTTATTTGTTTATACTTGTTTATATAGCGAACTACGTTTTAATTACTATTTGTAAATTTTAAGTGTATGCCTCCCAGAGTTCAAGTAATAAACACATATAAGTGAATAACACTTCTCTATTAGAAAACCCTGTAAGTTTTAGTATTTGTTGCTATAGCGGCAATAGTTATACATCTTCTGTGAAAATTTCAAGAGTCTATTACGGTTGCAGTGATTAAAGTCAGTGACAGGCGGACGGACAGGCTTTTTACCGAAAACAATACGTTTTAACCCTTTGGGTACGGATTCCTAAAAAGAAACCACAAAGTAAACAGTTTAAATATAGAAAAAAAAACAGTTTCTTTATTAAAATATTTCAAATCTTTTGAAAACGCAATATTAAATTTTATAACGAAAAAACTCACTCAAACAGTTAATTACAGCTGTGAGTTAAAATTAAATCGATCAAGTGCCAAAAATATCAAACCAAAATATTTAAATTTTGACACGTCCTTACATGGTGCCCCATAAACCATTTAACTTTTGTTTATATGTTACCTGCTTTTCAAAATTTTACTTGTCTGCTAAATACACATACACCGTGATAATGTCTCGTCGCGTTTCTTCTTAAACCACGTAAGCGTCATTTTTTCGAAATTGACTTTTTAGGTTTTTATGGTAGAAAAGAAAAGTTGCCACCAGACTACATTCTCATCTTAACAAGTTTGTATGAAAAATATATAAATCCATTTTCAAAACCTCGTTAGCGCCATACAAATGCATTCGCATGCAAAATATAATGGTTTTTATATTTCAAGTTGGAAGTGTTAAAGTCTCAACCACAAAATTTTTTGTATATGAGATTAAAAAAATTCGGAAAGTTTCAGACCAATTGAATCATTTTTGATAAAGTAAAAAGTTTTTTTTTTTTAATAAATATAAAAATAAACGTTAATTTACACATAGAAATTTGCAATTTGCTGTTTGCGCCAAAACCACGTAAGCGAAAGATTTGGCTACAGTTAATTGTAAGTAACAATTTTTTTTTAAAAAAGTTTCTATACCCTTCAGAGACTTGCACAGTCATGTTTTGAAACAAAAAAAATTGTTTCGAAAATCGTATTAAAGAAGTTATTAAGTTTTTTTCGTTTTCTGAAAACCGATTTCTTGGCGCTTACGTGGTTTAAGAATAAACGCGACGGTCTTCTATCACGACACCTTCTAATTTCTAATTGTTTTTTATCCATTTTATTAAACCGATCTTAGAACTACATGATCTGTGTAAATTTCATGTCTGTTTATAACGTTTACAATATAGGGCCAACATTATCAAAATCGCGACTTCTGGAGAACACCCTTTAATTTTTATTAATTTTATTGTTGTTTCTTGTTTTTATAGTAGACATTAAAAAAAATATATTCAGTGTAAATTTACAGTGTGTACTTATAACGGTTGCAAAATAAGGTCTTATACGTAAACATCTTTTTTACTTGCTATTGTATACACTATGTAAATTTTGCAACACCCTTTAGTTTTTATTTTTCATATTTATTTTAACATAACAAACATAATTTTACATACTCTGTTCTCACTCGAAATCTAATCAATAATAGTGAAACAATTCTTGTGGCGTATGAGCAATGCAACTAATTAATATCACTCATACTAAGAAGGTACACAGAAAAAAATTTTCATCAATTATAGGCAATGGCCCCCAACCAAAAAAAGTGATTAAAATGAAAATGCATTGGTTTGCTAAATATTTAGCAAAGTGGCACAAACCTACCTTGTTGAAAGCTGGTATGCTACCGATTTAACATTTTTACATGTTTTGTTCTCTGTGAGATTCTCGTTGAGATTGTGTATGTGCTCACAGACCCTTAGGGGTTTGCGTGGGGGCTCTTGATTATAGGTTTTAATCAGTTTTAAATTAAAGTTTAATTACTTTTTTAATTGATTGAAATATATATATATATTTAAAGCAGAACAATTAATTGAATCAAAAAATTATTAAATTAAAATTTTAATTTGAAATCAATTAAAATCTTTAATTGGAGAAAATAATTTTCTCTATATAAATGAAAAATTATATCAATATACGTATGTATGTATTTAATTATTATCAATATATTGATATTTTTGTAAAACATAATTTCCCAAACAAAATTTAGACACAAAATAGTCAATTTTCGACTTGCTACTTTACAATTCAGACGATATATGTACACACTTTTAAATCAATTAGATCTTGCCTGTCAAATAGCGTCCAATAAGTTTTGCCGAGTTGTGCAGTTCATAAACGACCTTGTTCAGTCAAAGTAATCACTCAACTGATCTAAGTGAGCTGATCACCACACACAGCTGATATCAGCTCCTTAGTTTAGTTCAGCTCATTAGTTTACTTCACTTTACTTCACTAGTTCACTCAGCTCACTGGTTCAGTCAGCTCACTAGTTTTGCTCAGCTCACTAGTTCAGCTTAGCTCACTAGTTCAGTTTAGCTCATGAGTTCAGTTTAGCTCATGAGTTCAGTTCAGCTCATGAGTTCAGTTCAGCACATTAGTCCAGTCAGCTCACTAGTTCAGTTCAGCACATTAGTTTACTTCAGTTTATTACTTCATAAGGCCTTATTTTTCCCTCCATACACGGAACCAAATTTTGTAGGTAATATTAACGAAAAAAAATAGTAGAACCTTAACGACAACAATATTTAAATCAACTTAATTTTTATTCAAATCTACTTACGATTTATTCATATAAACTAATTTTATTCATAAAAATAGAATTTTTTTGTCAAAAACATATTTATAATAAAGCTTGAAAAAACTTATAAAAATTCAAATAAAATTATGTTAAATTAATAAAACAAACAATAAATAGTTCAAACAGTAGTAAAACATTCTAAGAAAAACAACCCATAAAATTTTGTAAATTAACATCCCTAAAAGAAGTTAATGTGAAAAATTTATCCGTTGATTTAACAACATTTTAATTTATTTTCCTAAGTTTTTTATTTATTTTATTATTGAAGAAAATTGAATATATAAGCCGTCTTCTTTGGAAGTGGTATAAGCCCATTTTGACAAAAAATTATTTAATGATAAAACTGAATACAATTTACTATGATCTTTTTATTTATAAAATTTTTCCCAAAAAAAAAAACTTTTAAAACTTTTATTGTTTTTTATTCATTACAAATTATCGTAGTTAATGAAGTTAGAAAAATAATTACTTTAAAAATTGTGTACGAGTAAGTCAACTTTCCTAAAAGACATATTACTATTGAGTTCAAAATAGTACTACATAATTTCTTAAGTTTTTTTTTATATGTATGTACATATGTGTGGCAACATTGTAAATGTATAACCATTTTTTTTAATTTCCCGGAATTTCGGTTTTCCGCGTTTATTATGCAATACAATACAAAATATATACAAAACCCTTAGAAAATGCAATTCTAAGAAGGCGAAAAAAGAAATGGTGAAGAAGTAGATTGGTTGAAGATATGTTAGATAAGGGTTTTAAAAAGCAAACAATGTGCTATAAAACTTCATTTAATGAGAATGAGGATTTAAAATTATTAAATTTATTGCCCTCACGGGAAAGACAACAAATCTTTGGAAATATAGTACTAACACGTTTGTATCATCACTCCAGACTCATCACATTCGAAAAATTTACAGATACGATTGGGTTATATATCCAAAATATCATGACTATTATGAAAAACTGAATCATAATGAAAAAAGTTAAGACATATTAATAGTAAGAGTAGAAATAATGTTAATTGATTGGTAAATGTTGAAGAAAAGCCTTTTTATTGTGTTATTTTATTTATTGCTGAAGTATTAATAAAAATTTCATATAAAGAAACTGGTTTGTTTTAATTGAGATCCCGTAGTTAATATTTAGTAAATGTTTTGCTGACCTTGAAAATGGTGTAAGTCCATTTGGGGTCATTAAAATTACAAATTTTTGTTAATCGCACTTAAAAAATGACTACATTAAATTTAAAACCAACTTAATATTTAAAAAATACACTACAACAACATATATCCATATTTTGCAAATTATCCCAATGCAAACCCTTAAATATCTCCATATTAAATAAAATACACTTACACCACTTTCAAAGAAAACGGCTCATAAAAGGTATATTTATTTTACTAGGTAGTGGCGTCCCTACAACAATTACAACAATACAAGAACAATATGGCATTTTGTTGTTGCTTTGTAGTTCGAAATGTCAAAAAACATAGAAGAAAATTGAGAAGGCGTGTATGTGTTCTATTGCTTTCTCACTTCTACACTATAAAATTTCTGAACACATACAACTTTTGACATGTCGAACTACTAAATCAGCTGGGCGGACGACACTACCTAGTAAGATAAAAATACTTTGGGCTCTTATATAAATGAAAAAAGAGCTGTAAAATAGAAGAAATTTCGTTAAATTTAAATTCAGGAAAAATATTTGAGTTGACATATGTATGTATGTATGTATGTATGTATGTATTTATGTATGTATGTAGGTATGTATGTATGTATGTATGTATGTATGTATGTATGTATGTATGTATGTATGTATGTAAGTATGAAATAGAAAATTTTTTCAATTTATATTTTTATTTTAAACAATTCAAATCCAATGCACGCAACAGAAACTAAAAGCTTTATTCGTTTACTCTTCTTAAAAGGCGAAAAAAGCTAAATGACATTAATGATATGCAATTTTGTTTTCAGATTATGTTCTATAATATAATATTATTATCTAATGATGAAAAGAAATAAAATAAAGAATAAAATTTTATAAAAAAAATAACTAAAAATTTTAGTTCATTTAACTTATTTTTTATCATATTTACGCCCTGTTAAATAACGAAAGGAAATAGTCATATTGAAGAAATTTCTTCGACATAAGGAATTTAAAAGTTTTGCCATCACTACATTCAGTGATGTCAAAAAAACCATCCAATTGTAGAAGGACAGTAAGGAAAAATAAAAACGTGGTTTGTTTGTTGGTGTTTTGTTGAAGCTTTAATATTCTGTAATATTCTATTAACATATGCACTTCTCATTGTGTTTTGTAGAATTTTATTACTTATAGAGTATTTTTTGCCTCTCTAAAATTAGGAAAAAAGTTTCCTGATGATCTGGCCTGAGCAACCAGTGAAATACGTATAGGAACTAGCTCTTTTCCCCCAACAAATAATTTGCATTTTTATTAAAAAACGTTATGGGTAATTAGCATAATATTAAATAATTAATATTTAAATTCCCAAAAATTTTATTAATAACTAGCTATTCCCGGTGCACTTCGCTATACCTATCCACAGAAAACACAATAAAAGTATGACCAAATTTTAACGCAAAAACGGACGCTATTCTCAAGTCAATTTTTTACTTTTAATGGGATGTGCCACTCCCAGTATTCTTATCCAGTCTGTATTTTGCTAGACTATGCACACTAGTATGAGGGGTACATGTGCAAAATTGCAAGACTATACCTAATGTAGTTCTCTAGGTACGCGATAATAATTTTTCAGTTTGTATAGGAGGTACCACGCCCTCCATTCAAATTCAGTCAGTGTTTTTCTACACAATGTATCTTAATATGGGGGTTACTGACGCAAAATTCCAAGGCGCTACCTATTGGAATTCTCTAGATACAGGATAATAATTTTTCACCTTATATGGGAGGTACCTCGCCCACTGTATCAATTCATTCTGTATTTTGGCAGAATATGCGCCTTAGCACAAAGGCTACTCCTGCTATCTATTGCAGTTCGCCAGGAACACGATAATAATTTTTTTACTTTGTATGGGCGGTACCACGCCAACTATTCCGGCTATAACTCATGAACCAATACACATACAGATACCGTTTGTACATAAAAACCTTGGTATTGACTTCACCTGTCATATAAACTTTGCAGAAACAAAATCGGTTCTTGCATTCCAGAGAACATCAATTTCTAACACAATGCAACTTTTTTATATATATATAGATAAAAAAAAATAATTTTTTTACGAAAATCATCTATAGATTTGACTAAAAATTTTGTTAGCTGTATAATAACTAACTTTTCTTCTATTCTACACCTCATTTTACAGTATTTAGTTTGTTTATTTTTGGTTCAGTGTAGTAATACAGCCTCTTTAAGCTTAATTTATTTGGTATTTTCGTATTTTGTAAGTTTTATCATCAGAACAACATATGTATGTAGTTGACAGTAATAGTGGACAACAAACACATTTTTATAGTCAAAAAGGCTTTTGAGGAAAGAAAATATTGTTCAGCCCTTTCCATAGACATATGTCAAGTGTTCGACAAAGTATGGCATAAAGGCTTAATATATAAGTTGAGGCTAAATTTGTCTAAAAACTTATATAACTTGGTAGAAAGCTATTTAACTAATCGTTTATACCCAAAGAAGGAGACTTCTTAAGTTCAACTCAGTCTATTGCCGCTGAAGTAGCCCAAGGTAGTATATTGGGATCAATTATATATTTATTGTATACTTTGGATATGCCAACTAACTACCGAATCTACACATCGACATTTGCTAGCGTTACAGCTTTTCTAATCATTCACGAGAGTCCTCAAATGGCATCACGATAATTACAAGACCATATATTCAATTTAGAAAACTGGTTGAAGGTATGGAGAATAAATGTAAACGAACAAAAATCTACTCATATAACGTTCACACGGCGCAGAGATTCATTCCTTCCTATTCGCATAAATAACCAAATGCTACCTCAGCTGTCAGACGTCAAATACCTCGGTATATATCTTGATCGTCGCCGTATATGGAAAAGCCACATAGAATCCTAGTTAACACAAATTAAGTTGAAAGAAGTCCAACTTAATTGGCTTATTGGCAGAAATTCTTCCCTCAGCTTAGATTGCAAACTTTTGTTTTACACTTCTATAATATATGGCGTTATGGGATTCAGTTATGGGGCACTGCCTCAGCTTCAAACTTGGGAAATAATTCAATGGCGGCAAAATAGAATTTTGAGAATGATTACAGGAGCTCCTGGTGTATTAAAAACTCGAACATCCACAAAGATTTAAACGTGCCATTGATTGAAGCAGAAATTGCGAAACATGCATTAACGTATTTAAAAAAGCTCGAAACATATCCAAACCTGCTGGCCCGTAACATCCTAAACGACCGCGGCTACAGTCGACTAAGAAGGAGGGATATTACCTTTTTGGGCCAAATCCAAAATGATGACATGAACCGAAATATAAATTTGAGCCCGGTATTGGTTTGACTTAATTGAGTATAATTTAGATTTAAGATGGGAACAATTAATATTCGTTCAATTATATTTGAAAATTCAATAAATAAAATTGCAAAAAAAAAGCAAAAAATTATGAAAAAGCGCGATATGTGCAGCGATTGCCCACACTCTACGTGTGCGCACTAGTGTACTGAACATGGCAAAAGGCTATGACATCAAGCATAACCTCCAGATTCAGCCCCTTGCAACTATTTTCTGTTCCCAATTTTGAAGAAAGGCGTAAGCGTGAGATATTTAGGTTTACAAGGACTAGAATAGTTACACCAATCGATTAGTCACTACTTGACGCTTCTATCTAACTGGGTAGTAGGAAGAACTAATCATGAGGCTAGGGGAGATTGCACAGTCACATAGTCAATTTATACCAGTCAAAATACTGCAAAAAGTTAACTGATTCTGGGTTTGTACAAAAAAGTTCTAAGAGTCATTGTAGATGTGCTCACGGTAAATTGGTTAAGAATAACTCGGATTTCTGTAGCATATACGAGGGCAAAGAGGAGTTGTAGGAGGCTGAGTTACGAACAAAAACCATACGAAACTAAGCGGAACAATCATTGTCATTGTTTCCGTTTTGTTTTTGATTTACTCACTGCAAACGTTTCGTTTTCTTTATTATCGAACTCTGCTATAAACACATTGTATGTTTCCTCTCCCTTGCCTCTGCCTTGCCTCTTTGATTTCTTAAAGATAACTTTAGTGATTTACAAGTTACCAATTTACATACATATATACTAACTAAAAAGTTGTTAAACCACTGTGCGTCGCACAGAGGAGTATTTTGCCAATCTAACCGGACATGGGCCAAAAATTAATTTTAAGAAATGTAAAAATTTAAGTACGCAGCTCGACAGACAACCAGATTCTGCATAGTATAGTGAATTTTAACGGCTTTTGCTTGAGATTTGTCGTTTTGGGACACTGTTAAAATCTGGAAAGTTGATGATGACGATACGATTTTGAGAGGTTTGCAATATATTTTTGTAGCTAAACGAATAAAGATTTTGTATTGATTTTTTTTCTGTGAAAGGCTATATTAATACCCAGCAAAAAATTAATGGGTTTTGGAAACAGTAAAATAAATCTCATGTCTCTCAAAAGCGGTTCTAAGAAGCGCATTCGAGAATGCTATAATTGTAAGACAATAATAACAAACTGCATACTCTCTCTTACGAGGTTGCAGGTATGTAAGCGAATAAGTTTTTATAAAGAATTTGGTGAAGCAAAGAGACCTACTAAGTGGGACATCGCAAACAAAAATCATGCCTTACTGAAGCAGGTTGGAAGAGAGAATCTATTGCTCTCTCTCTTACAAACCTGCTTCCAACTAAACGTAATTGATTTGCTGGTTAGCTACTTATATTAATTTTTAGAATAATTATATTTAAAATTTTTATGACAAAAAACTTCATTCGAAATTAAAAATAAGTGAAAAGGTTTTTGAGAGTGAGGGCCTTCGCGATCCTAAAAATGTATCACTATAAAATATATCACTATAAAATTTATTATCTCTACTTTTATACTGTAGAAAAAAACGTTGAGCCATTTTTTTTTTGCGATTTTTTCCAAGTTTCACTTTTTCCTGTTTTTGCTCATCTTGCATAGGTAGATGTGAGAAAGAAACCTTTTCATCGGTCATAAAATGGTATTGGTTTATAAGTTGTTTTTTTTTAAATTGTTATTATTTTAAATAAAATTATTTGTTACTAATGTAAATTATTTATTATATATACATACATACATACTCGTACAGATAATAAGGCGCTGATTCTCTGCCTGTCTGTCTGTTTGTGTTCGCATCACGTAAAAAATCCTGAATCAATTATAATAAAGTTTTATGGAGAGGTACCTTAGTATCGTGTTTCAAATATAGGGTATTTTTCCCCCGTAAAACTATCTCATTACCAAGAAGTAAGGAGAACAATTAGTGAAAGTACGCATTTTTACCGATTCAATGGTACTGCAAACTTGGCAACAACACTTTTATTTTTGGCACCGTGTAATTTAAAACACTATTTTCACTACTCTACAATAATTTTGGAATTTTTAACAAATTTTAAATTTTTATACAAAGCCTATGTTTCTGAGTAATTACCCAGGGTGGATACCTTTATATAAAATAATTACATAAAGCATATCTGAAGCACAATAAAATTAAGAGTCTGAAAGTGGATTACTTTCAAAGCAAAATAATATGACTGACAAAGTGGCGGGCACAGCTAGTTATGAATAAATTAATTATTCTCAGATAAATTCAATACTATAAAGTAATAAACTACAAAAATGACTTTTATTAATATTCTTCTCTTCAACATAAAAGGTTAAAAATGAAGATTTTTTGTAAATTTGCAAAAAAAATATTTTTAAAAATTCACATGGACGTTTCGGGGGGTGTGATTTGTGGGATACCTCCCCTTGCCCATAAAAACTTGAAAATTTTAATGTTAAGGTAAAAAGGCGTATGTAATCAATTTCTTTTAATAATTACATTATCTTCGCAAAAAATATTTTATGTCACTGCCCATAAAAAGGGGAGGGGCGAAAATAGCATTTTAGAATATTAAGGGTCCAGGTTTAGGGCTTTAAACATTCGTTGACTATAAAAGTTGCATTTGCTAAACCAAAGGTAAGGGCAAACTTAATAAAAATTGAATTTTTCAGAGTTAGGATTAGTTCTAAGAGGAACTTTTTTCTCGTTGGTTGAATTTTTTAAATTTTATAGCTTTAACAGCCTATGACCATAAGAGATTTTTCTGCCACGTTTTATTAATCTAGAGGCACTCAGTAAACTTTTAGAGCTAATATAAACTAAAAAATAATGTACGGCTAGATTGGAAAAATATCCCATATATGTCGTTTTTTAACTGAGTACAGTGTTCTTTGAAAGTAACTGCATAACCTAAACAAGGGCATTTTTCATGATACAGATTTACGTCAGTACCTGGCCGTGTAGGCGATGATGATGGTCTTACCACCGAGTGAAATTCAAGCGTAGACTGGCCGTGTAGGCGATGACGATGGTCTTACCACCGAGTGAAACTCAAGCGTAGACTAGCGCCCCCATTGTGTAGTATAACAACACTTTACGACTGCCACCAATCGCAATTTGTGTGTGATACAGTCACAATGAGTAGCAATTTATATAATATGGCAAGCCTTTCCAAGGCAAGCCTATATCCATATTATAGCTTCTTGCTTAGGGGTTTGGAGACTATCCAAACTCCGTCTGTTGAGAGTGCAACAGCACACTTGATTTACCGTGCACCATACCTACATAAATCGATCTTAAACCACAACCACCACGTGTACCTCCGAAGGGGACCTCACCAATAACAGGTCACAGAGAGGATAGGCTCTCTGTGGGGCCACCGATTCCCATGGTACCAGTCCTTTGGGCACTGGTCGGGCCTCGAAGAGAACGCGTATGTATTAACACACAGACCTTTTCTTCCAGATTTAGGTTCTAAGAACCCTAGCGTCTGGTGCCCCTATTTTCCCCGATTGAACCGCGTCAAAGCATTTGCCATTTCTGCAGTGACAATTGGAACCCCCGGGGAGGCGTAAAATAACTAACGAGTGCTCCATAGACCGATTGGTAGCGCGCTAGTCTATCAGTCTAGAGGTTGCGGGTTCGATTCCCGCCAAAGACTCTGGGTATTTTCTGCAGACAAGCAAAAAGGCTTCGCAGGTAGTGTTGTCTTAAAAAAAAAAAAAAACTATCAACCATTCTCATGTACATACAAAATGTATGAAGCAAACCTAAATAGCGGCGTCAATCCAATTGGCAATTGGAAAATCCAATTTAGACAGAGCGTTAGCTAGTGAAGTTGGGTGCAAACAAATGTTATTGTTTTTTTTTTTTTTTTTGGGTGCCATTTTAGCTGTTTTCTGCGTTATTTTGCGATTTTATCTCTATTTTGCGCTTTAATTTATTTATTCAATTTACTAAACAATTCATGTTAACATTATTGTTTATTGAAAAACGTTGCGCTCTTATTTAGGATTGTTCAAAGCTAGTTACGCCTTACGCCTTTGTTTAGGTTAGTCAGTAAGGCTTTTGCAATACTTTTTTTATTTTTGTATTTTTAAAGTCTTCATCAAAATAATTGCAGTTTTGTTTGTTGCAAATATGTAGGACACTGCAGTAGAAAAATTTGCTCCTTCGAATTTCGTAGGAAGCACAATAATGACGAAAAATAACAGCTGTTATAATTGTTAAAGTTGCTTACTGTACTAAAAATATACTAAAAATAATAAAAATGTTGCTGGGATATAAAATGCAAACATATATTTGTAGAAACATGTATGTATGTATGTATGTGTACTGTATGTATGTATTGGCACATGCCTGCATACTTACCCATACATCACATTGAATATAATGCACTCAATATTTTTATAACAGAAATATGACTTAGTAAAACTTATACTTGTATTTTATGAAGTTTTTTTTAGCAAAAACATAAATACACTTCCAACCCAAATCATTAAAATGTCACTAAAGCGTTACGCGAAATATTGAAAAGGTCAGCAGCAGTGTAACGTAGTAAACAATAGACAAGACTGGCATGTGACAGACATGTGTCATAAAATTGTTAGGCGCTGCGGTCATTTATTAGTTCAACAGTTACTGCTTTTGTAATTACAACATAATAGCATGAGTTGTAATAGATGTTTGTTTTTTTTTTCATAAATTTCTAAGATTTCAGTTCGCTACCAGGAAGTATTTTGTTTTAAATTGTTTATTTATGACATTTGTTGTTGACTCTTGGTTCCTTCTGGCATACCTCCCTCTATCACCCTTTAAACTGATTTAAGACTATCTGCGTGTGGTGTGGTTTTTAGTTGTTTTTTATACAAATTTCTATGAATTTCATTATTATTCTTTTGATTTGTTCTTATGGCGTTTGTTGGCTGTGATACGAGTTGAACAATAAAGAAAATAATACGCCCAAATTTGGCAAACACTGGCGCCATTAACAATGTCAGTCATTCAGTCAGTAACCGATTTAATATGAAAGTGTGTATGTCTTCTTCAGTTGTTATCACACAAGTACATACCATTCCTTTTTTCCATCCATCCATTCGCAATCTAAACATGGTACAGTGGGGCAGAATTAAAATATTTTCGAAATAAATTAGCCATTAATAAAATACTTGTCCGAACGAAACAATATACATCCGGACAAAGTTTAATTTTTGTGACGGTAATTTCTAATTCTCTAAGCGCCGCGACGATATTACACTAAGGCATATTTCAAAAGTTGAATTTTGAAACGATTGTCATTTTTAATAAGTTTTGTAATTTTTAATGTTTGTTACTTTAGAAATCCGTAGTTTTAGAACCAAATTCAGGATTCTCATTAAAAAAAAAGATTGAATAAAGGGTGTCCCCATACAGTACTTGCGATTCCGACGAATCTTTTGATTTAAAGATAGATAGATAACTGAAATTTATCTATTTGAAAAAATTATAGAACTCAAAAATCGTAACCGTCGCCACCATTATCACAATCGTAACTGCGTCACCTAACATTGGTTTCTATACATATGTCGATCCTTTTGGTTGAAGAAAGATGATTGAGCTCGCATCATCGTCACCTAATATTGTTTGTATACATTAGTCTTCACGTTTTGGTTGAAGAAAAAATATTGATCTCGAATCATCGTCGCCATCGTCAGCTAACATTGGTTTCTATACTATATGTAAAAAATTTTTTCAATTTATGAATGTTTTCATTTATGAGTGTTCATTTATGAAATTTCAATCATGAAAAATTAGCAAAATGTAAATTCTCATATAGTATGAGCACTTGCGTGAAAAACTAAATATTTTCTCATTTATTCACTTTTTTATAAATCATCTCACTCATAACTGAATATTTTCTACTCTCTCACAGATGTATGAAACGAAGCAGAAAAAACTAAAATCTACATACTCACACATAATTGAGAAGTCAGTGAGAATTTCGGTACCCTGGTTTCGAGCTGCATTAAAAACGTTGACATACGTTGGCATACTTCGTGATTTCTGCTTTTATCCATGGCAAGTTTAGGTCTTTGTGGATTTTCGAGTTTTTAACATAACAGGGACCGGCAGCAATCACTCTTAAAATCTTATTTCGGTGCCTTTGAATTTGTTTCAAAGTGTGTCGCTTAGGTAAAGTTTCTACCACTAAGCAATGTCTGTAAGACCATATAAAATTTAATATATGATCTTTTAGATATCGTGATACTACTTGGGAACTTTAGTGATTTTTAGAAAGGCTGTGTCGTCAGTCGATGTGTGAATTTAGTTACTAGTTCATATATCCTAATTCTACAACATATATTAAATGGGTCTCAATATTCTACCCCTTGGGGATCTCATGCGAGCAACCAAATAACAAGTAATAAAATAATAATTATTTGATTACTTTTGTAATTAGTGCTTCTAGTTACAAAAAAATCCCCCTACAATCTTTCTCAAATATAATCTTGGCTGTGAATAATACAGTTTTAACCGGGTTTTATATTGTAGCTTTTAAACGTGTGTTACCTTAGACCTATTTTGTTGTTTTTTTCAATGTCTTATTCATATAGTATAGATAGTACATTTTAAAATATTTTAATTTTACCCCACTGTGCATGGTTACTAATCTCTATAGTAACCAATTGTCGTATGTTTATGGTAGTACAATGTGTTTGTTAGTGTGTTAGCGCCAATTAAGTTTGTCATTATACTTGTATTTGTACAATTGGTATTGGCATATGTTTGATATACATACTCGTACATATATTTTGTATTCGCCAGATATTCTCAATGAAACAACAACCAGAAAAACTTTATTCTCGAAGGAGTAGATTTTTGTGAACCTGTAAAACGTACATAAAAGCCATGGGCAGAACTGACTGAAAAAATGTTTGTGATAAATTTAGGATTGCCAGGTTAAATTTTCTAAGTAAGTACCGATTATAAAGACATTTAAATTTGGATATAAATTACAATATAATATAATTTAAATAATATTCTATTGTACTTCAAATCAAAACTGTTTGACCGCAAGTGCGGCTTCAAAATATCAGGCTTTGAATTTGAAGTTAGTTCTGACTACACAATTACTATTGTCAGAACTAACAAAAAAATTCGTTTTCTTTTAAATTTTTTTCTCTTTATTTGAAAATTAAGCCTCAGCTTCTCGAAACAATAAGAACAAAACTAACTGAATAATAAAAAGATGATGCCAATTAAAATACACAGTTGCATTTTTTTTAAAAAAGGGTGACACTATTATAATGATAATCAACTGATTCCATAAAAATAAAGGGTGGTTAAATTTTAAGGGTCCGACGTTCATTTTGAATAAAACACAAATTATTTAGGAAATTATTGTAATTTCTTTTTATTTTAATAATATTGGTGTGATTCAATTATGTATGGAACAATACATCGGCCAAATGACCGCCGCCGCAACCTCGACGGCACACCTCCATCCGATCCTCCAAATTTTCGATGACGCTGAGGCATAATTGAGGTTTTATTCCGTTAATGTGCCGAATTATCTGATCCTTCAGCTCTTGAATTGTTGCTGACATACACCTTGCCTTTCATATAACCTCAAAAAAAGAAGTCCAGCGGTGTCAAATCACATGGCCTTGGCGGCCAATTGACATCGCCACCACGTGAGATAACGCGGACATAAAATTTGTCGCGCAAAAGAGCCATTGTTTCGTTAGCTGTGTGGCAAGTGGCACCGTCTTGTTGAAACCCCATATCGACCACATCCATATCTCCCAATTCCGGCCATAAAAAGTTCGTTATCAACTCACTATAGCGAACACCATTCATAGTAACTGCCTGACCCGCCTCATTATGGTAAAAATATGGCCCGATGTGCCGCCAGCCCATAAAACGCACCAAACAGTCACTCTTTGCGGGTGCATTGGTTTTTCGGCAATCCAACACTCTTGGATTATCATTCGCCCAAATGCTGCAATTCTTCTTATTGACTAATCCACTGATGTGAAAATTTGCCTCATAAATGAAGATGATTTTCTTCGAAAATTAATCATCCACTGCTCGATTATGTATCTTTCCATGGTTCACATTGAGTTAGTCTGAAATTGAGAAATGTCAAATTAAATGCAGAAAAAATCTTGACGTTTAGGTGTGATTCATATTCAACATCGCCCCTTAAAATTTAACCACCCGATACAACAGCTTTTTTTTTGTAAATGACAAATATATAATCAGCTCAGACGAAGTAAAACACTTGCTTTAATTGCTAACTGACCTCCAACCACGACATAGATATAGGCCGTAGAAACAGAATTTTTTAGATTAATTATCTATGCAGATCGCCTTTGTGGCGCACAATGGTTTAAAAACGATTTTTTTGGACATAATTCGGTATCTCTTGAACCACTGAAGATATCTCAATGAAATTTCACAGAGGCTTTCCTCCGATACCACACATATTTTTCATTTTACATACAAAATGAGAAGAAAGATCATGAGGAGACGAGGTCTAGGAAGCTCCTATAGCTTAAATATATGCTCGATATTAAAGTAAGTGGTATCGAAGGAAAGCTCTTGACTTCTAGATTAACAGTATTATAATAATTTTTTTCGCTTTCTATTTGCTAAATTATATTTAACTCAAAAACTGAAAAAATTAATTCGAAATGGTTTTTTTTTAAACAAAATATCGAATTTGATTGCCACAAATTCTAAACGGATCGAGATATTCTTTCAAAATTTTGAAATTATATTAATCAATTGGTGAAATATTTTTTTTTTTATTTTAACTTATTTTATTTAACGGTATTCCCGGAACGATGAAAAAATATTCCAAAAATTGTTTTTTTTCAAAAGTGGCTACACGCCTTTATTAGTTATGGGGCTGGCAAATCGTATTCGCAGTATGTAGCCAACAATTGAGGCTTTAAAAATCCGCTTACGTTTTTTTAAACGGTGTTTTGAACTCCGAGAAATTTAATAATAATTTATAAATTTTGTTTCAAAATTGGCTATGTTTGGATAGGACTGGAGGGAGAACCGTTATTATTTTTGACCCAATTTTTCTTTTATTCACATTTGCTAAGAGTATTACTAAAGCATGTAAGTTTAAATTACATAGGCAAAAAGGGAATACCACCTTTTTGGGAAAATCAATAAAAAAGGGGTATTTTTACATTTTCCTAACTCACGGGCTTGTAACTTTTTAACGAAAATCGCTTTCAGAACAAAACTAGAAGCTAATTTATTTTAAACTTTATTAAGAATATAGCCAATGTCTTAAAGTAATAATCCGATCATTAATAAGTACACCACGGCAAAAATACTAAGTTAAGGTCGGCCAAAGTGATAACCTACACATGTAAGTACGTTTTTTATAGATATTTTCAAGGTCTACTTAAATTTAAAATATCTTGAGATATTAGTCAAAACTAAACTTTTTACGACATTTCCAAAAAATTATATACCAGAAGTACCCAACTTAAGAGGCTTAGCCAGAATGCCCCCTTTACCCTAAAGGGTCGACCGTTCGCAGCTCTACTCTACTTCAGTGGTTCATGAGATACCAAATTATGTCCAAAATAAATCGTTTTCAAACCACTGGGTGACGTAGCAATTTTTGCTTATAAGAAGAACAAGATAATTTTTATCATGGATAACATTTAATTTCAGACAGCTGGCTTGAGTGTAATATAAACGGCGCAAGCGGTTTGTCAAACCATCATAAATCCTTTCCTAACTCACTACAAAAAGATTGCCTGTGCAGAAAGAAATGTCAATATTTCTTTGGGATAGATATCTATTATATTTAACTCAAAACTGGGGGTTTTATTTTTGCGACAATAATTAACCTGTCATACGATTGGCCGATCTGGCCACTCTATTAGCACTTGTGCTCAATTTGAATGTAGATGCTAAAGGGAAATTAGCCTTACACAAATTAAGAAATTACAACGGACTCTATGCCGAGCAACAACGTCGTCAGATTTCTCTCTAAAATCACACTAGTCGAGATTAAAAATCATTTAAGAATGAAGATGGTGGGTCCCATAAAGTTAGTGATCTGCTTCGGTGTCCCACCTCAATGGAACAGGAGTTCCAAAAAAATATTATTTAAATTTTTTGGGTACTCTGTCATATTTTTCTGAATTTAGTAAATTTAATTAAGAATCAGAAATATTATTTTTAGAGGCAGTATCTGCAGGTTCAGATGCGTTAAAGTTGTTTCCCCTTCTTATTTCTGCACTTTAATTCTTCGTGGGTAACCCTTGCCATTTCTTCAGGATTTATTAAATATTTTTCAAAGAATTAATTGAAAACACAACAAACAATTGCAACAAAAAATACATATGCACGTCTTCACTATATACAGTAGGGAGCAGAAATGAGTACATGTTTGCATTTAAAGGCGCATAAAAATGTTAATATTGAAGCGATTTAATCTTTAATTTTTTTATTTTATTTTTTACTAGTTGTGCCCACCACGTCATGGGCGTTCTGACAATATTTTGCTCGATTTTGTTTTGAAAGTATTCCACACCAATTGTAGGACTTTTACTTTTATAGTGCTTCAGTTAGGGTTTATGTATTTACTTTATATAAAGGTACCCAACCCTGGATAAAATTCCAAAATTTAAAATAATTCTAAAAATTATTGTAAGAGGTGTTTAAAACAATGTATTTCCACAAAGTAAAAATACAAATTTTATTCCATTGGCGCCATCTGTTGTGCAATTTTGTTTAAAATATCCAATTTTGAAAAATAAAAGGTGCATGACCGTGTTTGAAATATTCCAGTCTTAAACCGAAAATTTCAGTACCTTTAAACAGGAAATTGCGTAGTTTCACTACTTTTTCCACTTTCTCATGGAAATGAGATACTTTTGTGGAAAAAACAGTATCCTATATTGTAATCAGAATGTTAAGGTACCTTCTCACAAAATTTTATTTAAAATGCATCCAGTTGTTTTTACGTGATGGGAACGCAAAAGAAAAGCAGTTACGTACAGACAGATAGACAGACGGAAATGAGTTATTACTTTATTATATGTATACATATAGATTCGGTTGTTAACTACAATGTTTTTAAAACTAATCTAAATACTACATATTAAAAAATAAATAAATAAAACAAAAATAACTCTTGTTGTGCACAATTTTTCACTTTCAGACAACATTTAAAATATGTTGTATTTTCCGTACTTTATTTTGTAATACACTATTCATGCATTTGGGCATTTTTTTATAATTTCATCTGGATTTTTCTACCACTCCAGTAACACACATTGCCACAACTCGATTAAGTTAGTTGGAGCTCTTCGATAATTTCCCGATCGTCTTTTTACAAAAGACTACAATTCTCAACTAGATTGAGGCCGGGACTTTGAGAAGGCCACAAAATCAATTGAAAATTTTTCCAAGTCAGTCATTCCTCAATGATTTTTCAGGTGTATTTCGGGTCTCCAACCTGTTGCAACACGAGTTCTTCCTTAGGATATGCGCTCATATTTAAAAAATCGGGAAGATGGGTGATGAAGTGTCCTATATTTGAATCAGGATACTAAGGTGCACATTAAACTCTAATATTAATACGCATAGTCCGGCGTGGTACCTCCTATATAAAGCAAAAAAATATTATTGTGTACTTAAGGAACAGCTTTAAAATTTTGATCGGAAAAACATGCTGCATAGGAACAGTTGCCGGTGTTTTTACTATACGAAGAGAAAAGTTTTTATCATGCACCTAGAGAACTATAACAGGTAGAGACTTAACAATTTGTACTCTGATAATAATGTGTATTTTCGGTTAGCCCCTATAGTAATTATCCTATAGTGCATAGTGACAGTTTCTTTGTCATAGCTTTCTCTGAAAAAAAAACGTGGGAAGTCAGGATATAGCTTGACTATACTTTTACTTACAAGTATTTATTTTCTTTTTTATGAAAGAGGTAGCGAAGCACACCCGGTTAGTCTAATTTGTTATTTAATCTACCTATTTACAAAAATATTTTATATACATGTCTCCTTTGCCTGAACATATTCAAGTTTTCAAACGATTAATTATGTTCGGACAACGATTTTTAGCAATGGACCAATATAACACCATGTAAAATGTTTAATATGTTGTAGTTGAATTGACACCTGCTGTCGGCGCCAATAATACTGTTTACCATCAGACTGATATCGCTTTAATTAGGACTCATCTGACTATATTACGCTCTTCTAGTCATTAACATCACAAACTTTCTGATGCATGCAACTTGTAAACATGACGAAACATTTTTATGTATCAATACAGGTTTAGGTTTCATCACAGCTGCGAGGTATTTAATGTTTTGTAACGCTTTTCTTGCTGGCCATCGTCTAAAATTTTTATTACCTTCTATGGAAGCTTCCTTAGGCGTTGAAGACTTTTCAGTTTTCATCGTTTTTACCATAAGGGGTGTGTGCCCATCAGTTAAAAGTTTTCAGCTTCAAGCCGAAAACTTGCGGAGTTACATTTCGCCGATTTATGATTCTAATTACCCTGATTATTGTTTTAAAAAATATTAACTATTAGTTTTAAATTAAAAAAACAACACTTTTTTGGTAAATGACGTTATTTAATTGCAATATAAAACTAAGGTGTTTATTAACAAAACTCAAGATTATAGAAACCAAATCGAAAATTGAATTTAAAATAACGATAAATTTGAAATTTTTCTACTTTTTCAACTAAAGGGTGGTTAAATTTTAAGGGGCCGATTTTCATTTTGAATAAAACACAAATTATTTAGGAAATTATTGTCATTTAAATAATATTAGTATGATTCAATTATGTATGGAACAAAATATCGGCCAAATGGCCATAGCGACTTTGGCTTCACACCTCTATCCGAATCTCCAAATTTTCGATGACGCTGAGGCATAATTGAGGTTTTATGCCGTTAATGAATTGTTGCTGGTTTATCGACGTACACCTTTTCTTGCAAATAACCCCAAAGAAAGAAGTCCAACGGTGTCAAATCACATGATCTTGTCGGCCAATTGACATCGCCACCACGTGAGATAACACGGCCATTGAATTTGTCGCGCAAAAGAGCCACTGTTTCGTTAGCTAAGTGACAAGTGGCACCGTCCGGTTGAAACCACATATCGATCACATCCATATCTCCCAATTCGGGCCACAAAAAGTTCGTTATCATCTCACGATAGCGAACACCATTCACAGTTACTGCCTGACCGGCCTCATTTTGGAAAAAATTCGACCCGATGATGCTGCCAGCCCATAAACCGCACCAAACAGTCACTCTTTGTGGGTGCATTGCTCTTCGACAATCACTATTGGATTATCATTCGCCCAAATGCTGCAATTCTGCTTATTGACGAATCCACTGATGTGAAAATTTGCCTCATAAATGAAAATGATTTTCTTCGAAAATTTATCATCCAACGTTGCCATTTCTTGCCATCATTCTGAACATTGCTTGATTATGTATCTTTCCATGGTTCAAATTGAGTTAGTCTGAAATTGAGTAATATCAAATTAAATGCAGAAAAAAACTTGACGTTTAGGTGTGGTTCACATTCAACATCGGCCGTTAAAATTTAACGACTTGCTTAACGAGTGCTTACGAGTTATTTTGTTGTTATTTAATTTTCTTTCATTGTTTATTGTTTTTTAACTTGTTTTAAGAGCAGTTTTATTAAGAACTAAATAGGAAAGAACACAAAAAAATAAATTTAAAAATCGCTTAGTTATTACTATTTTTATGCATCTAGCAATAGAAGAAATGCAAACATCTACTCACATCTGCTCCCTACTGTAGCTCTCGTTGTTCATGATCATTTAACGTTGCGATGTCTTTTATCTTTTTCGTCTTCTTCAAAACCGTTTTATTTTTTTTTTTTTAAGATCTTTCTTCGCTTCAACATCAAATCAAAAGCAAAACGAAGAATTTTTCAACTTGATGGTAGAATTGGCACGAGTCAATCTTTGTGAGCCAACATGCGTACGCGTGCAATGATTTGATTTTGTTTGAATTTCATAAAAGGAGAGACATGATGCCGCTTTTCCAGTATTTCCTTTTTTCTTGTTTGTTTTTCTTCTGTTTTAAATGCGAATAAATAAAATGTCCATATTTGTATTTGTATTGATTGTGCCATAAATTAATTCACTTTTCACTCACGTTTCATGTCAGATATTCTTTAAATACCTTGTGTTGTGATCGATAAAACAACGACTACGAACAGCAATAATGATAATAACTTTGAAAAAAAAAATTTACAAAAGAATAAAAACAAAAACAAAAAAATGATCGTTAACATCTGATGTTTTATTAAGTACTTACGTGCAAGAGTGTAGGAAAAAAGGGAAGATAAAGAGGAGTCTGCAATATTTGTGAATTGTTTATGATAGAGAAATAAAGGACATTTAAGTTTTTTTCTTAGTTCTTTGAGTTTAACCCATTTTCCTGCATTCTGTTGAAACAGTGAAAATAAGTTATAATAAGGGGGAATTTCGTTCGAACTAGCAGCCTTATATACCCTTACCGATGCACAGTGGTCAATTTCGCGAGATAGCGGTCAAAACTCTATAACTTTTGAACGGATTGGTATTTTTTTACGCAATTTGTTTTGTTCAATAGGAGGGACTTTAAGCTTCAATTTGCGTGTTCAAACGTAAAAATCGAGTGATAGGAACGTAAGTAATGTGGAGTTAAAAATGCATTTTAATTTTTTGTTGAGTTTCCATGTAAAAGTTGAATATTTTGACATTTTAAATAAGTATTTTTTTGATAATTTCTTATTTTCTTCAATCGTATTTTACAACCAATACTTATTTATTATTCCTAAACTTAATTTTGGTCAGAAAATGCCAACATTTGGCCCCTGACATTTATTTAGTCTCAATATTCACAGGGGCCAAAGGTTGGTTTTTTTGGAAGAAAGCTAATTCTTGTGAGGATTAAACTGAAAAATAACACTGAAATTCCCAACAATATCAATACCATTTGGATATATTATATACAGAACACAACATCGATAAAATTTTAAGTAAACTTTTACTATTGATTTAAAGTTGCACATATATTTTATTTAAATGTATTAATAAAAATTTATACTAAAATTAGAAACAAATTATAATCTTTAAACTAGTATAAATTAAACAATATTAGTAAAAATTTCTTCCAAATAGCTTTGATTTTCATTATTTAAAATTATGCTAATTACCCATAACGTTTTTTAATAAAAATGCAATTTATTTGTTGGGGGATCATTTTCTGGATCGGAAAAAAATCTCCTTGCTTTTTTTTGCTTTCTTTTTTCCAAATTTTCTTTGTTGTTTCTCACTGTTTCGCCTAACGGGCCAAATTCCAAATCGTATCCCGATTTAAGAATATGCTCCATAAAACGAATTCTAGCATATTCATATGGTTCATTAAAACTATCGTCTTGTGTTGGTGGTTGGCTCAATTGACTTGATGTTTTTTGGCATATGGTGCAGCTTGACGAAGACTTTGTTTCGGTTAAAGCTTGTGCAACTTTTCCATCGATCATTGTAAGTGACATTTTAAAGTTAACTTCGATGCATTGGTCATTAAATTCAAATATCACTGGTTGAAGTTCTTTAATTTCATCTCTTATTTTGCCAACTTCTTCAGTTATGACATCTTCAGTTTCTTTTTTGAAAGCAAACTTTATTGGTCTACAAAATTTTGTTGACGAGGGAATTTCATTCTTCCATACATCTATCTCTGCAGCTCTACTAGTTGAAGGCTCTGAACCAATATAAGTTTTTGTTAAACGTAATGGAACGAAAGAAATCATGAATAAATTGGCATCTGATGAATTTTCCATTGTTGTATTGTTTCTGGCCAGAGGACCCATCACATCCCCATTTAGAAATTAAAGTCATGCTGCAATTTTTAAACTTCTTTAAATAGTCAGCATCAAATTTCTTTAATAATCGTTCTGCAGTGAGTTCAAGGAGATCCTGCAATTTTATTTCTGCTGAACTTGAAGTAACACTAATAGCAGTTGGTGAAGGAAAGCAATCTTTTTTGGCAGAAACTTTATCTCGATATGATGGAAAAATTCCACAATTTTTTTTCATTGGTTCGCTTCCGCAATTCTGTATATTGGTTTTTAGTCATTTTCAAATCCAAAAATAGTGCAAATGCTTCTTCTGGAGTAAATTTATTTTTATTTACTTTCTAAAATCCTTTTTGTGCGTCTGGGGCTTGCTTCCATTATTTTTTCAATGTTAGCAATTTTACTCTTTTTAGTTTTCGATGGTTGAATTTGATGCAGAAATGAATCCTTTATGATGCTACAAGAAACTTCTTCATTGATATGTTTAAGCTTGCGTCTTCGTGATCTTTCACTACATTTATCAATTGGCTTTGCTGGTCGACCACCTTTTCCAGTTTTCGTGGTAGTTACTGATGGCTTTTTAATTTTTTTTTGTTTATTAAATTGAAATTTGGATACTTATAAAACTATAATAAACAATAGTTGACAAGATGTATAATTTTTTTACAATGTCCCGAAATCGAGCACTCTAGTAATTAGTATATAAATGTAAGTCTAGTTTGTTTTTTGCAAAAGTTTATTTTTACAAATGAATTACAAATAATTGAAAATTTATTTTTGTTGCAATGAAAACTGAATAGAAAAAGATTGCAAGTTGATAGTCAAGGGTTAAAAAGGAAAAGAGATAAGCTAAATAGTAATATACTAATTATTTCTTATCCACCAGTATTTTTTATTTTTAATTGTTTTATTAAACAACTGTAAATCTTTATGTGATACTTGTGTATCATACTTTATATTTAAATTATCTAAATTGCAATCAATTGCTTTTGTAGTAGCTCTTCTGTAATTATGGTAAAAAATGGGGACGCTATTTTCATTTTGAATAACTCCATTTTTATCCATGTAAAGAAATGCCTCAGGGGGTACCAAACCTTTCGCAAGAGTTCCAATTATATATATTTCATTTGTAAAATAAGGAGCCTTTATTAGGTTGTTTACATTACAGTTTGTACATCTTAAAATATTATTTCTAATTAAATTTATTATAAAGTTATCTATTCTTATAATATTCGCTTTATTATATAATTTTTTATTAGATACAAAATTAGTATAATTACTTTCTGCAGATTTATATACTGATGGCTTTTTAAAAATAAGTTTATTTCTTAGCCATTCTTGATTGCGTGAGTAAAACAATTTCTTGTTTCTGGAACATTGATTGTACCGTTTTCTTAAAATATTTAAATAGTTTTTTATTTTTAAGTTATGAATTTTTATTTCTTGTTTGTCGCATATTTTGGATTCTGATCAAAATATATATCAGATAGAACACTATAACTGAATTTAGCCATTGTTTAAACAATAATGAAAAAAAAAAATGAGTGCATGGATTAATATACTATTGCTGGAAGTTTTAACATGATCTTTTTTACCTCTTTGAAACATAATATAACAGGTACTTGGTTTTACCAGTTATTTCCATTGGTTTTAAATTTATTTGCAATTTTCAGGTATTTCAGTTATGTAATTTTAGATGGCAATAAAATCATTTTTTACCTTTTCCAAATGAATTGCCAGATACCACATAATTTGAGAGTTCTATTGTCATTTTTGTCAAAATTTTGATACACCCTTCTATGTGGACTAGGTCCAAATATGGGCCAACTTCTCCTAATTTCAACAGAATTATTTTTTGGGTCAATAAGAACTCTTGTACAAAATTTCATCAAAATATATGCATAATAGCCACTTTCACATACAAATAACTTCTCAAAAAATATGACGTGCATTTGTACCGAATATCTTACCTTGGGTCAGAAAAATTGCTGTAGCTCAAAAAGTGCAGTCCCGATGCATGGACATGTATATATAGGAATGTAGGGGAGAGTTAGGACTACAAAATAGTAAATTTGTGTTTTGACTCAGCTTGACTCACAGGAGTTGTGCTCTATGAAGTAGGAAATTTCCGAGAAATTTGACCTTTTTTAAAAAAAATATTTAAATTTTTCTGAAAACAGCAGAGTTTCAATTTTTTTACCAGTAATAGGAAATAAGTTAAGTTACAACACAAAATTTATTTCGTCCAAAAATCTTGAAAAACAAAAAAGTTATGATCATTTAAACTTTAAAAATTAACTAAAAATATCATAAATTTACTAAATTCTGAAAAAGCCCATTTTGGACCACCCTGTTCTCAGTGAAATAGTTGAAATAGAGTTCTAATTTTTTGGTTCCCGAGGTTTACTACTGTCTACTTTCATATGACTATAATAACTTTAAAATCGGAGAACAAAAACCAAAAGGAGTTTTGGCCGCTATCTCAAAATATTGACCACAGTGCGATGGCCGTGCTAGACAAAAATAATGTTTGTTTACCGGTTGTTGCAATCATTTGCGTGTCACCGCTCTGATGTAAGGCCAAGAAAACCAGTATCTTTTCTTTTGAGTCGAATGTAACCAGGTTCATTGTGTTAGAGTATGCTATTTATGGTCAGTTTTTTATTTTAATTTGATGCAAATAAAACAATTTTATTTCATTTTTTTTCTCAACGTTTCGTCGGCTTTTTTCCGACGTCTTCAGGAGAATTTTTTATTGATGATCAATTCGATTCCGTTTACATCATTAAATAAATTATATAATTCTTGCAAACAAAAACCGACTTCAAAACAGATAGAAGGGCACCAATTCTAAACAAAATGTAAGAAGTAATCTGTAAGAATAAGATTTAAACCAAATAAAAGATGCGCCAAAATTAGAGAGAAAAAAAAGTAAAGACTATGTGAATGTCAAGCCTCTCCTTATTACTGTTCAAAAGTTAAGCTATTTTCACAAGCATCGGTCTTTTATGGGGACACCATTCCAGCCTCTGTCTATAACGGTTTCAAAGATAGGGTCACATAGATCAAATAACATCACCTATTGGGACACCCTTATTTATAATTTACAATTTTAAATTAAAGACCTGTTGTTATAGAGGACTTGGCCACAAAGATTTTTGTAAACTTAAACTATCTGTCTATAACGGTTCAAAAGTTTGGCCATATATATCAAATTAAATGAGCTATTGGGACACCCTTTACATTATAATTCCAAATATTTGTACTTGTTATTATACCAGAGAAAGTAGTGGAAATTCTGCCTAATTTTCAAGTGTTTGTTTTTAATGGTTCAAAAGATAGGGCCATATAGATCAAATTACTCAATTTATGGGGACACCCTATAATTTCTAAATTCAAATTGTATACTTGATATAGAGGACTTTGCAATACAGGTTCTTTGTAAATTTCAGCTGTCTGTCTATAACAGTTTAAAAGTTTGGCCACATACATAGAATTACATTAACTATTGGGACACCCTCTTATTTCCAAATTCACATTTTATACTTTTTTATAGCTGACTTAGCAATACAGGTTGTTGTGAATTTCAGCGGTCTGTGTATAACTGTTCAAAAGTATGGCCATGTACATCAAATTAAATGAGCTATTGGAGCACCCTTTAATTTAAAATTTTGAATATTTATACATTTTATTATAACAATAGTAATCGACATTCTGTAAAATTTTCAAGGTTTTGTCTATAACGGTTAAAAAGTTAGGCTCATATAGGTCAAACTACGTCACCTATGGGGACACCCTTTAAATTTTAAATTTATTTTTATATTAATTTCTCCTGTTGGGAGCTACAGCGGCACGCTATTTTTTAAAATTATAATTTGGTGCCCTTTACGGTTCTTAATAGACGTAAAAAAATGTATGTTGTATGACGACACCCTTTAATTTTTAATATAATTAACTGTTTTATTTTTAATTTTTAATATAATGAACTGTTTTTAAAACGGGACCAACCTGAAAGCATAACCTTTCAAATAAAGAAAAATTTTAAAATCGGTTCAGAAATGGCTGAGTTCTAAGGTTACATTCATAAAAAAGCAACATTCAGACGAATTGATAACCTCCTTCTTTTTTGAAGTCGGTTAAAAATAGTGGACAACACAACACACTTAAATCTATAATTTAAATAATAATTACTAACATGAAAATATCACAGCTAAACTTAGAGACTAATATCACAGAACTTAATTTATCACTTTCTTGCAATGGAATATTGCAGTTTGGTTTTGTATTTGTCTTCTTTAGTGTTGATGGATTTTTGTATGCGTTGTTGTATCCTTAAACTTTCGAGAGTATATCGATGAAATAGCCTACTCTAACACAATAACAATCATAATTGGTCACAAAGAAAAATCAAAGTAAACCAGGTTCATTTAGTATGTTACCCGCCAAGGGTTTGAATGAGATTCAAGCTTTTTTTAGATACCTTACTGCATGTTTCGCTATTTCTGCTTTGACAGATGGCATGTTTAGGTCTGTTGAATTCAAATTTTTTATATACCAGGCAGCAACTGTAATCATACGTAGAAATTTATTTTGAAGCCTTTGAATTTTTTCTACATTGCTAGCTGAGGCAGTGCCCCATAATTGAATGCCAAAACATCAAATTCGTTTTAGAATTGACTTGTACAATAAAAGTTTGCAATATAAAGCGAGAGTAGAATTTCTGCCAATAAGCCAGTTTAGTTGCACTGCTTTTAACTTCATTTGTGTTAATTTAGATTCAATGCGGCTTTTCCAAGTAAGGCGACGATCAAGATGTATACCCAGGTATTTAACTGTTATTTATGCGAATAAGAGAGCATGAGTCCCTACCCAGTGTGAAAGTTATATGAGTACATTTTTGTTCATTCAACTTTATTCTCCCTTTTTTCAACCATTTTTCCAAATTTTGGAGTGATTAAGGGTATTCCGACAGAAATGATTTAAATTGAAGCGTCACTTGAATTATACTCAGATCATTCACCCACTATCGTATATATATGGGACAAACAAAACATCATATTACCAACGACTAGCATAACCATTAATTGGTTCAAATATAGAAAGTATTTCAGTACTCATTGTTCGGAAAACATCCCGCTAAGAACACCTGAAGACGTAGAGAGGAGTCTTATTGATTTTCACCAAAACCTTAAATCAGCTGCCCAAAATTCAACAATAAACCGACAACTAACTAGATACAAACAAATTTATTCTTTAGATGTCGAACGGCTCTTGGTTGAAAAAAGAAAAATTCGTAGAGAAAGGCAATCAAAGAGATCTCCGCAACTCAAAAGCAGACTTAAAGACTGCAAGCACCGGCTAAGAGAAATGCCGGAATTTCGAATAGTAGCTTCCCTGAAAAACTATTTGGGAGACCTAGATGCAACTCCTCAATCAGATTATTCATTATGGGGCGCTTGTAGAAATCTCAAAAGGCCAGTCTTACGTAAGCCTCCCTTGCGAACTACATCTGGAGGCTGGGCAAGGAGTGATACCGAAAAAGGCAATTTATTTTCTGTACATTTGAAAAGGGTTTTTACCCCATATATATCGACTGATATAGTTGAGTTGCCTATTGTCGAGGCTAGTGCTGTAGTACCGCTACGACTTGAATTCGGTGATATTGAAAAGGCAATAACGCATTTAAACACCAAAAAGCCTCTGGCGTTGATAAAACCAGTAACAAGATGTTACTTGAGTTGAGCTGTCATCAACTCATGTACACCTAATGAAGTTGAAATACTAGTAATACCAGATTCAGATTTCCAGAATTCAAGTTAGGTTTTAAGGGGCCCTTGCCAATAAAGGCTGATAATTATCATCCAATTACCCAAAACAGATATTTTTGTAATCAACATCAGCTTCGTTGTGCAGAAAATGGGGAAAAAATAAAACGTTAATGTTTACCATTCCCGATTTCATTGAAACTTTTTTAATTACATTCTTTGACTCCCTGAATAAGTATAAAATAAAAAAATAAATTATGTGAGAAAAATAAATTTATTTAGATCAATTAATTGTGTAGGGGGCCAGATCACAATCTCGCCCGGCCGCCTACTAACCTTGGGGCGGTCCTGCCTAGAGGTACTCTTCAACAAGCATTCAACTTTGCAAACTTTCCCGCCTAAACAATATTTTTGACAAAAAAAAAAAGTTAAAAGAAGTATGTGTTATTTCTTTGCGTTGTAAGTTGGAATAAATCATATTTACCTTACACTCATATATACAAGTACACACACACACACACGTACAAACCTTACACAGAGACACAATGACTTACACTCACATTCATCATGTGCTGCAAAGTAATAACTTTTTCCTTAATTTATTTCTGTTGTGAGAAAGGAAAATAATTATTTGGCAACCAATCTATAATGACCAATGACAACATCCATCTATGCAGGATTTTTGTTTTTTCGAGTTTGTTACATTAAAGATTTATTGGAAATTTAAATTATGGCAACAAAAGCAGTAGGAGGAAGACCAATTGGTGACAAATTTTATTGGATAGAATTAATCTTTGAGAGGATAATAATTTTTCATTACAACTTAACGCCAAGGACAAACAGTTTTTAAGTGCACACATACATCTAGTACATAATAGTGGGGGAAATGTAATACACTTGCAGAAAACTGTTGAACAAAGTTTGAGATTTACTTTTCTGTAAAAATGATAAATTTTGATCTTTCTTTCACCGGTGAAACTCTTTAGAATTATAAGGAACTCTTTCGAATTCAGGTTCACTGAGCTGTTATTTTCTGAAGATGCTGGTTTCCAAAAATTCTCGTTATCCCAACTAGTTTAAACTGAATTAGGTTGTTAACGATTTCTCCATTCAATACACTTAATCATAAGACTCTGATGATGATGAGTAAGGAGGTTCTGAATGGAAATCTTAAACGATTTCATCTAAGCCCCCGGCAAGTTTGAACTGATTTAGTGGGATTTAACGAGTGTCGCATAAATTGGCTTATGGGTCAAATGATGAAACTAGGAACTCAACAATAAAATGCTTAGAATATAAATAGTTTTTAAACGCAAACTTATTTATGTATCGGGTGGTTAAATTTTAAGCGCCGATGTTGAATGTGAACCACACCTAAACGTCAAGTTTTTTCTGCATTTAATTTGTCGTTTCTCAATTTTTCGACTAACTCAATTTCATTCCAAATGTCGTTAATGGTCAGAGTGATGACAAGAAATGGCAACGTAGAGTGATAAATTGTCGAAGAAAATCATTTTCAGTGATGAGGCACATTTTCACCTCAGTGGATTCGTCAATAAGCAGAATTCCCACATTTGGGCAAATGATAATCCAAAAGTGATTATCGAAAAACCAATGCACCCACAAAGAGTGACTGTTTGGTGCGGTTTATAGGCTGGCAGCATCATCGGGCCGAATTTTTTCCAAAATGAGGCCGGTCAGGCAGTTCCTCTGAATGGTGTTCGCTATCGTGAGATGATAACGAACTTTTTATGGCCCGAATTGGAAGATATGGATGTGGACGATGTGTGGTTTCAACAGGACGGTGCCACTTGCCACACAGCTAACGATACAATGGCTCATTTGCGCGACAAAATCAATAGCCGTGATATCTCACGTGGTGGCGATGTTATTTGGCCGCCAAGATCATGGGATTTAACACCGCTGGACTTATTTCTTTGGGGCTATTTGAAAGAAAAGGTATTCGTCGATAAGCTAGAGACAATTTAAGAGCTAAAGGATGAGATAATTCGGCACATTAACGGCATAGAATCTCAATTATGACTCAGCGTCATCAAAAATTTGGAGCATCAGATGAAGGTATGCCGCCGAAGTCGCGACGGCGGTCATTTGGCCGATATATTGTTACACACATAACTAAATCATACCAATATAATCAAAATAAAAAGAAATGACAATAATTTCTTAAATAATTTGTGGTTTATTCAAAATCAATATCGGCCCCTTAAAATTTAACCACCCTTCATCAACCAATTGTGCGTTTCAATACTTTAGAAGCGAGATTTTATGTGAAAATTATTTATTATTTATTGCAACTAAACTAAAAATAAACTAAAAATAAATCAATAAATTAATAATAAATACAATTTTTACAATTGTTTTATTTCATTACAATTGGGGTAGCGAGCACACTGAGCAACATGATAGCAGGTGGCATTGCCACTAGAACAATTACCACAGCAAAAAAACCCACATGAACTTTGTTGTTGGTTGAATGTACAGGAATCGCCAAAATCACTAATTAAAAACACGTCTTTATTAACTTTTCTTGGTAGTATTTTGTTTTTTTTTTTGTTAATCTTGAAATATATTTAGAAATAATTAAAATTGTTTTCTATTTCTCAATTACAAAAAAAATAAATAAACGAATTTTTTACAGCTCGTTGGCACACAACAAAGTAAAGCAAATAACAAGGTATATTTATCTTACTAGGTAGTGCCGTCCGCCCAGCTGATTTAGTAGTTCGACATGTCAAAAGTTGTATGTGTTCAGGAATTTTATAGTGTAGAAGTGAGAAAGCAATAAAAAACATGCAAGCCTTCTCAATTTTCTTATATGTTTTTTGACATTTTTAACTACAAAGCAACAACAAAATGCCATGTTGTTCTTGTATTGTTGTATTTGTTGTAGGGATGCCACTACCTAGTAAAATAAATATACCTTGGCAAATAAGCTGCAACTCAGTGTCAAGACGAATTCATTTTACTAGGTGGCAGCACGGCGAAGTTAATTATTATTTGCCAAGGCGAATTCATACCAGGTGTGAGCAGTAGGACAACAACTACAACAAAACAACAACTTTGACATTAGATTAGCAGATATGAAACAATGTATTTTTTGACAAGACATTAGCAAAAAAACGAGAGCAAAAAACAATCAGCAGGGCTATCGACTCCACCTGGTATGAATTCGCCTTGGCAAATAATAATTAACTTCGCCGTGCTGCCACCTAGTAAAATGAATTCGTCTTGACACTGAGTTGCAGCCAGTTTTACACTTTTGACAGTTTTTCGCCAATAATTTTAATTGTAATAATATGTAGAGTTAGGTTATCAAATTACAGTTATAATTTATAATTGTTATAATAAAAATTTCTAAAAATTTGTTGTCAAAATATATCTTTACTTTAAATCTTGTCTCTTTATTTAATATTTGACTAAATAAATCAAATTTAAGGACATAATTAAACTTTTTATTTAATTAAGCAATTAGCCCTTGATCTTGAAGTCTTTAACTTTTAAACTTTACAAACTTTGTCGTCTAAACAATACTTTTGGCAAAGAAAAATTTATAGATAAAAATGCAAAATAAGTATTTTTATTATAAATCATATCTACATTAAACCTATACACACATACGAACCTTACATCATGTCCTGCAAAGTATTAACTTTTTCCTTAATTTATTTCTGTTCTGAAAGAAAAGAATTCACAGTTATTTGGCAACAATTTACATTAAAGATTTATTTAAAATATAAATTTATGGCAACAAAAGCTGTAGGAAAAAGACCAATTGGTGACAAATTTTATTTAAGAGAATTAATCGTTGAGAGAATAATAATTCTTCATTAGAACATAACGCCAAGGACCAACAGTTTTTAAGTGCACTTATAGATCTATAAAATATTGGGCGAAAAGTAAGTACACTCGTAGAAAATTTTTGGTTAATTTTGAGTTATTTAAGGTATAAAACAAATAATTTTAATCTTTATTATTTTTTTATTTTATTTTTTAAATATATTATAATTTAAATTATAACAAATCAATAACTATGTATAAGCACTCGCATCCATCGGCTTTCGACTTAAGATTTGTTATTTTTGCAGTAAGAGAAATCAAAAGCAAAACAGAAACAGTGACAATCTACCATTTACAGTCAAACCTAAACCAGAGCTTTGAGAGCAAACTGTCAAAATATCTCATGCAAATACCAAATGTATGAAGCAAACACTTTTAACTGTCAAAAAAGTAGAATCAGTGTAATTGTACGTGGTGTATTTAAAAGAAAAGGACAATTTTGAATTTTTTCGGGTTGTCTACATTATCGATTTTTTGAAAGATTAAAAACCAGGATTTGGACTCGGAGTTTTAATTTTAAAGACATACTATATGAAAAACATATAACCTTAGCCAATTTCTGGAACAAATTACTTTAATTAAAACATATGGGGTCTGCTTATGCTTTCCCAACTCTATCAGTGTTCGTCAAAAATATCTAAATGTCAGGTAAATTTAAAATCAAACAAAAGTTCACAATCCCTTTAAAGATGATTCTTTAATGGTAATATTGCTTACGAAAGGTTACTTCCCTGTCGGAAATGGAACAAAACCATCACATGTCACGCGCTAGTTCTGAAGTGATAGAGACCGGTTCGAGTTCTAACACTTTATATAAAAGGGACCTGTCACTTTTACATGGCATTGGCCTGGAGGGGGTCAGGTCAGGTCAATTACCACTTTTCATTCATCCTGAGACAAGTCAATGAACTAAATTAAATTAAAAGCGAAACATAAAAAGTTATTCATGGTGAGTAAACCACAGTCCACCACTGGAGGTGAGATATTTATATTTATTATTTTTTGCAGCGCCCTCTTGTGTTATGGAGTAGGTATATTTGTTGAATGCTATATCTAGGCATTGCCAATTTATTTTATTAATTACATATTAGAAAAATTAATTTTGCCACGGCTGAGTATTGAATTGAACTCGTTAATCAACGTGCTACCCACTTGGGCTACGACACTCCTTCGTATAATAATATCTATATGCTAATTTATATAAGTGTGTCTGAAATGCAAAATAAAATAAATCAGTCAAGTGCGAGTTAGTCTCACACACATAATGTTCCGTACTATGTTTGGTACAACTTTAAAAATTCAAGTTGTTAATTTTTTCATGTATTATGAGTCACACTTTAATTTTAAAATTAAAGTCATAATCGCGAAAATTGCATCACTGTTGGAACACCCTTTAAATTTTAGTAATTGTTGTCATTAGCGACCATGGTAATACACTTTCTATAAAAAATATACATGCGCCTACCTATTGCGGTTCAAAAAATAAGGCAATATACGTGAAAACCATGTCACTGATGTAACACCCTTTAGATATTAGTAATTGTTACAGCGGCCGAAGTACAACATCTACTGTAAACATTTCAAGAGTCTACCTTTTACGGTTCAAAACATTAGACTATTCACATACAAATCGTCTCTATCGGAATACTCTTTAATTTTATTATTTCTTGTAGCGGCCATGGCAAATCTCTTTCTATGAATATATCAAGAGTCTACCTATTACGATTAAAAAAATAAGTTACTATACGTGAAAAAAACCCTTTAATTTTTAGTAATTTTCATAACAGCCATGGCAACACATCTATGCAAATTGGAAGAGTCTACCTCTTACGGTTCAAAAAATATGTCGTTATACATGACGTAACTGTCGGAAAACCCTTTAAATTTTTATTGTTTTATAGGGGTCATAGAAATACACCATTTGTGCAAATTTCAAGAGTCTATCTATTATGGTTAAAAAATAAGTCAATGTTTATGCAAATCACGTCACTCGCAGCACACCCTTTTTAACCGACTTCAAAAACGAAGGAGCTTATCTATTCGTCTGAATGTTGCTTTTTTTATGTATGTAACCGCAGAACTCAGCCATTTCTGAACCGATTTTAAAATTTTTTTCTTTATTTGAAAGGTTATGCTTTCAGGTTGGTGCTATTTTAAAATCAATTCATAATATTAAAAATTAAGTAATATTAAAATAAATTTAAAATTTAAAGGGTGTCCCCATAGGTGACGTAATTTGACCTATTTAAGCCTATATTTTGAACCGTTATAGGGAAAACCTTGAAAATTTGACAGAATGTCGATTAATCTGACCGTTATAATAAAATGTATAGATGTGTTCAAGATTAACGTGGGCTCCTGCCACGGTGGCTTTATCCCACGGTGCTCTTAACACCGAGTGAAATAAAAACGTAGACTAGCGCCCCCATTGTGTAGTATAACAACACTTTACGATTGCCATCAATCGCAATTTGTGTGTATACAGTCACAATGAGTAGCAATTCATATAATATGGCAAGCCTTTCCAAGGCAAGCCTAGATCCATATTATAACCTCTTGCTTAGGGGTTTGGGGACTATCCAAACTCCGTCTGTTGAGAGTGCAACAGCACACTTGATCGATCTTGCACCACATCTGCAATAATCGATCTTAAACCACAACCACCACGTGTACCCCCGAAGGAGACCTCACCAATAACCGGTCACAGAGAGGATAGACTCTCTGTGGGGCCACCGATTCCCGTGGTACCAGTCCTTTGGGCACTGGTCAGGCCTCGAAGAGGACCCGTGTTAAAACAACAGACCTTTTCTTCCAGATTTAGGCTCTAGGAACCCTAGCGTCTGGTGCCCCATAATAAAATGTATAAATATACAAAATTTTAAAGGGTGCTCCAATAGTTCATTTAATTTGATGTATATGGTCATACTTTTGAACAGTTGTACACAGACCGCTGAAATTTACAAAGAGCCTGTATTGCTAAAAGTCCGCTATAACAAAAAGTATAAAATTTGAATTTGTTAATAAAAGAGTGTCCCAATAGTTCATGTAATTTGATATATACGGTTAAACTTTTTAACCGTTATATACAGATATTTGAAATTTACAAAGAATCTTTGTGGCCAAGTCCTCTATAACATCAGGTCTTTAATTTAAAATTGTAAATTAAAGGGTGTCCGAATAGGTGATGTTATTTGATCTATGTGACCCTATCTTTGAAACCGTTATAGACACAGGCTTGAAAAGACGGATGCTGGTGAAAATAGCTTAAATTTTAAACAGTAATAGGTAGATGCTTGATATTCACATAGTCTTTACTTTTTGCCGCTAATTTTAACGCATCTATTATTTGGTTTAAATCTAATTCTTATAGATTACTTCTTACATTTTTTGTTTATAATTGGTGCCCTTCTATCTGTTTTAAAGTCGGTTTTTTTTTGCAAAAATTATTATTTATTTGTTATGGTGGCCATAGTAATACACCTCCTGTAAAAACTTCAAGAGTCTACCTAATAGTAAAAAACAAACTGTTTATCCAAAATGGCTAATATTGTCAACATAAATAACAGACATGTGTACCAACATTAAAAAAAAATGCGAAAATGGAACATACGAGACCTCACGAAAATTTAAAATAACGGTTATTTTTTTATCATACCTCGTATATTTTCGCTTTTAAACAAGAAAATAATCAGATATATAATTTATTATAAGGAAGTAGTTATTAATAGCTGCAGCGTGTGACAAATAAAGCTACAAAATAATACATTTAAGAAGTTCTTACGACTAAAGTTGTAAGTTAAATTTAATTTTTAATTTTGCTGTTATTTGTTATTTGTTTATGGTTGTAATTTTATTATTTTTATACTAATATACTTTTAAGTCATTTACTTAATAGGTCCTTTTTCACCAGTCACGAGTTATGTCTTTTTGCACCACTTCTAAATTGACATGGCATAGGACTAGTACGATTGGAACAATTGAAACTAATTTCCGACAGGGTTAAAACTTCAAAACTTCCCTATTTATGTACATACATACATACAATTAATACAAATTAAATTCACATTTTATTTATTGAAATTTTTATGAACTTAAATTAATTATTTCTATACAGCCATTGACTAATATAGCGATTGTCGTTCTGTTAAAAGTTAGTGAATTGTAGAAACTACAATTGGATAAATCTTTGTCAAATTGGTCGATATTTTCACGATGTTTTTGTTTTGACTCAAAATTACGAAAACATATTAATTGTTCAATCTAATAACAAGATTATCAATTCAAAACAAAATTTTTTTCACATTTTGGTTGTTTTGATGAAATCAATTTCAGAAGAGGATTTTTGAGGGAATTGATAAATTATTTTTTTATATGTTTAAATGTAATTTAAAAATCGGTTTAACGTAACAATTTTGTTTATATGTATATTAATGTGGCTTCGAAAAATATTTTTTGCATCACTCAAATTTACGATCTAGTTCTACCGACGCTATGTTTCATCGAAAATTAGATGAAATTTTAAACTTCAATTTCTTAAATACACCATCTGCGATCTGGCTGAAATTTTGCATGGTAGTAGGGAAAATGTGTTATTTCAATGGGTAAAAATTTCAGTCTAGGTTTCGCAGTAAATTCTGAGATAATTTCAAAAAAATAGCATGAGGAGCATACATGTTATTGATAGAAAATATGTTTAGTATAATAATATAGTAAATTACCATTTTTCAAGATTTTCTTTTTTTATTATTTCGATTTTTTTTATTGCTATTAAGAAGCAAACAGATAAATTAATTTTTCTTTTAGAATAATTGACTTATGATTTGTTGTGGTAAAATATTAAAAATGCAAATGACCCTTGTGTCGCTGCTTCTAAAGACTTAAACGTCAAACCAAAAAAAAAAAAAAAGATACAAGCAACAGCCAAACAGTGGGTGTATGAAATATTTTAAACAATTTTCATATTTTTCTATTTTCATGAATGTGTAGTTTTATTATTGGCAGCATTTCTAAACCACAGCCACAGCCAACAGAGAAACTTAACTTCTAACTATTCAAGAAAAAAATAAAAAAGGATATGAAATACAATAATAAACATTTATTGTATTTATGGTTGAACATAAATTATAGGATAATGGTTGCAACATGAACAAAACCCACTACAAAATATTTTGTTTCCAAAATATAGAAAAAATTATATTAAAAAATACATTCATAACTGAACTTATTAAAATATGTAATTTGAAGATTCCAATAAATTAAATTAATAATAAGACTTATAGATATTTTTTGCACAATAAGTTAAAAAATAAATAAATTAAAGTCTTGCAAAAAATACAACAATAACAACCAAAAACAAAAACAAAACAAATGTTTTTTATTTGAAACTTGAAGAAAAATAACTCATAAACTGAAGTTTAGTGAAAAGATAGAATTTCATGAATGGCATTGATTTCGTTGGCACGTACATAAACATGTCTCAATATGGATGTGGCTATGGATGTGGATGATGATGTCTTCTTTATGTTATTGTGCCGGCCAGCTAAATAACCAAAAACTAACTGACAGGCAGACAAACTTTTGATTGTGTAGATGGACAACCGAACGAACAATTTACCCATAACAGTATCACAAAACATTTAAGAAAAAACATATTTATGTACGTCGTCTTTTCTTATTTGAAAATGGATCTTTAGCCGCCCGTCCGCCTTTTACTTCAAGTTTATTCTCTTTTTTGTTGCTTTTTCTTATTGACTAAAATATAGAATTACACGCAAACACTCATAAATGATATTGGATTCTGTAAAATTGTTACCGAGTCTGGGAATTTGGTGAACAGTGGGCTAGTTTTAAGTTGGGTTGGGCAAAAAAATATGGTCTCATCGAAAAATCGATAGCGAAGATATTTGTAATAAAGCAATACAATGATATGACGATATTTATTTTAGAGTAATATAATTCTTGCAAAAAAAAACCTGACTTCAAAACAAATAGAAGGGCACCAATTCTGAACTAAAAATGTAAGAAGTAATCTGTAAGAATTAGATTTAAACTAAATAAAATATCCGCCAAAATTAGAGGGGAAAAAAGGAAAGACTATGAGAATGTCAAGCCTCTCCCTATAACTGTTCAAAAGTTAAGCTATTTTTAGCAGCATCTATCTTTTATGGGCACAACATTCAAGCCTCTCTTTATAATGGTTTCAAAGATAGGGCCACATAGATAAAATAACATCTCCTATTGGGACACCCTTTAATTTACAATTTTAAATTAAAGACCTGTTGTTATAGAGGACTTAGCCACAAAGTTTCTTTGTAAATTTCAACTGTCTGTCTATAACGGTTCAAAAGTTTGGCCATATATATCAAATTAAATGAGCTATTGGGACACCCTTTACATTATAATTCCAAATATTTATACTTGTTATTATACCAGAGAAAGTAGTGGACATTCTGCCTAATTTTCAAGTGTTTGTGTTTAACGGTTCAAGAGATAGGGCCATATAGATCAAATTACATAATATATGGGGACACCCTTTAATTTCTAAATTCAAATTGTATATTTGCTACAGTGGACTTTGGAATACAGGTTTCTTGAAAATTTCAGCCGTCTGTCTATAACAGTTAAAAAGTTTAGCCACATACATAGAATTACATTAACTATTGGGACACCCTTTTACTTCCAAATTCAAATTTTATACTTTTTGTTATAGCTGACTTAGCAATACAGGCTCTTTGTAAATTTCAGCGGTCTGTGTACAACTGTTCAAAAGTATGGCCATATACATCAAATTAAATGAACTATTGGAGCACCCTTTAACATTTTGAATATTTATACATTTTATTATAACGGTCATAGTAATCGACATTCTGTAAAATTTTCAAGGTTTTGTCTACAGCGGTTCAAAAGATAGGCGCATTTAGGTTAAATAACGGCACCTATGGGGCCACCCTTTAAATTTATTTTTTTATTAATTTTTGCCGTTGGGAGCTATAGCGACACGCAATTTTTAATAAAATTTAATTTGGTGCCCTTTACGGTTAAAACACGTAAAAACATGTATGTTGTATGGGGACACTCTTTAATTTTTAACATAATGAACTGTTTTTAAAACGGGACCAATCTGAAAGCATAACCTTTCAAAAAAAAATAACCTTTAAAATCGGTTCAGAAATGGCTGAGTTCTGCGGTTACATACATAAAAAAGCAACATTCAGACGAATAGATAACCTCCTTTTTTTTGAAGTCGGTTAAAAATTCTATATAGTTTTAAATGCTGGTTGCGTATTTAATGTTACTGTAGCCCGTTTCACACTCTAATACTGAGTATTAAAACTTATCAAAAAGGCCGCTGTAGGTTAAGTTAGGTTAGGCAGCCATATACCCGCACTGCTCCCTATAAAACACCAGTTCGTAAGAACCACCTGGAGCTTCCCACATTTCCTAGCATCCCTTAGACAATCGAGGTCCTGAAAGAATATTGGGCCTAAATATATAGATTGCAGAGTTGGTCAGTCGCAGAGAAGGTTATAAACTAATTCCTTCCCCTCCTCCTCATCCAGACAGCATCTGCAGCTCTCTCCACTAGAAAAATTCCTATACCGCTGAGATAACAAGTATTTAAAATTAAAGGGTGTTCCGATAGTGACTTCAATTTTACGCATATGGCTTTCAGACACTTCAAGTTATGTTCGCTATAATCTTCTTCTATATAAATAAAATCAAATGACGTTCGTTGATAATCGCATCACTTAAGAACGGCTAAACCGATTTGGCCATTTTATTTTTTTAAACCTTCATTATAACCCAATTTTTAAAGAAAACTTGACCATGCCCATTTCTACGACAACTTTTTTAGTAGCTAATGAACTATAATAGGTTGATCTTGGAAATTTTGCACCAGTAAATTCCTGGGAGGCTACTGCGTGTTTCGATTCGAAAGTAATCTTTTTCGAAACTCAATGTTAAATGGCCGGGCAAAAATTGATTGTAACAACACTCATTAGAAAACCTATTTTTTAACTTTTTTCTACGTTGAAAACGACGACAGACATATAACGTATGACGGATTCTATGTGCCCCGGCCTTAAGTCATACAAATTCGAATGATTTCTTTTTCGAATCGAATTACGCAGTAACCCCCTGTTTAATATACATAGTCTACCTGGAGATCTGCACTAGGTAGATTCTTGAAACTTTGTCTAGCAAAATACAGACTAGATTAGGATAGTGGGAATGGTACACAGAAAAAATTATTACCAAAATATTTTTTAAATGTTTATTGATTTTCAAAAACTTTTTTGTTCGAATCTAATAATACTTTTGTTTGATTTTTAGTTTGGTGCTAACAGTGTTGCCGTAATAAAAATAATTGATCAAACTAAATATATTAATATGGAAATGTTGTTCTTCTGTAAAAATTTAATTTAAAAAACTTTAAAATTTTGAATAGCCTGTAATTATATTTTAGTAGGGGAAATACATACATATAGACAGAAAAATATTTTCGCACTGTTATTTAAATCGGTTTTATACATAACGTAGCACTAGTGTCGTAGGAATAACAGAGTTATTTTGAACAGCCAAATAAACAAACTTAATAACTTAATAATTTAAACTAAAAATCATTTTGAAGTTTCCGAATAAGTGTTTTTGTTAAATGTTTTATTGTTTGTGTTGGACTTCTTAAAGAGTTATCATTATTTTTATAAATAATTTTCTCTATTCTTAAAATATGGGTAAAACTTTCCATGCTTATATTTTTAAATAAATTGGTGTATTATAAAATAGTATAGGTTATTAGCATTATATTATTAAAATAATAGTTGAATTCCCAAAACATTTAATTTCAATGATTGCTATTATAGCCTACACAGCAATACAAATACTATATAATTATATAGTATATAATTATATAATGTATATTAAAAGATAATAGGTATACGTCATCCATTAAGTCATCCATGAGAACACTATTTAATTTTAAGTTTTATTTATTATTGCGGATATAGCAATATACTATAACGGTTCAAAAGATAAGGCCATATACATAAAATAGTATCGGGACACTGTTTAATTTCTGATTTGAAATATTTATACTTACGGTCATAACGGACTATCTGACATTACACCTAATTTCTTAGTTACATCTACTATAAAGACACTAATCGGCAAGATAATTTTGTTATTAGTTTATTAAAATATAAAATTAGTGCACTTTAGGGTTCAAAGACACGTAAAAATCATACATCATTTTCCCAATGCACAGCCTTTATTTTTTAAAATTATGAACTTTTTTGAATGGAACTAATCTATAAGCATTACCTTTCAAATAAAAATAAATAAAAAGCCGTTCAGAATTAAATGATTTCTAGGAGCTAACTCAGACGATTTGATAACCTTTACCTTCTATGAAGTCGGTTAATTACACGAAAATTTTGCAGATATTTTATTTTGGCCCATTTATTAATAATTGCTCATTCGCAAAAAACGGCAACACTTTCTGTCATGCATTGAAAAAATAACAAAAAGTTTTATATTTATTTTTTCAAGACTTCAAAAAGGAAATTTATTTTAGTAAAAAAATATTTAAAGCCCAAATATTGAAACCTTTAAAAGCCATTAGCTGCAGAGGAAAAGGTAAAAATGTAAAATTTTTTTATTAAAGATATTGCTACATATTTATATATATTTTAATCTTTTGATTTTTCAGGTGCCGGCAATGGCCAACTTTATGTAAATACATATGTATGAGATATGCTTTTGACCAGCAAACAATTCCCAAACCAATAATTTTGTTGAATCAAATACAAGGTTTTGCCCCAATTGTGCTCAAGAGGAAACGCTTTGTGTCTAAAATATGTAAGTAACTAGTCGCTAAAATTTGACCAAAGTAAAAAGAATAATTCTTGCAAAAAAAAACCGACTACAAAACAAATATACATATGTGCATCAATTTTTAACTAAAAATTTAAAAGGAAGTAATCTGTAAGAAATAGTACTCAAATCAAATTCTTTTATACTTGTTGCTCTAACGGACATAGTAGTATACGTTCTATACATTCAAATGTCTATCCATAACGGTTCAGCAGATAAAGCCATATACGATAAATTACCTCAGATATGAGGACACCCTTTATTTTTTTACACTTATTATTACTGACATAGCAATAAAAAGTAACGGTTCTAAAGATATGGCCATATAGGTTAAACAATATCACCTAGGGGACACCCTTTAATGTAAAATTTTACATTAAACACTTATTTTAAAGGACAGATTCTTTGTAAATTTCAAATGTCTGTCTAAAACGGTTCAAATGTTTGGCCATATGCATCAATTTACATCAACTATTAAGACACCCTTTATAACTTTAAATATTTATAAATGTTATTATACGGGACATAGTAGTGGATTCTGTCTAATTTTCAAGTGTTTGTCTATAACGGTGCAAAAGATAAGGCTAGATAGGTAAAATTTTATCAATTATGGGTACACCCTTTAGTTTCCAAATTTAAATTATATACTTGATGTTATAAAGGTCTTAGATATACAGGTTCTTTGTAAATTTCAACCGTCTCTCTGTTACGGTTCAAAAGGTTTGCAATATACATCAAATTACATCAACTATTGGGACACCCTTTAACTTCTAATTATAAATATTTAATTTCTGATTATAAATATTGGACACTCTGTCCAATTTTCAAGTGATTGTCTACAATGGTTCATATATTTAAATTGACGCCACATATGGGGACACCCTTTAATTTATAAGTTTGTTTTTTTATTAATTTTTGTTATTGGCAGCTATAGTGATATACAGTTTTTTTAAATTTTAAAAGGGTTCCCTTTACGGTTCATAATACACGTAAAAAACACGTATGTTGTATGGGGACACTCTTTAATTTTCAAAATTCTGAACTTCTTTTAAAATGGGACCAATCTGTAAGCATTTCCTTTCTAATAAAGAAAAATTTTTAAAATCGGTTCAGAAATGACAGAGTTCTGCGGGCACAAACATAAAAAAAAGCAACATTCAGACGAATAGATAACCTCCTTCTTTTTTTGGAGTCGGTTAAAAAGGGAGCTACATTATTTTCACTGTTGCTCAAGATATCAAATTCCATATATAGATAACATTTTTTAATATATAGAATTTGATATTTTAAGAAACAGCGGAATTGAATGAATTTGTCATTGCCATCCTGTAAAGTGATTCGTCTTGGCCGTTTTTTTAATATGGTCAAATTTTACCCAGTAGTTATTTAAATTAGTCACAAAAATGTTACTATTAAACACAATTAGTGAAAATTGTTTTTGATTTAGCTAAATTATTTTTTTGAAAATTGTTTGTTATTTCAGTAAAGTTTTTGATTAGTTTCAAATAAATTATTTGTTTAAATTTTTTTTTAAATTTCAGTAAACTTTTTGTCTGATTAAGACAATATTTATTTTAAATTTTTTTATAATTTTCAGTAAACTTCTTTGTCTGATTCAGACAAATGTTTTGTTTGAAAATTTTTTCTAAAGTCAATAAATTTTTTTACCAAATATCACAATTATTTGTTTGAAAAAATCGGAGAATATTTTCAATAAACTAATTTTAAAATTATTGTCTGAATATACAATTTTGTTTATAGGACCATATTCAAACAAAAAATGTTCTATTTATGCGAATTAATTGTTTGAATCTGAAAAATATTTTTTTTTTTTTACCTCCCATAAAAAGTAAAATATTTTCATCGTATTATTATGTATAGTCTAGAAAAAAAAATTGGATGGGAACAGTGGAACAGTTTTATCGTGAGAATAGCATGCTATTTCGAGTTAAATGTTAGTCATACTTTTCTTTCAAGTGTAGCGAAGCACACCGGGGATAGCTGGTGAAAAATATGAAAAAATAAAAATTTTAAAGTGTTACAAAAGTGACACGTTTACGTTTATAGACTTATTTTTGAACCGGAACAGATTGACACTTTAAAGTTATATAGCGTGTGTAGAAATTTCTTCGTTATAACAACCAACATAAAATTGAAAAATAAAACGGTGATGCGATAGTGACGTAAATTTCAGGTATATGGCGTTTAATTTATTTATTTAAAATATAAAATCTTAAGCCATTTATGGCCAATCAGTTTTAGAATAAATTTAGAAAATTTATCACTATAATTAATTATTTATACCATAATAGACAGACACTTTAAATATATGCAGAGTATGTTTTACAATGTAAACTGTATCAACAAGTAACAAAAATAAAAATTAAAAATATGAAAGGGTGTTCCTAGATGTTGCGGTTTTGACGGATTGAGCCGTATCTTGAAAACGACAGAGAATTGAAATTTACAGAAGGTATGGGCATATTAGTCCCTTTATAATAAAGAGTATAAAAAAATATTTAAAAGTTAAAGGATGTTCCCAAACTACACGTGACTTTTGAACCGTTTCAAGCAGACTCTTCATATTCTTAATAGCAAGTAATAATAAAAACATAACATTAAAGGGTGTCACATAAAAAAATTAAAAACTTTAGAACTTTTACGTTTAAAGTCTGACTCTGAGAGTCTGAGATGACATTTGGCATAGCTTTGGACCGAATATCGGGCATAGGAATATTCTGGACCTAGTGATTAACAACGCTTTAACGTATGAGTAGAAGAAAAAACAGTGAAAAAATGCATCGTACACTCATGGAACAATGCTTGCACGGACAACGACATTAACACATTTTTACTCATGGTTCTCCTAGGGACGGTAGAGCAGTTACAGGTATATGCTCAGCTGAGCAACGGCTTAGGACAGAAACTTGATGAGAAAGAAGGTCAAATAAGAAAGAATGACAAATCGGTTGCCTATAATCATTGGGGGACGGAAACGTGGCGAAAAGGGACCCATTAAGGAAGCTGTCTACATTAGTTGCCTTTTATTTGTGGGACACAAAATTTTAGCGACTATCTTTAAAAAGGGCAAATTAAAACTTACTAATTATAGCGTTTAAGTAAAGACATCAAAATAAACACGCATTTGGCAAAATAGTATGTTTTGATAAAATTTATTTGAAAAAATAATTTTCCTTTTTTAACCGACTTCAAAAAAAGAAGGAGCTTATCAATTCGTCTGAATGTTGCTTTTTTATGTTTGTGCCCGCAGAACTCAGTCATTTCTGAACCGATTTTAAAAATTTTTTCTTTATTCGAAAGGAAATGCTTACAGATTGGTTTCATTTTAAAAGAAGTTCAGAATTTTAAAAATTAAAGGGTGTCCCCATACAACATACGTGTTTTTGACATGTATTATGTACCGTAAAGGGCACCCTTTTAAAATTTTAAAAAACTGCTTATTACTATAGCTGCCAATAACAGAAATTAATAAAAAAATAAACTTAAAAATTAAAGCGTGTCCCCATATGTGACGTCAATTTAAATATATGAACCATTTGAACCATTTTAGACAATCACTTAAAAATTGGACAGAATGTGCAATATTTATAATCAAAAATTAAATATTTATGATAAGAAGTTAAAGGGTGTCCCAATAGTTGATGTAATTTGATGTATATTGCAAAACTTTTGAACCGAAACAGAGAGACGGTTGAAATTTACAAAGAACCTATAATTCTAAGTCCTTTATAACATCAAGTAAATAATTTAAATTTGGAAACTAAAGGGTGTCCCCATAATTGATATAATTTAACCTATCTAGCCCTATCTTTTGAACCGTTATAGACAAACACTTGAAAATTAGACAGAATCTCCACTACTATGTCCCGTATGATAACCTTTATAAATATTTAAAATTTTAAAGGGTGTCTTAATAGTTGATGTAAATTGATGCATATGGTCAAACTTTTGAACCGTTTTAGACAGACATTTGAAATTTACAAAGAATTTTTCCTTTAAAATAATTGTTTAATTTAAAATTTTACATTAAAGGGTGTCCCCTAGGTGATATTGTTTAACTTATATGGCCATATCTTTGGAACCGTTACTTTTTATTGCTGTGTCAGTAATAATAAGTGTAAAAAAATAAAGGGTGTCCTCATATCTGAGGTAATTTGTCGTATATGGCTTTATCTGCTGAACCGTTATGGATACACATTTGAATGTACGGAACGTATGTTACTATGTCCGTTAGAGCAACAAGTATAAAAGAATTTCTTACAGATTAATTCCTTTTAAATTTTTAGTTTAGAATTGATGCACATATATTTGTTTTGTAGTTGGTTTTTTTTTGCAAGAATTATTCACTCTCAACACCACTGTTCAATATAACCATCAACATCATGTTTATTGTTCTGTATTTTGATTCCTTTTAAGATCACTAAACAATAAAGAATAACAACCATAAACATAAAGAAAATATCCGAGAATTATGCTACCGTCAAGCAAAAAAATAAATAAAATTTTAAAAAATACATGACACGAGTCAAAAAAATAAAATGTGTAAAAAAGCATCATAATTCTCCCCCGTAAGTATCATAAAGCGCAGAACAACAAAACGACGACAAAAGCAAAATGAATAAAAAAAACAAAACAGAAGCATCTTTTATTCAACCAAAAATTATGAAAAGTATTGTATGGAAGATATTGTGATGTTGGTGGTTGGTGGTTGATGGTTGATAGTTGATGGTGGCATCACATAGACCACAATGCTGACGATGTCAAAACGAACGACAGCGACGTTTTATGCCACCAACATACTCTCTTTATTACAATTTGTTTAGTTTAGACTCTGATATTAAGTTTCTTCAGCGTAAATGGCCCTTGAGTGGTTGTTAGGACGAACGGATGGATGGATGGACGGATGAATGGGTATAGGAACGTGTGTATGGCTCAGCCAATGAAGCCCTAATTGTCTTTTTGTTTTGTAGAAATGAAAAATAATGTTTTTGGCCGTGGGATGGTGACATATGATTTTATTTTACTACAATTTCTTCTTCATTCCTTTGACTCTTTAAAGCAACAGCAACAGCAAAAGCTAAAGTTTACAAAGTTTTTGTTTTGTTACTTCATGAGAGTAGTATTATTATTCGTAGCAAACGTATGAGTGCGAGTATGGATGAATCACTCTGTTTGGGTTTCGCATTGCAAGTATTGTATAGTTTAGTATATGTCAATGTCAGAATACTTACAAAATCCATTACTGGCTAAAGTGGACAATAAGAGTGAAAATTGTTTACAATAACTTTGCTAAATTATTGTATTAGACAAAACTTGTTACCAAGGCAAGTATTTATAATGTAGTGAATGACAATTATCAAGATGTTATCAATTGTCAAAAATTGACAAAAGCTTAATGTCTACTTACAATGCTAATTGAATTGCTGTCATAGTTTAGGCATCTTAACGATATTCATTTTTCATATTTACTTTAGTAAATGTATTGCGAAGTGCTGAAAATAATGCAAGAGTATTTGAAATTAAGAAACGGATAAAGAAAGGCGACAGTTTCGCTAGACAATAGCAAGAGGAGGTAGGGCTGGCCGCAGAGATCTCCTGTTGGATTTAATTCTTTTGTAGCAAGACAAGATAAATAAATATCAGAAGACATCTTCAATAACCTTGGAGATAAAATTAGGTCTTCAACTGTTAGTCAGGTAGGGTATACGAAGCTGGTCTTAGATGCTACCGCTAAGCGAAAAAACCCGTTATATCTGAAAAGAATTATGTTGTTCGCATTATATATCACTTTAATAGATCTAACGAAAAATTGGAATACTGTCCTCTTTCCTGATAAGAATTTAAGAGGCATTGATGTGCGATCATTCGTAAAACAGCAGCAGAGAAAGATAGAAGGATCTACCAAATACACAAATAAGACAGTTAAGTTTGGTGGTGACCACAAGAAATGACCCCCGGGGGTACTATATATCATTGTCAACACATTCTTGTGCTTTGATGAAATGTTTCTGGGTTACATGTGGGCACAAGATGGCGGGGTTCCTCGAACCTGAATCTGGGAGAACATGTGTATATATATATATATATATATATATATATATATATATATATATATATGTCTTTCGAGGCCCGACCACTATGTAGACGCCTGTCCCTGTGACCGGTTATTGGTGAGGTCCCTTCGGGGCACACGTATTGGCTGTGGTTTGGACCGAGGTTTGCAGGGATGGTGTAAGTTTGATCAAGTGTGCTGTTGCACTCTCAACAGAAGGCAATAATAGAGTGTCAGGAGGTTGGTAGTCTCCAAACCGCTAAACAATGGGCTAGAACATGGGTTCAGGCTGTCCATGTTCAATAGATTGCTACTTATTGTGGCATGAACACAATAAAGGCAGTAGTCTACAAAGGATGTCCAACGAAATATTGAGTTAATAAAAGTGGCAGAGGATTTTACAAAATTTAATATTTCCAGAACTTCATAGTGTACATACGAGTATGTTGTTATTTTTTCCTTAATAAATTTAAATAAAAAACCTTTAACAGAAGGGAGACAGAAGGGCGTCAGCTATCCTCCTTGATAGTCAATCTGTCTTCAAGGCACTTCGGTCATATCAAGTGCCTCGGTTTCTTAAAACGGTGTAAGAGATACTTCACTCCATCTGATCTTTTTACTATTTATATCACCTATATCCGGCCTAAAATGGAATACAACTCTCATGTATGGGCCGGCACCCCAAAGTCTATTTTGGAGCTATTCGACCACTTTCAGGAGAGGGCGAAGAAGCTCATCCAACTCTATTGACTAACTGGAGCATCGACGCAATGTGGGATGTGTTTCGCTGTTTTACCGTTACTACAATGGAATGTGCTCTAATGAAATCAGGGAAATTGTACCCGACACCCACACTTTTTTGCATACAACACGCTTCTCATCAAGGGCCCATCCATTTGTGGTCGATTTGCCAGTGAAACGGACTACGCATTATAGGAAGAATTCGTTTTTCGCCTGAACAGTTCGTATGTGGAATAAACTCCCTGCGGATGTATTTCCTATTAACTTCAATATCAGAAAGTTCAAGTCAAATGTCTACAAACACTAGTCCATCTATCCTCCCTCCCATAACAAAATTTCCTAGTTCTGGCACAATGCATTGTATGAGTAGGGGTCAAGTCCTGAGTGCTGGTCCAATAAAAAAAATGTGAGTTTATCTCCAAGCTAGCTTGGGAAAATCGTATAAGACTGAACCAGTTTGGCAGCATTAACAGTATAACTCTCTGATGGATACACGGAGGCGATAGGGTAGTGGGCAATGAAAAGGATAACAGGCTGTCAGTAGGAGAGTAAGTACATGCAAAACCTTTTTGCATACTTGGATCTATCCAAAAGGAAATCTGGACGGGCATCAAGAACACCGGCGATAACCACTGTGTTTACCTGCCGGGATTAAATTTGGAAATTGGGACCTTTTTTTATTAATATAGGGAAAATATCGACTATATTAAGGGTAGTTTAGACGGTACAACTTTACGTACGTAAATTCCAAGAGAATAGTATAAAAATTAAATCGTATTAAAGGAATAAGAATAAATATCTTACGACTGATTTTTTTTCGTTTAGGGTAAAATATCGTATTTTGAGTTTCTTCCACTATTTTAAAAAGTACCAGTGATACCAGCTGAACTATTTTGCGCCATATCCAGCTGTTTTTTTATCATGTCATCACTTAGAATAATACATCCCTGATCTGATAAAGAGAGCCATACGACTGTCAATTTTTTTTTTATAGACGATACCATTTGTGCTCTTTTACACAAAAAAATGATATGTCGTAAGACTTCTGTGATCATGTAAATCGCCTTATAATGGGTACCTTTTCATCCCCTTTCCGCCTAAATTATTGTAAGCTACCGATTTGTAAATAACGGCAACCTTACTTTTCTTAGTGATTTCAGACTGTCGACTGCTAACTGCTGTCATCTAGTAATTGATAGAATTTTGTCCAAAGCTCAGGTCACCCATGACATCCATATTTAACAAGCTTCTGAGTGGTTCTAAGCACAGTCTGCAAATATCATCTTCTCCGATTTTCATCTTGGCTTCATGAATTTTTCATGACCTGTTACTAACGCAGTTTTTCAGCTTAAGATACTTCTATTACATCTGAACAACTTACTGACCTTCCTGTTCCAGTTCACAGAAATTCACAACAGATACCCCTTTAGCTAGTTGACCTGCTGCTTCAGTCGCAGCTGTGCCTATGTGTCTTTTAACTCACATCCAAGTTACCCCGAAGCATATCAGGGCAAGCAGCTTCAATAGATTTTCTTGGTCGCAGTATAACCAACAAATATGAGAGCTTATGTAGAACGTAACCTGTATAATGAGGTTGAATGAAACAGAGGAAAGGGAATGGTCGGCTATTGTAAAATGTGTTGCAGGTTTTTGGAAAACGAAAAAAGGCAAAAACTACCTGAAAATCCTTCAAAGATGTTTTTCTGCTTAAAAAGCTCCTGAATTTGACAGTGCATCCAAATTCATTTTGAGACAGTACAGTGTTGCTAGCAATCTTTTCTTTATAGGCAAATTTATTTTCAGGAAACCAATTTCTACTAATTTAAATTGAAAAACATTGAAAAAATTCTATTACAAGAAAACTTTTAAACTTAAAAAATGTAAAACTTATGTCATCTATTCTAATATCTCAAAGAGATAAAAAATAATAGCCATAATTTCCTTTTCATTGCCAAGAACTCAACATGTAGGAATCATTTTATATCGAAAAAAAGATGATATTATTTTGAAATATTAAAATTTAAACATGATGACAGGATAGTAACTGAAGACAAGCGATAAATTGAATACAATAAAATTAAAGAAGCATCAATTTAAGCCCACACAAGTTGGCGTTGCAAACAGTAGCAAACAATAGCAAACAATCCAAACCAAGCAGTGTTGCCACTGCTAACAGTTTCATCCTACCAAATTAGGGTTTCGTACCCAAAGGGTAGTAGCGTAACCCTATTGTTTTCGGTACAATGTCTGTCCGTTCGTCCGTCACCGCCTTTTATCTCTGGAAGCGTAATAGGTAGACTTTTAAAATTTCCACAGAATATGTATAACTGTTGCCACTATGTCCCAGTTCAGGCGAGAGAACATTTGGAAGAAAATATTTTGAACTCTCTTTTGTTTGTTCAATTGCGTTAAAACGAATGAACTGAAAATGTATAAATTGTACCGCTCCAATGATAAAATTCTACCAAATCAGCATAAATTATACCAAAATTTAGTTCAACATTAAAATGTAATAAATCATTATAAAGGGTGTTTTTTTGTAGAGGTATAGAACTTTAAGTTGGCATTACCTTTCAAGATGGCGACCGATTTAACAGCTGTCAAGTGATTTATTCTCAGTTTGCTTTGGCAATTCATCATGAATAGACTCACGCTTGAACAACGTTTGCTAATAGTGCAATTTGGGCCCAAAACGAGATTACCGTTGTTCCCGATTTTCATAAGCGAATTTTGTTTAGCGATGAAGCGCACTTCTGGTTGAATGGCTACGTTAACAAACAAAACTGCCGCATTTGGAGTGAAGGTAATCCTCAAGTGTATATCGAAACACCGTTACATCCAGAAAAACTGACTGTTTTGTGCGCTTTATGGGCTGGTCCGTACTTTTTCAAAAACGATGGTGGCCAGAACGTTAAAGTCAATGGTGATCCGTATAGAGCCATGATTACTAACTTTTTCATTCCTGAATTGAATAACCAACAAGCCGGCGCAATATGTCACACAGCTCGTGCCACAATAGATTTATTGTAAGACACGTTTGGTGACCGCCTAATTTCATGTTTTGTACCTGTGAATTGGCCTCCAAGATCTTGTTATTTAACACCGCCAGACTACTTTCTGTGGGCCTATGTAAAGTCATTGGTCTATGCGGATAAGCCACAAACGCTTGACCATTTGGAAGACAATATTCGCCGTGTTATTGCCGATATACGGCCAGAAATGTTGGTAAAAGTCATCAAAAATTGGACGTCCAGATTGGACTACATCCGCGCCAGCCGTGGCGGTCATATGCCAGAAATCATATTTAAAATGTAATGCCACAAGATTATCTTTCGGATAAATAAAATTCATGTCAATAGAATAATCCATCGTTGTTTTATTGCAACCTAAAGTTCTATACCTCTATAAAAAACACCCTTTACTAGGTTATTATACTAAATTATTTTAAACGATAATCGACCTTGATTCCTTGATTTACTGTTTTTGTGTGGCTTATTTATATACTAACAATAATTTTGCCAAAATAAAAATTTTATAGGCAAAAGTATTACATGTTAGCATCTGGTTATTCCGCAATTTCCAGCAGATTCTTGAAACTGCACCTAAGTGACCGGATCTTAATCCCATAGATTATGTTGGAGTTATTTTGAATAATAATTAACGAGTAATCCCATTACCAAAAAAGTTCTTACCATTTCTCTCTGGAGAGAAAATAAATAGATATTAGCCAAATACTGCCGGAAACGGATTGAGGAGACACAAATAAGTTCCAAAACTGTAGTTCAGCAAAAAGTCCTTGTTACTAAATTCCCTATTTCTTATACTAAATTACCTATTTCTTATAATGGGTGGTTATCAAATTAAATAACAAAAATCATGAACGTAAAACAAGAACTTTGAAATTGGAAATGTTTGGTATTGTAAGAAAAAATAATGATTAAATAAAAAAATTAATTGAATAAAATTTATATCAAATTCTACTAAAAAGTATGAAGTATAGCTGTGGACCACTGATGTGCCGATTGTACCTAATTTGATACAATTGTACCACAAATCCCAACACTGTTATCGAATGTTATTTTATTAAAATTTCCAAAAGCAAATATCAACTAAACGTGTCGCCGAGTACAGAACACAAAAATGATACTCTCTTCCGCACCCGTAATATGCTACCAAACTAAATGTTTCACTTCTAAATATTTCCGTGTACTCTTTTCCGCACCCGTAATATACTACCAAACTAAATGTTTCACTTCTATGTTTCCGTGTCTAAACTCAGACTATAGCTATAAATACTAAAAATTATAGGGTATACAGACAGAGATGTGCTATTCACGTATATGTGTTTAGCTCTTGAACAGTATAATAGGTAGACTCTTGAAATTTTTACAGAAATCAAATGGATAGCTGTTCAGAATAAGATTTTCATCAATGAAAATTTCAGCTTTTCTGCCAAAAATTTTAAAACAAAGGTAATAAAATTAGTTAAAGATTAAATTTTATTTTTAATTTCTTACTAGGATTCTCTAGTGAAACAATTTATGATATAGGTATCATAAATGCTTGAAGATATTTTTACTCAACACAGTATCGGTCGTAAAGTATCAATGCCTTCTCCATAACGAACAAAAAGTATCGATACTTACTCGATCGTATATGAGAATAACTTCTCACATAAAAAGACAGATTTTTATCACTATTTGAACGGGTAATACAAAAAATTTTGTTTTTGCCATATACCAACGTTCCAGCCTATTGTACATATGTACCTATTGTGTTTATTGTTAATTTTATTTACTTGGAATAAAACTCCACAATTTTCATTAATGATGAAGAAGAAAAAATTTACATTTGACAAAAGAAAAAAATAAAAAGGATTTACAACAAAGGAATAAATGAACCATTACCAAAAAAGAAAACGAGAAAAAATCTACAACAACAGGAAAAACTAAGTTAAAAAACTTAAATAATAAAAAAATAATACAGACATTGTTTGCAACCTAACCTGCAAATAAGAACCAAGTGTTTACGACAGCCTTTTACCATTTGGCACCACACATTGTTGCTCTATATGAGCAACAATCGAGAAGAAAAAGAAGGGTTAAAACCAAAGGAAGCAGCAGTAAATAATTATATGTTTTCAAAAATGTATTAATATTCAATATATTGAATAATTAATATTAATTAATATTAAAATTCCCAAAAAAAAAATTTATAAATAACTAAACATGCAATTGCTTGTGCAAACCTTTGGCAACACTTGTTATTTTTCGATTCCCTTGCGAGAACATAATTAACTTGTGTATCAGGGTTGGTAAATTTAAAACAATTTAAAAGCTTTCCTTGCTTTATATTTTAGATGGTTTGGAATGTCAAGTTTAAAAACTTTTTTTCATTCAAAAATAATTCAAATACTTAAGTTAAGGTCGGGATTCCGTGTAGCCTAGAAATAAGTCCTATATCAGTTTATTTGAGTTGCCTTTAGAGAAAATAGGTATATTCTCCTTAAAACATATCGCAAAGAAATGAAAATAACGAACAATCTATCGAAAATACGTCCATATAGGTAAGCGTGCAAAACTTTAAAATATATTTTAACCCAAAAATCCTTTCTAGAACCAGTTTTATTTATTATTAATATTTTATTATTATAATTTATTGTGATCAGACGCAGAATATACATATTTTTAATTATCCAACCCTTGACAGTTTAGAAGGGCTACCAGGGGATTTATATCTCGAAAAACGTTAGCAAATGAAAGATCTTTTTTTTAATTTCATTACAACCTCAGAAGACATCAGAACGTTGCAACGCGCTGGTGCTAACCTACGTTTAACACTTGCATGCTAAGACTTATTATATCAGTTAACAAGCTACCGGTACTGTTTCCGTACCTATGCACACAAATGAGTCTGATTGTCGAATGACTCGTGATCCGATAAACTGATAAATTTAATTCACAACCAAAATTTGTTTAGTACAAAAACTACAATTTAAAAAGCCGGTTGATACCGTTTGAAAATTTGTATGCATTTCATTACACCTTACGTCTGCATTAAGTGATAGCAAAAAACCATCTAATTGTATAAAGACAGTAAGGAAAAATAAAAACGTAGTTTGTTTGTTGGTGTTTTTTTGAAGCTTTAATATTCTGTAAAATTATTCTATTAACATATGCACTTCTCATTGTGTCTTAAAGAATTTTATTACTTATAGAATATTTTTGGCTTCTCTAAAATTAGGAAAAAGCTTTTCTGATGATCTGGCCTAAGCAACCAGTGAAATACGTATATGAACCAGCTCTTTTCCCCCAACAAATAAATAATAATATTAAAATTCCCAAAAATATTTTATAAATAAAAAAATCTCTTATAAGAACACCGCTAAACACATTTCCATTGCCTCGTTCGTAGTTTCATCCACAATTTAGAAAAAAACTTGATTTTTAACCTCTGAGCTTTTACTTTATCGTGCGCTATTTTAAAATTAACGAATCGAATTTCAATCGATATCGAATGCCGTAATTTGCCCTCTGCCAAAATTAGGTACAGCCTATTATCCCAGTAAGCGAAAAAAATTATATCCAAAATGGCAACGCTGACACAATCCATTAAAGCAAAACGATCCAACCCAAACCCTATGCTACAAACTCGTACAGCCATTCACATCAACTAAAATACAAAATCTATAGCATACTTTAAGGAGCCGTTTAAACAAAACTCTTCCAAACATAATAATTTCATTTTAAGCTAAAGGTTGTGGAAACGACTAAAAACAATCAAGTTTTATAAAACCCGTCGCTCTCTACGTCTGACTTTTAGTTGAGCTGGTGTCTCCAAAACAAAAATGTTAGCATCTTTAAAACAAAAACTCTAATTCAATATTTGTTTAATATTATTGTTGTTGTTGGTTGTCTATATTTTATTTAAATGCTCGTGGCTTAATTAATGATTTGCCAGCCAGTCATTCTAATGAACAAGAATTACTATTGATTGATGACTTGATTACAAGCGAAACTGAAATCAAAGATAGATTTAAAAAAAAAAACCAAGCCATATTCAAATTTACTCATGTGGCTAGAGACTGTTGCCAGAATGTCTGGTTAAGATTTCTTGTGATTGCTTTTCGTTTTGTTTATTCATGAAATTTAAACATAAAAATAAGAAAAAGAGACAACATTTTTAATGATTTTTGATTTTTTATTTGTTAAGGTAACGCACAGATTTTGACACAAATAAAGAAAAAATAAGAACAAAACAAATATTAAACATTTTCTTAATTTAAAATGAATGTCATTTACATATTTTTTTTTTTTTTGAGAATTTTATAAAACGTCTCTGATTGCTAAATCAGAGATTCGCGATTTGGTCTGATAATAGAACCATATTCGTCTTCTAATAATTAGCATAAAGCGTTTAAAAAAAATTTGATGACACAGTAGAACACGTAGTGCCTTTTTGCTATGAGACTAATTTTTTTTTTGAATTCTGACCAAAGCGCCGGGGTGTGATTTCCTTAGTTTCCTCCTAAATCTGCAAAGCGACCTATACCTTCGTACAGGAAGTGAGACTCCAAATTCATCTAGTTAGAATTAAAAAGAGTTTAATGGTTCTCCTCCAGTAAAAAAAACTTGAGTTCAAAGGTTCTCCTCCAGTGAAAAATAGAGTTTAATGGTGCTCCTCCAGTGAAAAGTTTGAGTTTTTAAAATCGTGCTCCCCCAATGTTCGTGTTATTGAATTAAAATTTCTAGGTTATATACGATAACCAAACGAATAAACGTGGCTGATTAAGCAACCACCAATAACAGTACCGTAGTACAGCCATTAGAGGACGCCAAACAGCCAGTGTCAGAATGGGACGCAAACCACTCGAAGGCCGAGCAACAAGGACCGTCTGAATGACTTCAAAGGATAACGGCAATTCATTAACGTCTTTCTAAACTGCTCCTCAGATAATATTTGAAGCCTGCAGTGCTCTGTCACCAATGCTGTTAGCAAGCTAATGGTACTTTTTGCTTAAATGTAAAAGCTTTGTTTTGCTTTCTTAAGCACAATTCGAACATGTTCAAAAATAGCAGCCCCTGCCACTTTTCATATTAAGACCTAAGCTACTTAAATAGCATTTAGGATCAGGTGAAATTATCCTACCAGCTTCCCAATTGTTTCCTTGAAGTTTTTTTTTGTTGAAAGTGATACCTTTGCGCTTACTTTTGGCAAATGCGTCCATTCAGCTAACATTCACTTTCTTTTAAGCTGGATTCTTAGAGAAATTAACCTTCCTTTCCCCTGTAAGGCTACCATATCCGTCTGGTTAATTTCCCTTAAATAATGCACAATAGGTAGAGAGAGTCCGCTTCTTTTACTAATACATCCTTTGGTTTTCGATATTACACCTTGGATTACCATCCTTTTTTAAAGACCACACTTCACTCCGCAGGAATTATTAAGTCAGCAGCCACAAGAAGTTTGATGTTATAATAAACATATTTGCGTCCGAAATTATATAAAGAGCAACTTATGCAAAACCAAAATAATGTGCAGAAGTTCAAATTCCAGTCAAGCGAAATGTTAATGTTATTCTAAGTAAAACAAGATAAGAAATAATTGAATTTTTATTGATTAACAAATATCAAATAACAAATTTCGGCATGTGGAAGCTTAAATGTTACTGCATTTAAATTTATTACTTTTTTCTACAATTTTGTTTGTTTTTAATACAAAAGGGTGTCCCAAAATTTAAGCAGATTTAAATTGAATAAACAATTTAGTTTTTCTAGGTGTATAAAATATTCACTGATTTGGTGCCTCAGTCTGCTAGCAGGTGTACTAGTCTATCATTCCGGGGTTGTAGGCTCGATTTCCACCGAAGACTTTGGAATTTTTCACTACAAGTTGGCAGGAAGACCAAGAAGGAGTTTGGATATAATCTGGGTTAACTACATTAGCACAGGTCACGGACTCTCAATTTGCAGTATTGTTACTAGTAACAGTATTGTTATTAGTTTTAAGGAAATTTCGAAAGAAAGATTACATATGTATATATTTTTTGCTTTTTGAATAATTTGGCCCAATAGTACTAAAAATTGCAATGGTGTGCATCACTTAATTCATAAAAAAATTTTTCTCATTGAAAACCCCTTTTTTAAACATTTTATATTTAATTTATAAATAATTTGTTCACTTTCGTTCTTCATTTTTGACTTTTGAAAAAAATAGATCAAAGAATATATATTAAATTTTGCATTAAAATGGTGCTAAAGTGCGCCAAGGCGCTTGAAATGTTGACTGTGGCAATCGGCGAGTCAACTTTGTCTCAAAGAACTGTTTATAAGTGGTACAAGCGCTTTACAGAAGGCCGAGAATATGTTGAAGACGACGAGCGTCCTGGAGTTTCAATAACGTCAACAATTGAAGAAAACATTAATACAGTGAAAAAAATTTGTTTTGGAAAAACGTCGAGTCACTATTAGGGAAGTTGCAGAGGATGTTGGCATATCAATCGGCTCATGTTATGCAATTTTCTCGAATGATTTGGGCATGAAACGTGTTGGGCATGAGAAGTTTGTTCCAAAATTGCTAAAATGAGTATCGCTCAGGAGTTGTTAAATGACGAATAACGATTTAGGTTTGTTAAAAAGGTGACGAAACGTGGGTATATTGTTATGACATCAAAACCAAGCCCCAATTATCCCAATGGAAGCGGCCAGAAGTCAAAAATCGAAGAACACATACAAGTGACTAACCTTTCCAGTTGTCAACAACAAACTACCAATATAACAAAATGAAATTTCAATTATCGAATGTACACAGCCCGCGAAAATGAAAAATTTTTCCTTTTCTTTTGAACAGATCTCGTACATATGTGCACCACAAAGCACACACAGCTGTTGCCGTACGGAATGTGCAATCGGTTTCGTACTTTCTTAAGCAAATGAACAGCCGTAATGCAGCTGCGGTTTGATGAACAACGCTCGCCTCATTATTTTTAAGGGCGATCAGGCCTGATTCTGTTTATCTCACCACCAGAGTTTTGCGTCTCACTCTCGCATTGGCTAATGGTTTGACTCGACTAACTTTATCGAGTTACACTTTTTTGTGTTTTTTTCCATTAACCACATGCATTCGTATATGATTGTCAACTGTACATATGTGTTAAATTGTACTGTCTGTTTTATGTCAAGAAAGGAATAAACCTTCAAAAAAAAAAGAATAAATACAAATTGGATAGATCTGCCTACATATCGTCGTGTTTCTTCTTAAACCACGTAAGCGCCATTTTTTCGAAATTGACTTTTTTGGTTTTTATGGTAGAAAGTAACAGTTGCCACCAGACTACATTCTCATCTTAACAAGTTTGTATGGAATATAAAAAAGCCATTTCCAAAACCTTGTGAGCGCCATACAAATAACATTTGCATGAAAATATAATGGTTTTTACATTTCAAGTTGGAAATGTTTAATTCTCAACCACTTAATTTTTTACATTTAAGATTTAAAAAATGCGGAAATTTTCAGGCCAATTGAAGTATTTTTGGTAAAGTTAAAAGTTTTTTTTTTATAACTATAAAAATAAATGTTAATTTACACACAGAAATTTCAAATTTGCTGTTTGCGCCAAAACCACGTAAGCGACCTTTAATTATAAGTAAAAAATTTTTTTAAAAAGAGTTTCTATACCCTTCAGAGAGTTGCGCAGCCATTTTTTGCAAAATAAAAAATTTGAATCCCATATTAAAGAAGTTATTAAGTTTTTTTCGTTTTCTGAAAAACGATTTCTTGGCGCTTACGTGGTTTAAGAATAAACGCGACGATATGTAACTATGAAAGAACCTGGTGAAGACCTAATAAAAACTTAAAATTACTTGATGTATTAAGTAATAGAAGAAGGAATTACTAAATTAGATGTAATAACCTGGTGGAGAACCAAATTAAAACTCGCATGAGAGAATTTTTACCTCACTTTTTTGACGTGGTGCAGTACCAGCAAAAAAAAACTAAGATTGATACTGGTGGAGACTAATAATACTCTAGGAGTCCACTCTGGTGACCTACTTCATGTGCAAAGGTACAGGTCGGCTGGGTTTTCCAGAGGATGCATGTTGATAGACCCTGATACATGTTGATAGACCCTGGCAGTATAACACACTAATGTTGGCCATTTTAAACAAAAGTCCAAAAAAAATAAGCAAATGAAATTTTACGTAACTTAACAAAAAATGTTTGTTAATTGCATTATAATTTGCCTCATTTTGGCATAGTTGTATTGGCATAGTTGCTTAAGTTGGCTTAATTAAGCCAGCTTATGCATATTATTGTTGGGCCTTTAATCAAACAAAATCGCATTGTATTTTCGTGTAGTGAACCGTGGCCATACAAATCTTGCCTGAATTTTAAGTTACCCTTTTTATTGTAGTACTAATCTTTTATAGATGATATTTCATTAAAAACTGGTTAATATTTATGCCACTCAAAAATACACAACAATACAAATGACATGCCACAATAAAGTGGCAAATAATTTGACTCATAATTCTATTCAAAACATGATGATGTTTAAAACAAAAAACAATAAGCTTCCTCTACTTAACACAAGTAATGACAGCAGCAAACGACATAATGACGTTTTGAGAATCGTCTTAAAATCATGACCAGACAAGTTGAAATTGACGCGCTAAAAGAATATTAAGTTAAATACTAAGCCATTAGCCAAGTTACTAACTAACTAACTAACATTGCATAATTTACGAGTAAAAACAGATTTAACGCTTTGAATAATAAAAGATTAACGACTGACTGACTGAATGACTATTCTGTCTTTAGAATGTTAAGAACAAACAAGTTCCTCCTTCTTTTGTTTTAATGAAATTAACAAACAAAAAATACTGCAAACAGTTCCAGAGTTACAGCTAAACCTAAACAAGCGCTTAAGGCGTGAAATAACTGTTAAAAATTCTCATGTATATATAAAATGTATGAAGCAAGCCTAAATAGCGGCGTCAACGCTTGGTAATTGGAAAATCCAATTTTGTCAGAGCGTCCACGCTTGGTATTTGGGAAATCCAATTTTGACAGAGCCTTACCCCGTCTCCATTAGACATTAACATGTCTTAACAAAAGTCAAACTTTTTATAAAAAAAATCGGTATTAAAAATAATGTTTTTTTTATATGAAGTTTGAATTTTTTTTAAGACATGTTAATGTCTAATGGAGACGGGGTAAGGCTCTGTCAAAATTGGATTTCCCAAATACCAAGCGTGGACGCCGCTATTTAGGTTTGCTTCATACGGGGGTTTAGATAGTGAAGATGGGTGCAAACAAATTGTTATTTTTTTTTGTGTAAGAGTAGTGCCATTTTAGCTACTTTCTGCTTTATGTAGTGATTTTATCTCTATTTTGCTTTTAAACTTATTCGATTTTCCTAAACAAAATATGTTAACATTACTGTTTATTACAGAGCGTGGCGCTCTTATTTTGGTGTGTTCAAAGCTAAGCGCTAGACGTCGTTACGCCTTACGCGCTTGTTTAGGTTTAGCTGTTAGAAATGCAGGAAAGAGAGAGAAGTGAGTTTATGTGTGTCAACGAGAGTTGAGTTGATTGCTTTATTTTTTTTTTTTTTTTTTTTTTTAATTTAAACTTAAGCAGTTAAAAATCATATTGAATTATTATTTAAGTATTAAAACTATATATGAAGGTACCCGCTTAAAACTTGTTCTAAATTCTATATCATTTTTAGCACAAATAACAGCAGAAGAAAATATGAACGAACACCAGCTTTTGCTAATAAATAAGAGAAAGATTATCGCTTTCTGGGCTTGGCCGCTAGAATTTTAGTTTGACTACAATCATTCGGTGTCCGTTGACGGTGGTCGGCGGTTAACATTTGTTTTGAACTTTGTTTCCTTTTTTTTAAATAAAACGAAATTTTAAATCGAAAGTTAATTTTAAATAAACAAAAAAAGTTTAAAAAGATTTGTTACTTGTCGTTAAACAAAAAAAAACATTTAACTATAAAATAAAATATTAAGTGCAAAATAAAAATTAAAAAAAAAATAATTAAAAATTTTAAAAGAATATTAATTTCAAATTTAAACAAAATGATTTTGCAATTAACACAAGTTCTACCTCATGTTTGTTATAAAAAGAAAATTTATATTTTATTGATTTTATTTGTGAATTTTTTAAATTGTTTGTGCCAGCAGTATTCATGGTGTGATCCTCAGTTGTGTGGCGGTTCAACAACAGTTCGTCATATTGCCTGTCGAAATTATGGTGTAGGTTTCTAATTAATTTAAATATAATTAACCAGTTGCCTACTTAACATCTAAATTTAAATATTAATAATAATAAATAGTCTATGAATATTTATTTTTGCAATAAAAAAATTAAAGTTTTAAATTAAAGTTTTAGAAAGTTATTTGTGTCAGTTGTTAAACACTTTGCTTAATCTTACATAAATTATTTAGGCTCAATACACAATTTAACTATTCAAAGCTTTTAAAGCAGTAAACACATAGACAACAGCGGCTACACAGCTACACGACTACAAATCACGTTGGCTACAATCGTCGGCGTGTAGTCAGCTACATCAAAACTATGAAAATGTTGTAGAAATACATACTTTTCCTTTACAAAAAAAAATACTTTTTCAAAAAATACTTTTATCATATCAAAACAAATAAATATATTTGCCCAAAACCTTTTGATTGTAAATAAATTTGTATTTTTAATTTTGAGACATTTATTGTTGAAAAAAATAAAATTGTCGCAAAGAAAACTAGAAATTAACCTGTGTTAGCTACAGTCATCATAGCCATGCAGCTATGATGACGCCAAAATAATTGTCTTCATATAAACGTGTGTATTTTAATTTTGACAGGTTGTAGTCAGTATCCTGCTGCCGTCTATGTGTTTCATGCTTAAATTATAAAATTTTTAAATTTTTTTTAATCAAAATATTTTATAAAAAATTTAAAAAATATTTTATCAAAAGAAAACCGAACGTCTCAAACCAAATTACTGGAGCCTCGATAGACTGTTTTTTTTTTAAGAGATGTGACACTCAAGCAATAAATGTCCATACTAACTGTGTTGCATCCTTTGGAAAGGGATAGCAGTAGATAAGACTGATGGTTAGTATTATAGTAAAGCTTTATTGGTAAACCGCTAGTCTATTTGCATGGGGTTGCAGGTACGATTCCCTGACTCTGGGTGTTTTCTGCAGACAAGCGAGAAAAGCTTCGCATTGTCTTCAAAAAAACATGTAATTATTTTGGTTTGTGTAATGTATTAACGTTTTTCGGTTTGACTAACGTAACGTGCAAAGTTGTGTCATTCATGAACGACATAGTTCAGAAGAACTATGCAGTAAAGTGAACGATTCTGACCTGTTCAGCATTTTTCTTTTTTTAGGGTTTTATAGCCAAAAGGCAAATCGAGTAAAGAAGAAATATAAAATTTAAAATTTTTTTTTGTAAACTTTCAGTCTTTCAGTACATCGTTTTAAAGGCTTGAACAATTTCTGACGTCGAATAATTAGTTTTTCAGTGTGTAATTTGAGTACCGGAAAAAAATTTCAAATCGGTCATAATCGCAAATTTTGGAGTCATAACAGCTATGTTAACTGAACTGACACTCGTAAAAAACATTTAAAAGTCTCTCGGGTAAAATTTATTTGTCTACCCTTAGGTCCCTTTCTATTTGCCCGGTCACATATACACATATGTATGTGCTTCAAACAAAATGAGCATTATTTTGCGTAAATAAGGGACGTTACAATTAAAAGACAAACGACAAAACAGGTCATTTTTAACCATTTATATTGATGAATTTATAAAATGGTTATAATTAACCATTTCTAGAAGATATTATTTTATTTTGGTAATCGTAATCAATTTTATTGAGAGTTGTTTTTTTTTGGTTATAATTTATAATGAGCCATTGATTTTAATATTGGTATAAGTCAACAATTTTAAAAATCTAGTTTATCAGGTATTTCATATAAAATCCTAATAAAATAACATAATCTGAAGTACTTCGAAATGCCATTAAAATTAAGTTAATAAATCGAGTTTATTTTTTGGTTAGTAAACAAAATACGGTTACTATATATTTTAATAATGGTATAAGTCAGTATGTTTTCAAAGTTTGGCAATTGGTAACTAGTCATGTCTTCAGATATGATCAGGTATGATCAGGTAGTCATATTAATGTAAAAATGCACTATTTATAGTTAATTGTAGACATTATACGGCGAAAGAATTATGTAAAAAGAGAAGCCAATTTTTGTAGAACAAATGGCTCAGAAAGATTTCATTTCGACAAAACAACTAGGTAGAATCGACGATTAATAGAAAGAGAAACATTAATGAAAAGCTGTGCCTTGGCTTTTCAGCCAAGGCATGATCCATTACATTTTTATGTACTATTGGATCAGACTTCTAAAAAATGCTCCATATTAGATGTTTTATAAGACTACTTTGGATGAAAATTCCGAATGTAAGTGTTAGACCTTTCACCTAAAATAGGAAGGCCAAGAATTTACGAAAAATTGACTTGCTTTCATTAGACACAACCATTAGACCAATAACGTAAATATATGATGGATTTACTACCCTATATCCCACCAACTTCCAACAAACACTTTATTTCCCTAAATACCAAAAAATAAATTAATAAGTTATAGGCCCATTATTATAACTTGCCTTTAGCTAAAGTTAGGATTTTGTTGGGGCGATAAATAGTTTTTCGTTTTTAAAAGTAAACTAAAAACCACTTTTCACTATCACGTACTATAAGGACAAGTTATAGCAATGAGCATTATCCTCATTATTATAAAGAAAATCTACTTATCGCTCCAACAAAATCATAACTTTAGCTAAAGGCAAGTTATAATAATGGGCCATAATGTAATAAGTTTGAATAAAATGTTTATTTCTAATACAAATTTTAACTTGATGGTATAAAGTTATGCAGTTAATTTTGTTGGCACTGTTTAATTGTCAAAATATTTTATTCCATAAAAAAAAATATTTTTTATTCCTTTAATATCACGAAACAAAAAACATATAACTTATACCACTTTCAAAATCAAGGTCTCAAAAAATTATTAAATCAACAAAAAAAAAAATTTGGTATCAAATAACCATTATATCAAATTTCATTATATAAAAATATTTTTTGGTTAGAAATAACCATTATAGGAAAGAAATCCCTTATACCTAAGAACATGTACGCAAGTTTTACGATTTTTTTTTGGTTGTGTCATCAACCAATAACCAAAACAAAGAAATAATTTTTTATAATTGTTATTTCTAACCAAAAAAAACTTTTTCGTGTCTAAAATGGTTATTTAAAACAAAAAAAATTTTTGGTTGACATAAAAATAAAAAGAATTTTCTCGTAACCCTTTACATGCATATACATATATGTACATATCTATACATCTGTACATATAACATAATAATAATGTAATAAAATAATAATAATGTAATAAAATATTAACTCATTTCCGTCTGTCCTTCTGTCTGCTTTTCTTTTGCGTTCGCATCACGTAAAAACTAAAAAAATTAACAAAATTTTGTGAGGAGGTACATGAGTATCCTTATTCCAATATGGGACAGTTTTTTCCGAAAAAATATCTCATTTCCAAGAGAAAGTGGAGAAAAAACAGTGAAAGTACGTAGTTATTTTAGTAGTAAAATAAATACATAAACCATAACTGAAGCACTAAACACTAACAGATGGCGCTGTTTTATAAAGTAAATACATACCATAACTGAACCATAACTGAAGCATAGTTCAAGGCGGAAGACAGTAAGCGTAAACATTAGGGTCACGTTTTTATCCTTGGGGTACGGACTGAAAAATTTATTGAACAATGTTTCTGTTATTGGTATGTTTTGGTTTTGGTAACAGTTGTAACTGGGAATTTTTACTAGGTTATATTTAATGCATGATGCTGTTGCAAAAGTGACTACTAGAGTTATCCATTATTTTTTATTTATTTCAAAAGTAAGAATTATGCGACAAAAAGGTTTTTTTTTTATTTGCTAAATTTAAATGTTTGTGTTTTATTTTGTTTTTCTGTTTTTGTGATATTAATTTGTGTATTCGAGTTTAAGTAAGCAACCAATAACAAAGACATTAATTTAACATGTTTTTGACCTTTGAATGCAAAATTAAACAATTCAACATGTTATAATCGTAACTTTCCAAATCATTCAATTGTATTCACTTTTTAAGACAGTGTTTTTTATCGATCCGGTTATAAGAACCGGTTTTAATAAAAAAAACTGAAAGCCGGGTTTAAAAAACACACCGCTTCCGTTTCATTCGAAACCAGGATTGCTTTAAGTATGTAAAATATTAGATATTTATATAACTAATAAGCACTTTATTGTTTAATTATCTTGGTGCGATCCTCACACATTTATCGTGTGGTCACAAGAACCATCTTATGTTCTTTGTAACAATATATGGTTGCAATGAACAAATTATAGTTGTTTTAATCATTATTGTGGTCACGTCAAACAAGTTTTTATGATTAAATGATTACTACATCCAAAATATGCAACATGGCTGGTTTGAACTCTATATAATTTTCAAACCACAGCCAAAGTTTTATTAGTATCCCAAAATAATATTGTATTTATAACCATAATATATTATTAGAAAAAAAAAATATGACTAAAACCGTATGACTAAAAACAAACAAATAATGTTTGGTTTTTTGATTGTTAGTGTTAAGTTTTTTTTATTATAATTTTGCGGTTTTATCTTTCAAAAAATAATAATTTATGAATTGAGTAATTTCTCATATGAGGTGCTTATTATTATTTTTTAGAGCGGATACCTAAGTACCTTTTCGACCCCCTTCGTTCCTCTATGATTTCTGGTATTCGACTAGAAATTTATGAATACCTGACTTCCATTGATCCTCGTGCTGTCACTAGCCTTTTACTCTCGACTGTAGTGATTTCAGACGGGCGACTATTACATGTAGACGTTCTTCCTCATCACAGAGTCTATGGTGATTGCTATCATTTGCTTAAGGCTAAGGTCTCCACAGCTTCTCCATTTTTAATATGTGTCTGTCCAAAGCCTTATGTTATGTCCAGGGGTAGTCTATTTTTAACTTGGCCAGATAATACTTGAAAGCCCGTAACCTGTCAGTAACGCAGTTAATCATTTGTAGGCACCCAGATTATATCTTCCTGCTAACTTGAAGTGAAAAATTGCATAGTCTTTGGTGGGAATCGAACCCACAACCACGGACTGATAGACTAGCACCCTACCTACTAGCCCACCGAGGCCCACCCTATCGAATGCTTAAGAAATAAAGTAATAATTATAAAGTATGTATGTTAAATAAACAAATAATTAATAATAATAAATTTACAATGTTATTTTTAAGACTATTTAAAATGGTTCTAAACTAACAATATTAAAAACAAAAATTGTTCTAGAAGGCAAGAAATAGTTAAAACTTAAGATATGTTTAAGGTTTTCAATTCCGAAATTTATAATAAATTAAAGAAAAACGCTTTTTGACTTTGAAGTATTTAGTTATATTATTGGTATACAGTGCACAGTGCAAAATATTTTGTAATAACCTAGTCATTTATAAATGGCTAGACCGATTGATCCAAAATTTCATGTGAGTATAATAGAAGAGCATCTAAACTTAAGCTTTAAAGGGGGGTACCACACACCTTTCAGGAGTGGCGCTATGTGGTCTCAAAGTTGGGAACATCGCAGCTGAAAATTCTTTTACAGTTTGCCATTTCCTCAGTTTTATTCTGATTTTTTCTGAAAATTATACATGGTCTTAAAGGTCTAGTCAATATCTACAAAATTATATCTAAATTTGCAAATAATAATTTATAATTTATTATTGAGTTATAAGCATTTTAGGAAATAAAATTATTGATTTTTCGCTACCCTGGTCCAGTTTTTTCAAAATATTGCCTACAATTTTTACTCAATTTTTTTAAAGTTTTTTATAGTAGTTAGCGAGCCATATTCTTAATATTCTTGATAAAGTTGAAATCCAAAATTATTACATATTTGTGTTCTTTAGCCCAAACGTTTTTTTTTTAGAAAAAAATTTCTTAAGGAATATATAAAAATTTATTAATTTTTGTATAATCTAACTATATCTGTGTAAGTTTAAAAAAAAAATTTCGTGTAAAATTGATCATCCTTGTAGAAGATGGCGGTCCCACAATATGACCTATTTTACATCGAAATTTTGATTTTAGCCTAGATATTCTAAAATGCCAAAGCTAAGATCGAAAAAAGAAGACTGCTGTTATAAAGCTATATATGATCCAAATTGATTTTAAAAGTATTTTATGAGCCTTAGTCCGTATGTAGACTTTATGGGCAAAAGAGTAAAAAATCCTAATTTTGGGATTTTTGGACCTTATTTTGGGAATAGTGGAATTTCCTTTTTCTTAATATTGCAGATTTTTTGCCATTTCATTTAACTTGATCAACAACACATGCACAGAAAATTTTATTTGATTTCCTCAATTTATAAAAATTTTATTGCATATTTAAAATTGTTACTTCCCTTCAATTTGCCATTTTTTTTACCATAATTTGTAGAAATTTTCAGATATCACCAACAAATTTAAAAATTTTGTTGTAATATTTAATTTTTTTATATATATGAATATAAATTATGTAATTTTCTATCAAAAAAAAAAAGATTCACCTCAATATCATTTTTACATTACATATATGGAACCATAAACTGATAAAAGTGCATTATACTTATGTCAAATTTTGGATCCATCGGCTTAGCAGTTTATAAATGATTAGGTTATTTCCAAAATATTTTGATTCTGCCCCACTGTGCAGTGGAGTATTTAAACCCGTTTTCATATTTTTTTTTTTATTTATAGAAGGATTTCGGTTTTTTTTTTTAACCCGGTTTCGACTTTTTAATGTGGTTAATTGAAAAACTGTGTCTTATTAATTAATAAATTGCACATTTCTTACTTTAGACAAAATATTCTCGCAAGACTCACATATTTTTAATAGGATGACTTTAAGTGAACGAATTTTCTTATTCAAAAGTTTTATAAAAAACTAGCTGTACCCGCAACTTCGTCAGCACCATTGCAATATTTTGTTCGACATTGCTTTGAAAGCAATCCACACCAAAAAAGACCCTTACGTTTTTAGTGCCTCCTTAAACTATGCTGCATATCAGTTTATGTAAATATTTACTTTATAAAAAATAAAGTACACCCAATTCTGTGTTTACACGGTCTTCATTTACACGGTTTGAAAATATAAAACAATAATTTTTTTACACGATTTTATTCCATTCAGCACGATTCAAAATTTTTGGGCTTAGATTTATTTTTTCTAAAATTTAGGTTTTGCGAAATATTTTCATATCAGAAATTTATAGAAATTCCCTCTTGGTGCATACAAGCAAATGTACTTGTCAGAGCAATTGCAATGTGGTAATGTTTTGTGAACTATCAACACATCCCTAAAAGAAGACGTCGAAAACTACAAATACAAAACTGCAACGTATAGCCATTTCTTTAGAAATCAAAATTAAAATTTTGGATCGCCTTCGAAATGAAAAAGGCTCAACATTTCTTGGCAAAATTTTCGGTTTAAACGAAGCCACAGTAAGAACTATAAAAAAATTCAATTTCAATTAGGCAATCATTGATTTCTTGAACACAACTATCTGTTAAGTCTGCATCATACACTAAAAATGCAAATAAACGGTGCAAATACACATTATGATTTAGTAAAATAAACATGATTTTATGTTCTTAAAAAAATTCACGGTTTTTCACTCATTTTAATAGGTTTTAGAGATAAGGAACCAATCACCTATTTTTGTATGTGATCAATGTCTTTTTTTACACGGTTTTTTTTTTGCACGGTTTTTTCTGGAACCAATCTTCCGTGTAAAAACAGAATTAGGTGTATAGACCTATCCGGTTAGTTCGGTTCAGTTATGGTTTATGTATTTACTATACTACTAAAATAACAGCGTACTTTCACTACTTTTCTCCACTTTCTCTTGGAAATAAAATATTTTTGCGAAAAAAATTATCTTATACATATTGGAATCAGGATGATAAGGTACCTCCACATAAAATTTTGTTAAAATCCATCCAGTAGTTTTTACGTGATGTATGTTATGTACATAGACATATTTATATATAGATAAGCAAATGAATCGTTTAAAAGTTATTGCTTTTTATTGCATTTTTTTAATCTTTATTTCAAAATACGATTTGAAATAATGTTATTTACATCTCTTTAAAATTTAGGTTTCTGCCTAAATATATATATATATATATATATATATATAAAGCCTTGCTCGTCGTCTATAGATTACGAGCTGCCTCTATACAGGGCATAGGCTGTCTACAAATTGTGTCCATCTCTGCCGATTTCTAGCTAATTCCCTTAGATATGCAATGTTATTGTAGGATCTGCCAATACTATACGACATTGAATTTATTTCCATTAATGAACAACTATTGACATTCTCCAAAATTCTGGGTACACATCGATTAACGAAAGTCCGTAGCTTCCTCTGTATGGTCTCTGTAACAAACCATGTTTCGCAGCCGTACAGTAGAACAGAGAGAACGCAGGCTTTAAAGATTTTAATTTTAGCAGTTCGAGTTCCACACATTACGAGGCTGTGTAAATGCACCTAGGGATTTTCTGATTCGGCTCTCAATGTCTCTTTTGGCACCATCGTCTTCACATATGTAGCTTCCAAGATACGAGAATTCCTGTACTTATTCGACGCTAGCATCAAGTAAGTTTAGGAGTTCCAAGGAATTAATTCTCATTTCCTTTGTTTTAGCCGTGTGTTAATTTTTAGCCCCACTTTTTTGATTCTTTTGCAAGATCATTAAGTTTTTATTGCATGTCACATAGCCGATGTGAAAGTTCACATTTATCATCGGAGTAGTCAAGCGATTCCAACCTATGTTTTGGAACTATGGCTCAAGTTGCACCAAAAACACTTTTTATGAATTCTTGTTTTAATTCAGATTGATCTAAACATAAACAGATCATTGCGTTATAATGTTGTACCTGTTGTAGACTTGTATGTACTTGATATAAGTAAATATAATTTGCGAAAAACCATGTGTTATAAGTACAGAGTCGGCATTTTGTCATAAAATATAAATTTATTTGATGGTGTTAACCTCGCAAATAATTGAGATCGAGAAAAAAATCGTGGATAAATACTTCTAACAACCCGTTTACAATAGACGAAACAAATCAAATAGCTGCCGAGAGCAACTATCGTCGACCTTTAAAATGCAAGTGTTTTAACAAAAACAACACAAATGTTAATAACTGTTATCTCGTGTAACTGTAAAAATTCATACATACAATGTAAATGTTTGTTTAACAAAAATATAAAAAACACTGTTTTTTGGATCTTCATTTATATAAAAATATTCATTAAGCCGATTAAAAAAACGTTAACCGGATTTTCAACCGGTTCTTCGGTTAAACTGAAACCGGGTTTCTGTAAATTGCCGGTATTTTTCAATAGTCTACTATGCAGTTTGAATAATTTAAATGTAGATTATATTTATGCAAATGGTTTTAGCAGAAGTAAATTGTCAAAAAAACGTCCAAACAGGTTGATACATCCGTTGTCGGAACATTGTAATTTTTTTAAAAAGTTAGACTTTGTTACTGATGACTACTTATCTTTAGGTCATATCATAAGGTCTAAGTAATGAGTCGAGATATCACTTCATACCATATTTGGCAGTACGAGCAAACTCAACAATCAGCTTTTAAGGGGAGGATCAGAAATTCGGTGTTAAAGTTAGTTAAGATTTCCATCTGACGATCAGCTATGATTTAGCTGTAAGACTATAAGCGGGCCAATCAAGTATAATTGGAGAATTCTTAGTGTTTACAACCATTCATCGTTTCTATAAATTTTATATAATTATAGTTTTTAGATAAATTATTTATAACTTGCTTAAATCATTATATAATATGAATGTTTTCTAATCACCAAATTCCAGCACTTTCATCGTCGTTGCTTCCCCGATGCCACCGATGTTGATATTTCGAAATTCAAACATGTTTTTGTAGACGAACACAATAAACGAAGAAATTTAATTGCTTCGGGTCAATTACATGGTTATTATCCCGCTGCTAGAATGGCAACAATGGTGAGTATTTGGAGAAAAAAATATCGTAAAAAATAAAAAAACAACTTTGAAATATGAATTTTAAATAAACAAATTTATTAAATTAAATACCCATTAGAAGTGTTAATAATATTGTTAATAATCAAAGCTAAACCAACGTTTAAATAAATAAATATTTATTTACGACATAAAATCACTTACGTTAAATGCAAAGCAACAACAAACACAATAAAAATCAAACGATGAAATAAAGACCGCTACAAAACAGAATTAAATTTATGCAAATAAAACATTAATAATTTCTTAAACACCGACATATTATGTTAAAAAAAACACACACAAAAAAAATACTGACAACCCAATAAAAAATCAATAAAACAAATTAATAAAAAATAAATAATACAAATAAACTAATAAATACTTAATCACACGTAAGTTTATTGAAAGTACACGCAGAGAAATAAACATGGTTCTGGATGGTCATAAGAACCATCTTATATTCTCTGTAACATCAAACGGTTACGATTAACAACTTATAGTTGTTTTAATCATAACTATGGTAATGATAAACATGTTTTTGTTACTAATGGATCATTAATTGGTTACTACATCCAAAATACAATACGATGTGTTAAGTTTTTTTAATAACTAATGGGTGATTTGTTAAGAGCTTTCGGATTCGACTTAAAGAAAACATAAAATTTGGAGAAATGTATGAAATTTTTATTTGAGTCGATAAAACGGTTTACATATAAAGGGTGATCCATTTCCAGGTTCCCTACTTTTTTTTAAGAAAAGAAAACAGCAAATTCAAATTTAATGGAGAATGTTTATTATCATTTGAAAGAACATTCTTTGGTATTTATTTTTTGAAGATTATGTCTATCAAATGTTGTTGGAAAAAGTCTAACGGTGTAATATCACTCAATCTTGGTGGCCAATCGACCGGCCCAAAATGTAAAATTATGTGCTCTGCTCATAGAAATGTTCCCTCAATAAATCCATTGATTGATGCGATGTATGGGAAGTGGCGCCGTCTTGCTGAAACCAAATGTAGCCTCGATCACGAGCTTCAATTTCAGGCATCAAATAGTCGGTTATCATGGCACGATAACGGCCGCCATTGACGGTAACGTTCGCACCGGCATCATTTGTAAAGAAATATGGACTAATGATTCCACCGTCCCACAAACCACACCAAACCGTTGTTGTTTTTTTTTTTGTTTTTTCTTGATGAAGTGGCAGATCTTAAATCTCTTCAGGTTGCTCTTCGTCCCCAATTGGGCAATTTTGTTTGTTTACATACCCATTGAGTCAGAATTGGGCCACATCGCTAAACAAAATTTGCCTCCAAAACGTCGGATATTCTTCGAACTTTTCAAGAGCCCATAGAGCGAAGCGATTCTGGCGTAAGTCTTTCCATTATGAAATTCCAAACAATACTAAACAAAAATAACATGACGGCATGACACGACTCATACGTGATCTGTCAAAAAAAGGCTATTGAAAAAAGTACCTCGAAATGGATAATTTTATGTAAATTTTCATTGTACTAGGTCCAATTTTGGCATACTCTCTCCAACACATAGGTCTGTATCTCACGAATAAATTCTTCAATATTGGATTCCAGCGCGTAAACCATTGCGGGCTTGTTCCTATAGACATGAGCCTTAACAAAGCCCCACAAAAAATAGTCTAAATGCGTTAAATTGCACCATCTAAGCGACGAATTAACCGGCCCAAACGTGAAATAAACTATTCACCGAACTAGCTTCTCAATTGGGCGATGGTTTCGTGTGCTTTGTGGCATGTGGCATCGTCATATTGAAACCACATGTCAGCCAAGTGTAGCTCTTCCATTTTCGGCAAACAAATAATTGTAATTATCGCACGGTAGCACTCGACATTTACAGTAACGTTCTTGCCTTCGTCGTCTTTGAAAAAGTACGATCCAAACTGTGCATTTTTCGAGATACATTGGGATTTCTTGCAATGCTTCTGACTGCTCTTCACACCAACTACGGTAATTTTTCTTTTTCACGCATCCATTCAACCAGAACAATAACACAATTTTCCACTTTACTCGCTCAACGCGCTTGTTTAGGTATGGCTGTTAGAATCTAGTTTTACGGATTTATGTTTAAAAAAAAATAATTTGTGAATTGAACCATTTCTCATAAGGAATGGTTAAACAGTGGAAACTCACTCATAAACAAAAATAAAAAATTAATGCAGGTAAGTTGTTTCCCTCTTGTACATATGCGAGAGTAAAACAACTACTGTGTATGGCAGAGTTGCATTTTTTGTAAAACCGTGTTTTTAAAATATTAAAATAAATAACAAATATAAAAAAAAATAAATATAAAATATAAAAAGAAGTTTGGTGTATACAAAATTAATTGAAAAAATAATAAGTGTTAACATGGAGTCGCCAGCATTCTTTCCTTGAAGACCCTTGTGGCGGCGCAAGAGGTAGAGCAGAAATTCGGGATAGAAAATTTTACTCAAGCAATGGTAATTAAATCAAATTTATACATTAATATTTTATTCTTCACAGACTACATATTTCCACAAGCTACAAGGAGCATTGATAGTACTGCTGACATCCGCGCAATTTGCACGGAAGACCTGCTAGAGAAGTGCAATGAGGAAGGTAGATGAGAAAAATATGCCCCGGAAAGCTTATGTCAGTTGAAAATCATCCGCGAGGTATGTATGTACATACTTTGATATATCTTTCAATATTTATTAATTTACATACTTTATATTTTAGATGTTTTGCAGCAGCAAGGAGCGTTTGCATTTGAAAAATGCTTTCGAATGGCATTAGAACGCAGTCAGCATTGAGCGACAAAAAAAATTTAATATGTTAAATTATATATTAAATATATACATAACGGGTGGTTAAATTTTAAGGGCCGATGTTGATTTTGAATAAAACACAAATTATTTAGGAAATTATTGTCATTGCTTTTTATTTTGTTAATATTGGTATGGTTCAGTTATGTATGGAACAAGATATCGGCCAAATGGACGCCGCGACCTCGGCGGCACACCTCCATCCGATGCTTGAAATTTTTCGATGACGCTGAGGCATAATTGAGGTTCTATGCCGTTAATGTGCCGAATTATCTCATCTTTTAGCTCTTAAATTGTTGCTGGCTTATCGACGTACAGCTTTTCTTTCAAATAACCCCAAAGAAAGAAGTACAACGGTGTCAAATCACATGATCTTGGCGGCCAATTGACATCGCCACCACGTAAGATAACACGGCCATTGAATATGTCGCGCAAAAGAGCCATTGTTACGTTAGCTGTTTGGCAAGTGGCACCGTCCTGTTGAAACCACATATCGTCCACATCCATATCTTCCAATAAGGGCCATAAAACGTACATTATCATCTCACCATAGCGAACACCATCACAGTAACTGCCTGACCGGCCTCATTTTGGAAAAAATATGATCCGATGATGTCGCCAGCCCATAAACCACACCAAACAGTCACTCTTAATGGGTGCATTGGTTTTTCGACAATCACTGTTGGATTATCATTCGTCCAAATGCGTCAATTCTGCTTATTGACGAATCCACTGAAGATGATTTTTTTCGAAAATTGATCATCCACTGTTTCCTTTTCTTGCCACTATTCTGACCATTGACGACGTTTGGAATGACCATGGCTCAAATTGAGTTAGTCTAAAATTGAGAAATGTCAAATTAAATGCAGAAAAAGACTTGACGTTTAGGTGTGGTTCACATTCAACATCGGCCCTTAAAATTTAACCACCCGATATATTATATTGTTACGAAAGAAGAATTTATTCATTATAGGCTCTGAACAACAATACTCTCGAACAACAACAACAACATTAATGGTTTGTTTTCTTACAATGATGAAAGAAAGAAACAAACAATAAAGAGTAACGCCTTAAACAAACAGTTAAATACACAGCCACATACATAAATACAAGCATAAATAAATAAACAGCCACACGTACAGGTATAAAGAAATAAACAGCCACACATACAGGTATAAAGAAATAAACAGCCACACATACAGGCATAAAGAAATAAACAAACACACAAACAGAAAACCAGAGCAATAACAATCGAACCTGCCAGATATGTCTGGAATAGAACATTCTGGTGCTTTTAAATCACCTATATAAGTGAATCGTGCTGGCGAGTAGTATGGCAGTATTAATTTAAAAGTCAAAGAGTTAAGTTGTCGAATTTTAAGAGCGTTTAACAGTTTGCTATATTTTTGAACAGTGGTGTTAAATAAATAAAGTGACTTACAGTAAAAGTAATAACAGTGTGTATTTATTTTGCAATTAAAAGAACCCAACGTAAAGTAAAAACGTAACAATATATTAATTTTAAAGTGTATTTTAATAAATATTAAAATAATATAAAACGTAATAAATCTGTTTATGCATCAAATTTGAATCAGCTGTGGGGAGTATCTTCATCAAGTTTGAGGTGTCATTACATCATAGTTGATTAGTAAAGAGCAGTAGAGTGAGCAGTACAGATATACATTGTTCTATAGTCCAAAGAAGTAATAAGTTCTAGACTTGCACATCTCTTTTCTCATTCATTCAAAGCGCACTAAATTTTGTTCTACGTAATGAGGTTTGGTTCCCTCAGCTGTGTCACTCGAATGAGTGCTCAGATGAATGTCACTGTTCTTATAGGGGTACCTCCTCACAAAATGTTATTAAAATTCATTAAGTTATTTTTATGTGATGCGAACATAGACAGACAGACAAAAATTCCAAAAATTGCCAATTTGTATTCTATTTCAATTTCTATCAATTTTCAAAAAATATTTCATATTAAGAAATGGTCCTGTTACAGTTTTATTATATGTATACAAATATAATTAAAGTTCATTATAATATAGTCAGATTATATTACAATAAGCTTACACAACATAATTAGGATTATATTTTGCAATGTTAATATAAAGCTAGACATTAATATGGTTGAAACATAACAATATTATTATCATTATCATTGTTATTATTATTGTGTTAATAATGATACGATTTGACAATCATATAATTCAATCGGAATATGTTTCTCTTTGATTATGGTTACCTCTATCTGGTTTTTCTTTGCGTGTAGGCTTAAACAAATAGAACTATTATGTACTTATAAAAACAAAAAAGGAATATACCGAATAAAACCATTCTTCAAACGCTTTAGAACGAGATTTTAATAAATTATAAAACAATCATCGATGATTATAATAAAAGACTCCATCAATATTTATATAAAAAGTATATTCTTTAAACTGTCTTAATTTAAATAAATTAAAATAATTCAAAGCCAATACATTCATTATCTTTTTTTTAAAGGCGCAATCTTAAAAGCAGCATATATTTTTCACATAAATATAAAAAGCAAATTATTGCACGAGAGCGGTTCTAAAATTACCCAACCTAGCAAGCCAAACACAAACCATTTGAAAAGATCTAACTAACTGAAACTTATTTTAGCTTAGTTTTCTTTCAGCTTCCTTCACAACCTCTTTATGAAGGGTCTTACATATGGTGCTCCAAATTTAAATAAAACAAAACTTGTGTTGTACGAGTAGGCCACGCATATTTCGATGCCATTATGTATGGAACAAATATGGAAATGTTCGTGGACCATTTCACTTTTGATTGGATTGGAATTTTGATAAGTGGTTTCTTTTGTTTAGTAGGTGGGACCTTGGATCAAAATACTTAATAATTCTTGCAAAAAAAAACCGACTTCAAAACAGATAGAAGGGCACCAATTCTAAACTAGAAATGCAAGAAGTAATCTGTAAGAATTCGATTTAAACCAAATAAAAGATGCGCCAAAATTTGAATGTCAAACCTCTCCCTATTACTGTTCTAAAGTTAAGCTATTTTCACCAGCATCCGTCTTTTATGGGGACACCATTCAAGCCTCTGTTTATAACGGTTTCAAAGATAGGGTCACATAGATCAAATAACATCATCTATTCGGACACCCTTTAATTTACAATTTTATATTAAAGACCTGTTGTTATAGAGGACTTGGCCACAAAGATTCTTTGTAAATTTCAACTAACTGTCTATAACGGTTAAAAAGTTTAACCATATATATCAAATTACATGAACTATTGGGACACCCATTATATTATAATTCCAAATATTTATACTTGTTATCATACTAGAGAAAGTAGTGGATATTCTGTCTAATTTTCAAGTGTTTGTGTTTAACGGTTCAAAAGATAGGGCCATTTAGATCATAATACATAATTTATGGGGACACCCTTTAGTTTATAAATAATATTGTATACTTGCTATAGTGGACTTTGCAATACAGGTTCCTTGTAAATTTCAGGTGTCTGTCTATAACAGTTCAAAAGTTTGGCCACATACATAGAATTACAAGGATACTATTGGGACACCCTTTTACTTCCAAATTCAAATTTTATTCCTTTTGTTATAGCTGACTAGCAATACAGGTTCTTTGTAAATTTCAGCGGTCTGTGTACAACTGTTCAAAAGTATGGCCACATACATCAAATTAAATGAACTATTGGAGCACCCTTTAAAATTTTGAATATTTATACATTTTATTATAACGGTCATAGTAATCGACATTCTGTCAAATGTTCAAGGTTTTGTCTAAAACGGTTCAAAAGATAGGCCCAAATATGTCAAATTACGTCACCTATGGGGACACCCTTTAAATTTTAAATTTATTTTTTTATTAATTTCTGCTGTTGGGAGCTATAGCGATACGCAATTTTTTTAAAATTTCAATTTGGTACCCTTTACGTTTCTTAATACACGTAAAAAACATGTATGTTGTATGGGGACACCCTTTAATTTTTAATATAATGAACTGTTTTTAAAATGGGACCAACCTGAAAAAAGCAACATTCAGACGAATTGATAACCTCCTTCTTTTTTGAAGTCGGTTAAAAAGGAACGGCTTTTTTCTCTATTTTTTTTTTTTTTGTACAACTTTTCTATTCATGAATTTTACACAATATATCTGACCTTGGGTTAGTAAAATTATTCTGGGACACACGGGCGGACATAAAATGGGGTATACGAGTATAGGAGAGAGTTTGGTCTACAATTTGGAGCAAGATTTTTTGACGTTGTCTGATGGCAAGCAGAAAATTTTCGGGCAATTTGCAATTAGCACTAATAGTTTATCTGTCTTCTATATAAATAAAATCAAATGTCGTTCGTTAGTTATCGCATCACTTCAGAATGGCTGCATCGATTTGGCCAATTATTTTCTTTTTTTAAGTTTTCATCATAACCCAACTTAGGGTTTTACGGTTCCCTAATTAGATTTTTACGTTTCTTTCCCAATTGTTATTTTTATACCCTTCACCACAGGCGGGTATATATTTATTATTCCGTGTGTAATTTCTACAATATTCATTTCCGATCCCATAAAGTATATATATTCTCGATCCTTATACATAGAGAATTTATTAATCGATGTCTGTCTGTGTTCGTTTTAAAATCAACAAAAGAGTTAACTATGCCAGGCATAGTTTTGATTTGTATTAAAGGCCGTAATAGTAAGAAAGGGATCAACATGATTGGGGGATTAGACTGACCATTGTAATCTAATATAGGTTGCAGGAAGGTCCTTAAAAAAAATCACAAAAAACTTTCGATAACAATTTTATAAAATATTTCGATAAAATTTTTAGAAAAAAATTTCGATAAAATATTTTAAAAAATTTCGATAAAATTTTAGCAAAAAATTTTGGATAAAATTCTTAGCAATTAATTTTAATAAAATTTTCGATATAATTTTTACAAAAAAAAATCGATATAATTTTTACAAAAAATTTATGATAAAATTTTTAGCAAAAAATTTTTGATAAAATTTTTACAAAAAATTTTCAATTAGATTTTACAAAAAATTTACGATATAATTTTTACATTAAAAATCGTTATAATTTTTACAAAAAAAATCGATATAATTTTTATCAAAAAATTTTCCATAAAATTTTACAAAAATTTTTTATATAATTTTTACAAAAACAGTTTCGATATAATTTTTACAAAAGAAATCGATATAATTGTTACAAAAAAAAAATCGATATAATTTTTACAAAAAAGTTTCCATAAAATTTTTATCAAAAAATTTTTTATAAAATTTTTACAAAAAATTTTCAATAAAATTATACAAAAAATATTCTATTAAAGTTTTACAAAAAAATTTTCGATATGATTTTTACAAAAAAATTTCGATATAATTTTTACAAGAAGAAAATTTCGATATCTTTATATTATATTTGTAATAATGAAGTTGAAAATCATAAAAGTAAAAACCGTATGTATATTATTGTGAAATTGTAAAACATAACAGAGTATATTTAACATTACTATCGTTAAGGGTTTAAAAGATTCGGCATGCCGATTATAGCACTTTTTCTTACTAAGTACCGCCCTCGTACATATTTTAAGCTTCACTATTTTTAAAAATTTGAATTATACCGAACAAAACCTTAAATATTAGATTTCCACAACTAAAGAAATGAACTTAACTACGCTGAGTTATGAGTTTGACTCACCAGACAAAATATCTACTAAACTTGTCAGTAAGAAACAACAACAAAAAAATATTTAAAGATGAAATAAGAATATAAAAACTGTTCATATAAAATTTGGAAGCCCGATAGTATTCATGAACTTTGGTTACATAAATAGAATTATTAGAAAAACATAAATAAAGAAAGATTTATAAATTAAAATTTTATTTAACATTTTTTTTTTTGTTTTTTTTATCGTTTTTATACCCTTCACCACAGATGGAGAGGGTATGTGTAAGTTCGTCTTTCATTTTGACATATTCCACCTCGTAAAAAATTTATAAAAAAATCGATACACAAATGCAGCCACCAGGGCTGTGAATTGATCGAACCCAACCTTCAAATCACCGTTCTACTACCGGTTCTACCGTTTTACTAACCCTGCTACGGTCGTTGGAAAATTCTCATTGTGAATTCGACCAATTTAAAGTTTAAATTTTTTAAGAGTAAAAATTTCTTTCTTTTGTTTTATTTAAATAAATATTATCTCCTCAGCCGTTGATGATATGAGATGTGTCTAGTAATAAGGATGTTTACATTACTATGGAGTAGGGTGGGTATATAAGATTTGGCATGGCTGAATATAGCACCCGTACTTGTTGTTTTTTATGTATTTCAAAACAGCTTATTAGATGCCAAATTCGAAAGTAAACAATTTTAACGACGTGTCATAACGTCATCTTATATGCCAATAATTCTGTAAGAGATTCCTCGATAAAAACAACATTTACTGATGTTTAACTTTTTTTTAAAAAACATTATTAATGCAACATCAATTAGGAATCTATGCAAATTTGATGTGAATGGAATATGTAGTCGTAACTTTTTTATTTCTTACATAAGTTTATTGGCACTACAAAACATTTAATAATTTTAAATAATTCAGTCAACAACCACACCTTTGTTTATGTATTTATTTATATTCGCTCATCTCTATCCACTTTAAACTAGCGGTTTCTTAATGTGATATTGTGGAAAGGAAACGGATGCAGTCAAACCACTGTATGATTATTTTTAATAAAAATATTATAGTTTTTTTAATTTTTATTATTAATCTAACTGACACTTGGATAATGAGACAATTGTTTTGGACCTGTAATTAAACATAAATTAATGATTAAAACAAACATGAACTTTTACTAATATGCATTAAACATTAACTTAGTATATTATTATTATTATTAGTATAGTCTTCAGGCAAATCAATGATTGTTTTCTATTCGTTAAATAAAAATATGTACATGTACATGTGTATGTGTATGTTTATATTTATATAAATTTATATTTAATAAATTGATTGGTAATAAATGCAAATTTAAACATAAAATTGCACAATAGTAACATGTGATAACTGCGATTAATAAAACAGCCAAGTGCGGGTCAGACTTTCTTAATATTTGTTGTTATTAATGGCTTTAAAAATTTCAAGTGTCTTCTTGTTACATACGTTGCATAGATATGTCAGAATTACATACTTATATTTCTTGTAGTAGTAGACATTTTAAAACATAATACATTTAATGGCAAACAATAAGGGCATGTAATTGAAAATCACGTCACTGTCGAACACCCTATAACTTTCAGTAATTTATGTTTAAGCTGCCATAGTATTACACCTTCTGTAAAAATTTCAACAATCGACTTGTTATGGTTCAAAAATAAGGCCATATACGTAAATATCACGTCACTATTGGGACACCCTTTAAGTTTAAGTCTTCTTTTTTACACTTGTTAATATAGCGAACATAGTTTTAAATTTAGACATATACTCGAAAATCACGTCAATATCGTAACACCCTTTAACTTGTAGAATTAGTTGTTATAGCGGCCATAGTATTAACATTTTTGTGAAAATTTCAAGTCTATCTTATACGGTTCTAATACGCCGCTGACAGACCGACAGATATTGTAGCGAAAACAATAGGGTTACGTTTTTACCCTTTAAGTAGAAAATCCTAAAAAGTAACTTAGAAAAAATCAAAAGTATTATAAAACAAGTAAAAGTGCTATATTCGGCCGTGCCGAATCTTCTATACCCTTCACCACGGTGATTTTATTTATACAGACATGTACAGCATTATCCATATTGTAGACTCTTTACTTAAATAAATTCGTATGAGAAAAAATCATTATTCATGAGTTAAAAAAATAGAAGACAAATGAAAACAAATTCCGTTTGCTACAATTGTCGCCGTGTTGTCAGCTACTTAATGATATTGAAGCCAACAGCTACATCGTAAACTCTGACATTGTTGTAGAAATACTTATTTTGCTTTTATAAAATTAAAAAACTTTTTCAAAAAATTATAAATATTTCCTTCAAAACTTTTTTTTTGCATATGAATTTTTAATTTGCAATTTTGTGACATTTTCTTTTGTTCAATAAAATAGAAATTAGCCTAAGTTGACGACAGCCACAACGTTTCATTTTTGACAGTTTGTAGTCGGTATTCTGATGATGTCTATGTGTTTAATGCACCTAGGTTTTGAAACAGAGATATCATCTATTTAAAAATCAAACTCATTTAAAAAAATATGTTACTCTATATACACACATACATACATATGTAACGAGTGATTTTTTAAGAGCTTGAGAACTTTTTTTTAAAAAAAACGCATAAAATTTGCAAAATCTCATCGGTTCTTTATTTGAAACGTTAGATTGGTCCATGACATTTACTTTTTGAAGATAATTTCATTTAAATGTTGACCGCGGCTGCGTCTTAGGTGGTCCATTCGGAAAGTCCAATTTTGGGCAACTTTTTCGAGCATTTCGGCCGGAATAGCCCGAATTTCTTCGGAAATGTTGTCTTCCAAAGCTGGAATAGTTGCTGGCTTATTTCTGTAGACTTTAGACTTGACGTAGCCCCACAAAAAATAGTCTAAAGGCGTCAAATCGCATGATCTTGGTGGCCAACTTACCGGTCCATTTCTTGAGATGAATTGTTCTCCGAAGTTTTCCCTCAAAATGGCCATAGAATCGCGAGCTGTGTGGCATGTAGCGCCATCTTGTTGAAACCACATGTCAACCAAGTTCAGTTGTTCCATTTTTGGCAACAAAAAGTTTGTTAGCATCGAACGATAGCGATCGCCATTCACCGTAACGTTGCGTCCAACAACATCTTTGAAAAAATACGGTCCAATGATTCCACCAGCGTACAAACCACACCAAACAGTGCATTTTTCGGGATGCATGGGCAGTTCTTGAACGGCTTCTGGTTGCTCTTCACTCCAAATGCGGCAATTTTGCTTATTTACGTAGCCATTCAACCAGAAATGAGCCTCATCGCTGAACAAAATTTGTCACATTTGAACATTTCGAACCGAACACTGATTTTGGTAATAAAATTCAATGATTTGCAAGCGTTGCTCGTTAGTAAGTCTATTCATGATGAAATGTCAAAGCATACTGAGCATCTTTCTCTTTGGCACCATGTCTGAAATCTCACGTGATCTGTCAAATACTAATGCATGAAAATCCTAACCTCAAAAAAATCACCCATTATATTCTCAATATTAAATATGTACATATATGTTATGTTACAGTCATGATTTTCATTTTCAAAGAAATATTGAAATTTTTATTTTAATTTTTCGAAAATTGTGTGTAAAAATTTTTTGTAAAAATATTTTTTTAAAAATTTTTTGTAAAATTTTATTCGAAAATTTTTGGAAAATTTTTTTTCTGTAAAATATCTTTTTGAAAATGCTTTGTAAATTTTTTTGTAAATATTTTTGAAAAAAATTAAAAATTTTTTTTTTTAAATTTAAAAAAAAATTTTTTTTTTAAAATTTGATTGAAATTTTTTGTTAAATTTTGGACCTTTCTTCAATCTATATTGAGTTAGAATGGTCAGACTAAACCAAAAAGAAATCCTTACAAAAAAAAAATTTCATCATATTGACACATGGGGGGTCCTTTTAACTGCTCCTATTTGTCAGTGGGTACTCTGTGGGTCCATTGGCTACCTCTATGCGTATTGCTTTCTATTAAGGTCTCTAATACAAATCAAAGCAGAAAAACCCTACCAATCTAAAAACAAACAAAAATCGCCCCTCGCAGGGGGTTATTGATCCTCCGAGATCTGTATGCACTCCTTGCGATCTACCTGTCGCAGTCTAATACTTATTCGACAAAAAAAGGCAAAACAGAATCATTAAAGCCGAAAAAAATTTAAAAAAAACGTAAAAAAATATAGGTGGGCGTGGTTTTTGGCCCGCAGCCTCTAAAGGAATGATCCGATGTTGCTGAATTGTGAATCCAAAAATTTTCGAAACTATGCCTGACAGATTGGTGTGCTTAAATTTTTTGTATCTCTGGCAAATGACATTACCACACTAACACGGACAGACGGACATTGCTTAATCAACTTCTCTATCTATAAGGATCCAGAATATATATACTTTATGGGGTCAGAAATGAATATTGTAGAAATTACACACGGAATGACAAACTTATATATACCCTTTCCACCTGTGGTGAAGGGTATAAAAAATATTGGTGGAACATCTACGGTTTAAAATTTTCTTATGCTAAAAAAATATATTTTTTTTTTTTTTTAAATATATATCCGAATTCAAAGTGAAATTAATTTTGCCATGGCACCACAAGAGGTACGGAAAATTTAAGACCACTAATCTAGATTTTCAGTTTTATTACATTTGTTTTTCATTAAAAAAATCATTATAGTTTCCTAATTTTTGGCCAAAATTGATTTTCACTAATTTCAAAGAAACGGCTGATATACAGCGCCTTTTTTAGAGTTACACAAGTTTAAATCATAATAAAACAAAGAATTACAAATAGACCTGTAGTGCAATTCACTAACTTTTAACGATCTAACACTTGTTAAATATATCAACATGTTTTTTGCTTGCACTAACGCATTTGCGATTCACTAACCTATGGTTAACTAATGAAAAATACAAACAAAAATAAATGGCAATGCTGCTAAACAAAATGGCAAAATAGCGAAAAGAACAAAGAGGAATGAAAAATAATAAACAAAAGTGCTTCATTTTTTGTTCTTTTTTAATTTTATTTCAAAAAAATTGTTTAAATTCATTTTTATAAGGTAGGTAAAATACATATGTATGTGTTTTAATTATAAATATTAATTATTTACCCCCATATTTATAAAAAATAAAACTTATTTGAAATGTATTTTAAAATAACTTTTGTATGAAAAATTAGTTCTAAAATAGATTTCGAATATAATTTATTTTTTATAAATATGGGGGTTAGAATATTTTACATTTTACATTATACATCTAATTTATCTTTTGATATTATGATAAAGTAAACGACACAAAAATAGTTGCAGTTAAATTAACAATACTCGACTTGTTAAGAAAAACAGCTGATTTATAACAACATCAAATGTTATTAAAAAGCATTTCTGAATAGCAAAGTCTTTCGTTTTGTTGTTAAAATTTTTTAACGATTCAAGAATCGTTAAAATTGAATAGTGAATCACACTACTGATGTCTATTTGTACTTTTTATTCTCAAGAACAAATATTAAATCATTGTTTTATATTTATTAATTAAATACAGAGATTTCCGCGATAACTCAATTATATGAGGAAAAAAACTCCCAAAAACAATCAATTATTTTCTCCTTTTTAACATTCATAACCCATACTTTTTTCCCTCGGAAAAAATTCCCAGGAACTTTTAATTCAGAATAGCAGAAAAAGGAGCAGGGAAAACTTCCCGGGGAATTGTTTTTCATAATTGGGCTGATAATATTGTTATTGTACTAATGAAGTTAAAAATCAGTGTAAAAACAGAATATATTTTGTTCAGTAGTTGGGAAATATAATAGGGCATATAAGATTCGGCATGGAGAATTATAGCACTCATACCTTCTGTCTGATTCCATACTTTTGCACTTGTCCATCTCTTCCGGATTTTTCCCTTGGTCAATAAAAACCAAAACTCCTTTAGTCTTAGTCTTTCTTGTTCATCCCTGGTAGATTCTTATATTACTGTTTGATTTAATCAAACTTAGCATTTTTAAACTTCCAAGTTATAAAGAAAATATTAGTGGGTTAGTGAACCCACTTAGAGTATCATATGGACAGGTAAGTTCATACTAAAACTAGTTGTGATGAAGATTTACGTCAGTACCTGGACATGTATAGAAAGACTGGACCGATGTTCTAACCCCTTGTTTAGGGGTTTTGTAGACTACCAATTTTATTGGTGCCTTCTCTTGAGATTGCAATAATACACTTGACAAACCGTGCACCATCCCTGCAAAGCATGGTCTATAGCACAGCTACCACGAATAACCCGAAAGGATCTCATCAATAACCGATCACAGAGATGAGCGGCGCTCTGTGGGGCTATCGGCTCCCGTGGTACCAGTCGTTAGAATCTTGATCGGGCCTTGAAAGACTTATTTAAACATTTCTGTTCTTCCATATTCAGATTGCAGGAACCCCCGTATACCCCGGAAGGACTGCGTCAAAGCTTGAAAATGAAAAATAGTGCTCCGTGAAGTCCTTAAGCTAGATGATGTGATTAGCGTCAGCACCTAGCCGTGTTGGCCCTTATCCGATGGTGTTCTTACCACTGGGTGAAATAATAATGTGTAGACCAGCACCCCCATTGCGTCATACGAATACCGCACGCTACACAATACAAGCACATTAAAGCGACAATAGCACTAACTAAATGCCATTGTCGCATAATACGTACGTTAATGAGTAGCAATTTATAGAACATGGCAAGCCTAAGCCCATGTTCTAACCTCTTATTTAGGGGTTGGAGACCATCCAATTCCTTCCAAACCACAGCTACCGCATGTATCCCCTAAGTTGACCTCACCAATAACCAGTCACAGAGAGGAGGGACTCTCTGTGGGGCTACTGGTACCCGTGGTACCAGTCGTTTGGACACTGATCGAGCCTCGAGAATACCCAGTACACCACAGACCTATTCTTCCAGATTAAGGTTCCAGGAACCCTGGCGTGTGTTGCCCCCATTTTCCCCGACAGCATTGCTTCAACGTAGGGACATGAAATACAATGACAATGTGGGAGCCTAAAGCTAGATGTCGAGAGATATCCAAAGTTCGCATGGCTAAATTTAATGAGCCTTTAATAGACAGTGATACGTTGTGGATGTATTTTTTTATTTTGCAAAAATCAAAGTAATGTGCTTCATCGCTTTGTCGTAATTAATCGTTTGTATGATTTTTCTCTAAAACTTTGTTAACCTTAAAATATTATGCAACAACTAGCTCTGCCCACCAAATTTTAAAACTCTTACGTATTTACTTTATATAAAGGTACCCATCCCTGGATAAAATTTTAAACAATATTGTAAAGCTCTGAAAAAGACAGACAGGAAATGAGTTACTCATGATTTTAAAACATCGCCATCCGTTGCGCAACATTTCTTAAAATATAGTGCTTTCAAAAATAAAAGATGTCTTAAAGTATGCAGTACCTTTAAATCGTTAAAAAAAAATCGGCGTACTTTCACTGCTTTTTTTCCACTTTCACTTGGAAATAAGATAATGTTGCGAAAAAAAAAGTACTGAACATTGGAATCAGGATACTAAGGTACCTCCTCACAAAATTTTGTTAAAATCCATCCAGTAGTTTTTACGTGATGCGAACACAAAGAGAAAAACAGATAGATAGGAAATGAGTTACTGTTTTATTATATGTATAGAAGAAAGCTCTCTCGTGTAATCCTAAATTTTTATTAACATTAAATAGAGTTGCCAATAACCGCACAAATGGCTCAAATTCATTTCGCAAATATAGAGACAACTCCTATGCAAGTGCTCTTCCATAATCTCTATTTAGACATGATTACTATTTCATAGTGAAAGGAAAACTATTTATAAGAAATATTTTTTTATTTTAGCTATAAATCTTGTAACAAAATATTTATAGGGTATTTCTCTAATCTAACAAATTAATCTCCTGAATTTGAATTAATTGCAATTAAGCTATAAGTTGATTAATTCTCAATTTAATGAAAATCAATTCTCAATTATTCTTACAGGTATGGGATGATGAATTGCAATATTTAGCTGGACTTAATGTACGCACCTGTATATTGGATCATGATGACTGCAATCACACCTACAGATTCCGCAATACCGGACAAAACTTATGCGGCATCTCACGACTGAAGTCGCGCTATGTCAATGTCACAAATCTCATAGATGAAACGGTAACATTGTGGTTTGATACCGAATACGATTTGATAGATAATTCTTTTGTTAATGCCTTCAAGGTCACCAAGGATTTGTAAGATTATACAAAAATAGAAATGAATATGTCTTGTAATGAAATATTTTTTTAATTACAGTGAAGCTTATGGCCATTTTGCTGAAATGATTGTCGACCGTAATACGCATGTTGGCTGTGCCATAATGCGTTTTACACGGCCCGACTATCCTCACGTTTATATTTACAATGTGGTTTGTAATTATTCGTCGGTGTATGCTCTGGGTGCTCCACTGTATAAAACAGGTTATCCGGGCCGTGCCTGTAAGACTGGTATTAATCCTCGCTTTCCCGCCTTGTGTTCAGAAAGAGAAGAGTTCGATCCAAATTATTAAAAATTTTATAGAAAAATATTTTCATGTGTGTCTGTGAATTTTAGCTTTTTTAATTTAAAAAAAAAAATGTAAATATTTCTAATTTAGGAATGCTTTTTGTAAATTAAAAAATCCCCGTAGGTAGTTGGGGCTTTGAATCCCACCAAAGACTCTGGTTTGCTTTACTACACCAAGAAAAAGCCTCTATGAATTGCTTTGTAAATATTTAAAAACAAATATAATAAAATGTTTAAATAAAAAAAATCTTTTTCCATTTACGAGGGTAGTTCGATAATTCCGTTAATTTTTGTACAATAATTTTTTTTTCGCCCAAAGAGCGGATTAATTTTCAACATAGTTTCCATTAGGAATCATGCATTTAGTTCAGATTTTTTTTTGTTTTTTAACCAGACCAAATAATAAAGAAATAGACGTTTGTTTCAATGATGACCTGTTTGTTTGACCTAAATCTTATCCCACCCAGCCTTTTCTTTAAATTTGGAAACAAGAAATAGTCGCAGAAAGCTAAATCTGGAGAGAATACTGGACCCAATTCATGGATTTTTTATTATAACTACACACGAGCATTGCCTGGGAATAGAACTTCGCTAGATGATTCGTTTTTGCTTTAAATCATTGAAGCTGTTCAAAAGTTCCTCAGTAATAATTTCCAAATTATACTAATGTGAATGACACCGCGTGTATCTCAAAAATCTGTGACCATATTTCTTTTGTCGACCTGAACTTTTGACGGCTTTTTAATTTGAATTGTAATTGATGGGGCAAAGTTACCAGAGTATTTATAAATTTTTTGGTTTCGGTGTTAATATTTTTTACGTAAAAAAAAATATTTTTTATCAGCACATGAAATACCCTTTTTCCATTTTCGTTAAAATTAATGAGGTTGTCTGCTTTCAATGGCCTCAAAAGGAATAATAAGGCCAATTAAACCACACCAGCCGTTTGTCAAACAGCACACCTCCATCCGATGCTTCAAATTTTCGATGACGCTGAGGCAGAATTGAAGTTATATGCCGTTAATGTGCCGAATTATCTCATCCTTTAGCTCTTGAATTGTTGCTGGCACATCGACGTACACCTTTTTTTCAAATAACGGCAAAGAAAGAAATCCAACGGTGTCAAATCACGTGACATAACACGGCCATTGAATTTGTCGCGCAAAAGAGCCATTGTTCCGTTAGCTGTGTGGCAAGCGGTATCGTCCAGTTGAAAACACATAATGTCCACATCCATATCTTCCAATTCGGGCCATAAAAGGTTCGTTATCATCTCGCGATAGCGAACACCATTCACAGTAACTGCCTGACCGACCTCATTTTCGAAAAAAAATAGGCCCGATGATGGTGCATTGGGTTTTCGACAATCACTCTTGGATTATCATTCGCCCAAACGCGGCATTCTGCTTTTTGACGAATCCACTGAAGTGAAAATGGGCCTCATCACTGAAGATGATTTTCTTCAAAAATTGATCATCCAACGTTGCCATTTCTTGCAACCATTCTGACCATTGCTCGATTGTGTATTTTTCCATGGTTCCAATTGAGTTAGTCTGAGTTTGAGAAATGTCAAAGAAATGTAGAGAAAAACTTGACGTTTAAAATTTAACCACCCGATATAATTAAATTCCGGAAATTTTCTGATCAAGAGATGAGATGAGAGATTAAGATCAAGGTATTTTATCTGCAAGTTAAAGGACCATAAGTTTGTCACGGTGGACTAGTAGGTAGTGTACTATTATATCAGTCCGAGACTATGGGTTCGATTCCCACCAAAGACTCTGCTATTATTCACTACAATTTTAAGTGTATGCCTCCTACAGTTCAATAAATAAAAACATATACGTGGATAACTCGTGGATAACACGTGACAGGTCACGAACTCTCAAGTATTATCTGGCCTAGTTTGAAATCGAGGTAAGACGAAACTTGCTTTGGACCATGTCCAGACACATATTAAATTGAGATGCTGTGGAGACCTTAGCCTTAAGCAAATGTTAGCAATTACCATAGAATCTGTGATGATCTGTGATGTGGAAGAATGTCGACATATATCAGCCGCCTAGAATGAAATCACTACAGTCGAGAGTAAAAGACTAGTGACATCACGAGGCTCAATGAAAGTAAAAGTTCATAAAATTTCCAGTCGGATACCAGAAATTTTTGAGGAATGAAGGGGGTCTAAAAGGGATCCATGAATTTAGTGGTCCGCTTCGGCATCCCCCCTACATAAAATAAAAGAAAGAACAATTAATAGTGCATTTACACTAGGTCGAAATCTAGTAGATTTCGTTTAAAAACTTTTTAAAGATCTACGTCGTTTTCATTTCGATTTTTGACACTAGCAAGATTTCATTTGCCATATTTCATTAACTTACCTCTTCTTTTCAAGTTACACTTCATTTTCAGGGTTCTGTTACCAAAGGGTGAAAACGTAACCTTATTTTTACGCTACAGTGTCTGTCCGTCTGTCAGCGCCTTTTATCTCTGGAACCGTAATAGGTAGACTCTCGAAATTTTCACAGAAGATGTATAACTGTTACCGCTATAGCAACAAATACTACAACTTAAAGAGACGTGATAACCACGTATATGTGTTTATTTCTTGAACTTTTAAAACTTTTTTTTTTGTTTTATTTCATATTTATTTATTGTATCTTCAATATGTTTGAATTAACAATAATTACTCATGAGTCCCTACGCAGTGTGAAAGTTTTATAAGTGCATTTCTGTTCATTCACCTTAATTCTCCATTTCTTCAACCATTTTTTTCAATTTGAGTACGTGATCTTGTAAATCTTGTGATGCTACTTGCGCGCTTTCATGAATACTTAAAAAAGCTGTGTTATCAGCAAATGTTGATGTGTGCACTTGATTGCTAATTGGCATATCGGATGTGTACAGCAAGTATAAAATGGGTCCCAAAATACTACCCTGTGGAACTCCGGCTTTAATGAGCTGAGGCGAGCTTAAGAAATCTCCTTCTTTTAGTATGAACTTTCGATCAGTTAAATAAACTTTTTATGAGCTTATAGAAGTTTTTGGGCAAATTCAGCTTTAACTTATATATAAGGCCTTCGTGCCATACCTTGTCAAATGCTTGAGAAACATGGATAAAAAGTACAGAACAGTATTTTTTTTCTTCAAAGGTCGTTTTAATTACATTTACTAATCTGTGTGTTTGTTGGATCGTACTATGTTGTTTTCTGAAGCCAAATTGAGGGTTCGGAATACATCCTTTGGCGCTCAGAATTGGGTTCAACTTAATTATTAATATTTTTTTAAACAGCTTTGATATATTTGATAATAGGCTTATAGGTCTGTATGATTCAACCTTGGTGTTATCTTTTCCAGGCTTAGGTATCATAGTAATCAAAGAAATTTTCCACTTTGTAGGAAAGTACTCAAGACGTAAAATGGCATTAAAAACAAAAAGAATGATTTTTTGGGCTATACGGGCTATATTCAAATAACATCTTGTTACTGATTTTATCAATGCCAGGAGCTTTCTTAGTGTTTAATTCAGTTATTGCCTTTTCAATATCTCGAAGCTCGAACCTTAGGGTAACTGCCGGACTAACATCGATAGGTGGGAGCTCAGCTATATCAGTCGAGACAATTGAAGTAAACACGTTTTTTAAATGATCAACAAACACATTACCTTTTTCGGTATCATTTCTTGCCCAAACTTTGAACTTATATTCATTATGTAATATATCCATAAAAATATCTGTTTCCATTGGGTATGGTAAATTTGAGTGTAGGCCACTCCAGATTTTTTTTTTTTTTGTACAGCGTAGTATTTTTAGTATAATTTGGGCAAAACCATAGTTGCATCATTAAGTACTAGTAGATTTTGAGTAGATTTCGTTGAAATCTAGTGACGAAGGAGATTTTGATTTGTATGGGAAATCAAGTAAAAACAACTAGATTTCGCTCAAGTGTAAATGCACTATAAGCATTAAGTGTAAATTCGAAGTTGTCATTGTAGGTCGTATGCCCCTTATAGCATCAATGGGAATATACATACATTGATTCGAAGAATAAGAATTGAACATTATATAATATTTGTAAATTTATTGTGGAGCTAGTTTGACTTTAAATTAATTTAATCAAAAATATTTTATCAAAAAATTCAGAAGAAAAATCAAACTAAAACCAGTATTACATATGAGTACTTGCATTCGATCTAAAACTAATTGGAAGACTTATACAATTCTTAGTGAGAATTTTTTTATTTTTTTTTTCTTATATTATTATTATTACTTGTTAAAAGTTTGTAATTATTTGTTCAGTTATAAATAAGAATTTTATGCAAATTTAATATGTTTAACAAATTTAAACTCCCACATTTAAACTAACATATGCACGATTAATTATCAGTTATTGCCAGTTTCTGAGTTCAAACATGAAAAATTTAAACAAATTTGTTTTTTAAATAAATATACAACTTCACAATAAGTCTTAACAAATATTGAAATTTATTACTTGAAATTTTTAAATAATAGTTCACTTCACAACTACCTCGTATTGTTGTATCGGTTGTATTATTGTATTACAATAGAATAGTGTAAACTTTATGTTAGTAATTTGCATTAAAAACTGTGATAAAACTTTACACTTTCATTTTATATCATTTAACAAGTTGTATTGAAGTGTATGAATGTGACAGACTTTTTGACAGGTCTGTACGATTTGATAATCTTTTGAAAAAATGCATAAAGTAATGTTTTTCCATGCGATCAGAGTTGTAACGCCATTTTGAAACTATTTTTTGAGTATGACAGAGTTCTGTCAGATTTTTTTTATTATTAAATCGTAGGATTGTGTAGGATAGTGAATACTGGCCCTAACTGGGATTTTTTTAAATGTCTTTATCAAATGATTTACAATTTTAGTGCGCTTAAAAGAAGTCGGACAAATAATTTTTCAATAATGTTTTAAGTTTAATAAAAATTATTTATTTTTCCACTAAAATTTCAATTATCTTCTGTTCACAAATTACAGTATTAAAAATTTTAATAACTTTGTATCAGAAAACTTTTTATGAGAGATAGACTTTTCTCAAGTTCTTTTTGAAATACGACAAATCATTGGCTGAGAAATATCAAAATGGGCATAAAACGAGCAGCAACAAAATTTGTTTCCAAAATGCCTAAAAAGGCCAATCAATACCTTGAAAAGCTATCAAAGTTCAATTGAGCAGTCGAAATAACCTATTTAATGGTACGTCCTAGGTCTCCACCATACGGATGCAGACAATCTATTCGCATTGATAGCGGATATAGCTGTTGAATGCGTGATTATTACAAATGTAGGGGGAGTATCAAAGCAGCGACCTATTTTTTCGACCTACTTCCGCCCTCAATGATTATAGGCAACCATTGTAATTATGGTAACCTTACTTTCATTGAATCACGTGCTACTACCAGCCTTTACTCTTGACTTTGATGATTTCAGACTGGCGCAACTGTCGGCCTACTTTCTCATCACGGAGTCTCTAGTAACTGCTAGCATTTGTTTAAGGCTTAGGTCTCCTATGGCATCCACTTTTAAATAAAGTCTGCCCTTGTTCCTATCCTAGCCAGTACTGGACATTCACACGCAATGTGCGCTACCGTATCAGCCTCATCCAAGCACAGTCTGTAAGTATCATCTTCTTCGATTTTCATCTTGTCTAGATGATACTTGAAGTTTCTATGACCTGCCACTAATGTAGTTGTTAAGTTTAAGGTACTTCTATTATATCTAAGCACCTTACTGGCCTTCCGGCCAAGGGCCTCTTTAAGCACCATTTGAGCCTGTCTAAATGTAGTAGCCTCCCTTCACCTTTTAATGTTTAGTAATTTTAGCCATTGTAGGACTTTCGCTTCCATTAGGCCATTTCGCAGTGTTATTTTTGGTACTGGTCTACAGCTTCATTCATTTTGTCTGCTGCTTTATTCCCAGCTATGCATATGTGACCCTTTACACACATCAATATTACCTCTTTTACCGAGGCACGTCTGTTAAGTTTTAAAACACATTTCAGCAGTAGATTAGAGTACACGTTCACTTGCCTCATGCATTTTATAACCGACTGGATGTCAAGTGCAATGAGAAGCTTTCTTTCATGCACCCGACTTTTCAGCAGGTGGTCCAACGCATGCAGCAATCAACGCAATTCCGCTTGGTAAACGAAGACTCACCCCCAAACACAGACTACAGAACAGGTTTAACTCAACTTAGTATACACCTGGTCCTACTCTACTGTTCACAAGAAGATCATCATATACTCCTCGTGTATAACGCCTTACGCAATGAGTGTCCGATGTAGTCTTTAGACTATTTTGTTTCTACTTAGGCATTACATCGGCATTTAAGCTTCCCTAACCTCCTTGCTATATAGGTTTAGAATGCTCTTATGCCCGATGTTCGGCCCAAAGCTATGACAAATGGCATCACCCTTCATATGCAAAGCTGACACTGCAGCCGTTGACCTAATGATTTAGTCCAACGGCAGCAATCCCAACATTGCCTGTGTTGGAGCCATACGTATTGCGCCACATATACTCATACAAACAATCCTTTGAACCACATCTAACTTTCGCTTAATTCTAATCTGAGAGGCTTTTGGCCACCAAACCACAGATGCATAAGTTATTATGGGTTGCACCGTCATTTTGTAAATTCAGCATGCTGTCTTTGTACAGATTTCGCACTCTTCATTTCCCTGTATTCGTTCCAGGTTCCTTATCCAGAGTACCGCCTAGATTGCAATTTATAACAAAGCTCTTCCTAAATATTATGGACCAAAGGAGCTCCTCAAGTAGCACGATCTTTACTTTCCTTTTAAAATTAAAACATTATTTAGCCTTCATCACAGCAAAATAGTTTGAAAACAAGATTTAATAAATTCTTGCAAAAAGAAACAATTTAAGAATACAAATGTAGACATTTTTTTTTATATGGAGTTTGACATTCGAGAATTACACTTTTCCCGGTTTTCCCGGAAAAATTAATCTGGTGTGTCAAACTTCATATAAAAAATTAAAAATTTCCACTTAATAGTAAATAAATATTAGAGTATCCATTTAATTGGATTTAGATTTTATTCGAGCAAACAATTAATCGATTTTGCAATTTAAGTATTTGTCGATTAATCGATTAAGGTTTTTAAATTAATCGACTAACTCGATTTAATCGAGTATATTTAAAAAATTTGTATCCAATGAGAAAAGAAAACCATAAAAATTGATTAATAAAACATTTTATTAATGACAAGTTGTCGATGTTTTAAAAATGTTTTCTTGATATGTATGTTTCGCTTAGAAAATTATTAACACTTGATATTTTCTTTCTTCCGCCAATACGCAGAAAAAATGTTGAGCATAATAATATAATTTATAATATGAATAATAAAATATGAATTAGGTGCCCCAGTAGGCTAGTAGGTAGTACGCTACTTTATGAGTCTGAAGGCTGTGGGTTCGATTCCCAGAAAGTGTTTTACTACAACGAATGAAGGTTTTCGTTAGTACGCTCGATAATTGAGTTAGAATTTAATTGAGTTAGAATTTAATTTAATTGAGTTAATTTAACAGCATGATTTTGTCGATATGCGGAAATGGTAAGGAACACGTTTTGACCATGACATTTTTCATGAAGTGCAAATATTAATTGTTTACTTTTACACTTCAAACACACCTATGTAAATATGGTTGATACATGGACACGTGAGAAATCCTCATAGTAAGTGGAATTCTGAAACATTATTTAACATTATTAAAATATATATGTACTACTAAGAAGATTTGAATTATGCAGCATATGACGAGTAAAAATTTAAAAACACCTTAAGTATGTTAAGTTACAATGTTCATAAACTGCATGAATACAAAAAGTTTGGGGAAAAATCATATTCGATTTATAAAAAATTCATGGGTTATATGTATTATTTTTTTCTCTGTATGTTTAGCATACTTGGGATTTTTTCATTGGCGTTGAATTTTCATTGGCATTATTTCAAATAGTTACAATGAAAAAAATGTTAAATACCATTTAATGCTACTGATTTATTTTTAATTACAATTGTTTTTACTAATGGTAATGGAAATCTTAATTACTAATTATAAAAAAAAAAATCATTGTTTTTGTTAAACACAAATTTATTATTACTGTAGGTTTTAATAACTTTACATTCAATCTAGTTTTGAAAATCTGTACTTTAAAATCTCCAACGGGTTAAAAATATTATTTTAAATGGGTTTTTTTATTCTGCTTCTGATTTTTGCTTGTTTTTATATGAAAAAATGCCGATAATAGGAGAGCAGAGAATGGAGGTGGGACTTCTTTAAAAGCATCACTACAAAAAGGTTGATTGCAAATGTGGCCAATAATGATAATGCTTTTTTATAATTTAATCATTGATTAATGGTAATGATTTTATTTTTTTAAATAATTATTAATGAAACTTTTTCATTAAACACCACTACCATTAATGAAAACAATGGTAATGAAAAAAAATTTATTAGCATTATTTAAAATTCAATGCTAATGAAATTGTCAATTAATTACTCAATCTAATTAATTAGTCCCATGTATGATGTTTAGTAATAACGTCTAGTTCTAAATTATTATTAAAAGAACAAATAAGAAGTAAAAAATCTGTAATAAATTGGAGATCTTAATAGAAATTAATTTTAGTCGATTAACCGATACAATTTGTTCGAGTTATCTTTTAATCGAAATTTACAATTTTTCTTACTCGAACAATTAATCGACTTAAAATTCTACGATTAATCTAACGATGATTGATCGAGTTGATAATAATAAATATACTTAGTCGTAATTTTAATAACAACTGAATATTAGCACAAAATAAAATAAAATAAATTAAATGAATTAAGGATGAATAAAAAACAATTTAACAAGTGTTTTAACACAATTCAACAAATTTTAAAAACACAAGAAATAATTATAAATTAAATTTGCAAAATTCAGTTGAAAGTATAATAATCAAAATATAATTTATTGTTTACAAATAATCCAAATCCAAAAACAGGAAACGATGAGAATAAATTAAATTATTCTGTACTGACAGATGATGCAATGACAATGATTTATTTATTTATATTTATTATTTTTTTTTTTTTTTTTTTCTTAAATACAGTATAACTATATTGGAAGATTTTTCAAGCTTTTTTGTTGTAAAGGCCATGATTCACTATCAGATCGTTCGATCTTTCAAAAATGGCATGTGTGCTCAAAAAGTATGATAGAGCGGATTAGATGTGTCAAGAAGAATCAATATCCTTGCTAAGGCCCTAAACATCAATAATTTATAAGAGTTTTACAGTCAGTGCATGTTTGAATTTGACACATTCGAAACAATTCTACAGAGAAAAACCAAGCAATAAAAACATCAAAAATTTTATAGTTAAAATTATTTTTTACAGTGTGTCAAGCGATAAAAAATTAATAATATATAATATATTTTATATATTATATATTATTAATTTATATAATATATAAATTAATAATATACGATTTATTTGTTTAATTTATTCAGCTGTTTGCACAGTATCCCAGCAAAAAATTAAGTTTACTTGGAAATATACTCTCCCTTCCAACCCGCTCTAGGAAGGATTGATTTTTGCTTGCGATATCCCACTTCTTTATAAAAACTTATTCGCTTACATACCTGCATTCGCATAAACGAGAGAGGTCTCTTTGTTTCACTAAATTTTATAAAGGAAACTTATTCGCTGAATCCTCGTAAGCGAGAGAGGATGCTGTTTGTTATTATTGTCTTACAATTATAGCATTCTCGAATGCGCTTATTAGATGCGCTTATGAGAACCGCTTTTTAATTTAACATATTTTTTGGGTATTAGTTATATCTATACTTATAGCACAGAAAATACCTACACATACTCATTTGCAGTGAAATAAGTATAGGTATACTCAATACTTATAACAAACATTATTTATACACAACGAACTTAAAAATGTATACGTAATGCACGTATGAGTACAACTAGTTGTACTCATAGATAATGTGATGGGTATCTGTCATATCCATACTTATAACTAACTTATACTTACAAGTATGGAAAAGTAGTTATAATACTCTAAGTATACTTATAAGTAAAACAACTACTTTTAGGAATTGTGTGTATAAAAAGGTGTATGATGTTTGGCAATATTTTGTTTATAACCGAACATTGATTAAGTATGGAAAACCAAAATAATTTTTGTATTAGGATGAAGGAATGAATGAAGGTATTTTTGTGAAATAATTAATACTTATAATTACATATATTTATAAAATACTCTAAGTATACTTAGAGTATTTACATACTTGTAATTATTCCCACTCTATATTTACAAGTATGGATATAGACAATACTTTATCCAACTTTTACTTATACTTAGTTGTATTGCGAAAAATAATGAACAAGTATGCGAAAACATATTCTTTGCCTATACTTGTAGTTATTTAAGTTGAAATTAATATGTGAATATGTGTTTATGGTATGTTGTTTGAGCTGTAGCTATACACATTTATACATGTTTGGCCTCAAATACTTAAAAAGTACTAAAAATGATATTTTGTCATTCTCTGGTTTGAAACACTCAGTTTGTTTTGTGTAATGGTTTTGTAGAACTTTTGGATAAGGCTTAGTGCATTTTGCTTGCACTTTTGTTTTTTTATTTCTTAAGAAATGAAGACCTTATGCTAGGAACACAACTGGGTCAAGCGACGAATTTTTGGCTGCGAATATTTGTTCCCAAAAATAAAACATATTTGTGTATATAAAAATGCACACAATTATGACGTCCGTAGAAATTTGCCATACCCGGCGAACTCTGAATTATATAAATTTCTATTTCTTACACCCTCGTACGAGGAACAAAACAGTACAAAGTGACCATGTTTGGTTTTAGTTTTAAGTATTTAAGTAAAAAAGTTTTTTTTTACATGTATAATTAATTTATTTTTATTTTATAGCATTTAAAATTAGTGTATAAAATAGTAGTTAACTATTGAAATTGTTTTTAGTTCTTAATGTTTCATTTTATAAGAATTAATATTTTATATGGTCACTCTATCAGATCGTTTTTTATTGATGTTTACTGACCGAACTGTGTTTGTGTTTCACTCAAAGCATAAAACTGATTGAACTCTCCCAAGTGTATTTGTTATTATGTTCAACATATACTCATACTTATTCAAACTTGCTTATGGACACTTCGTAAGCTCATCTCATTTAGTTCGCTGGTTTTCGCTGTTTAATATTGCCCACTCATCGTTACCCGTGTGCAATAAACAGACATGAATTCAATGAAATTTTATAGTGAACGTCTTCTGAGCTTCGTGTTTTATGCTCATGTAGTGCTTTACTTTAAAATATGATATTTGTTCGAAACCTAGTAAGTTTTAAATTCTTAGTGTTCCTATATTATTTCGTAAAGATATATTAACCCCACCCTCGTATAAAAATCTCATAATTAAATTTAGACTTGAATAAAGAACAAGCGAACAGATGTTTGTTAAGGGGCATGTGAGCGTTTTGTTGTTGTAATTTTGTTACTCGTGCCATTGTGTGATTTGTGAGTAATAACGACAATACGATTGTCAAAATTAATTTCAATTACTTGTTTTTTGTTAAGATTTATTTCTTATTGTATTGAAATTAAATAACAATTTTTATTCTTATTTTTTATTTATTTCTTATATACTTTTTATATTTTTTACATTTACTTTTAGATTTAGGATATAAGAACGTATTGTATAATATGATATGATGATGAAAAAATGTATTTCCGGATGGTACTAAATGTATATTTTGACATTTACCTATAAATCAGTCTAATCTCTACAAATAGGTTCAACGCAAAAACAATTTCACTTCTAAAGAGAAGTTAAATTAGTAAGTGGGGGACTACTAGAAAATATCAAAATCAAAGAATTAAATAATGGGCTGTCACCTGAAAGAGGACACAAACTATTTATATTCACTGTTGTCATACCTGTCGATGAAGACCGTCGTTACTGGCTGTTGGTCTGGTACATTTGGCGAGCTCTTTCGATGTATACATCGAAATACAACAGTATTTAATATACTGGCGGAATTAATCCAATCAATTTAAAATTTATATATTTATATGAGTCCGCTTAGAAGCAAGTACGTTTTACGTATACCTAGTTGTAACACCCTTTAACACAGGTCGAAAGCTTCTATATACAAATTTTTAATTTCGCTTGTAGTATATGTATCTGTCCGTCCATCTCTCTGTTCATGTTCGGGCTCGGGTGAAATAGATTTTCCGAGAACTCTAGATAAATTGCTAAAATTTCTATTAAAAAATGCAAAAAGCAACAAGTCCTTTTTTCAATATTATTGTTATTGTTGAAAAGATTATAACTGACTAATTCAAACAATTGTGTTGTTTGTAGCCTGAAGAAATTCTCAAACGCTCTCGTTGGAAACACAAAAGACTACAGACTGGGAAGCCACATCTCTCACGTAAACTTGTTTAGATATCTCGCTTGAACCAGATCCAGATGACAAGCTTAATGTAGTTGGGTCCTTGCCCATGAGTATTATTGATATCCGTTTTATATTATATTAATACAGAATTATGCATATGATATCAGGCATCCTATTAATAACACAAATTAATCCCTAAATATAAATATAAGGAATATAGTGACCTCAATTCCCTAATATAACGGTTTGTTCGATTTGAATAAATGAAAAACCGAAAGGCTCGCGAAAAAATACCTTTAAGTCAAACTAATATAATTTTTCAATTGTTTCGGAGTTGGCGAAAAAAAAATTAATAAAAATTTCAGTTTTTGTTTTGTCTTCAGAAATTCGCAAAAAAAATTAAAACCACAAATATTTTAAATTTTTGTCATTAGTGGGAAAGCTGGGTAAACTGGAAATAAAATGAGTTAATAATAAATATTTATGTACTAATATTGATTTTATTCACAATTTAGACCAGGTAACAGACTTTGACAAACATTGCACAGTGGGGCAGAATCGAAATATTTTGGAAATAACTTAGACATTTGTAAAAGTGCTAGGCCGATTAATCCAAAATTTGACATAAGCATAGCAAGTCAAGTTTAAAAGATGGATACCATACACTTTCAAGGGTGACGCTATGTGGTCTCGAAGTTAGATACCTTGCACCTGCAAATTCTTTTAGAGTTTGGCAATTCAATTTTTGTCTGATTTTTAACATGGCCTTAAAAGTTATTTCCTTTAAAATTGAGCTTAAACTGCAAATTACGTTTTAAAATGATCGAATTATAAGCAATTTAAAATTTAAATTATTGAGTACAATTTTTAGCAATTTTTTTTTAAATTTTTATCGTAGTTAGCGAGCAAAATTTAAAATACATGTATTGCAAAAATTTGAAGATTATATATTTTCTGAGTTAAAAACTAGACGATTTTCAATCTAAAAAATTTTTGAATTTTTGTGTGTTTTAGCTTGAAAAACAATTATAACTAATATATAATAATTTTATATTTTGGTGTAAGCTTAAACCAAATTTTGTTCAACATTGATCATACTTGTAGAAGATATTGCGCAAATGGCAAAAATATAAAACGTCAAGTGCTCCCCAGCAATGCTAGCTGATTTCTGCTGGGAAATCAGTCATGAAACAGCAGATAAATCTTATAAAAGAAAGAGATCTACCAAATAGTAATTCATTTTTAATTTTTTATTAATATTAAATATTTTGTTTTCCTTAAGACCAGCTGTGCCTGCCACGTCGGGCTTCCTGACAATATTTTGTTCGATTCTGCTTTAAAAGTATTCCACACCAATTGTAAGACACTTACTGTTATAGTGCTTCAGTTATGGTTTATGTATTTTCTTTATACAAGGTGGCGCAAAAGAAATCCTCCTATCAGAAAATGCTATAAATTTTGCAATTGGCGCCTAATGTCAATTCTGTTTTGACATTTGTGTAGTAAACACTTGCGAAATACACGTTAATAAACAATGTTACGCTACACTGCTCCAGAACGCGAAATATTGGTGACTATTTATTTGACCAATAATCGGTCGGTGACTTTGACACAACGTGAATTTCGTCGCAGATTTCCTGGCCGTCCAACGCCTACTGGTGAAACACTGCGACGTTTAGCCGCTCGAATCGAAGAGACTGGCACAACACGAGATGCTGCCAGGCGTGGCAGACCCCGGAGTAGCCGTTCTGCAGAGAATATTGCTGCTGTAGCCGAGGATGTCATGGAAGCGCCGTCGACATCGACCAGACGACGTGCCACGCAAATGGGTATCAGTCGACGGTCTTTACAGCGAATTTTGGTAAAAGATTTGAAGATGTTTCCGTACAAAGTCCAAACGGTGCATCTGCTGTTAGCTGCTGACCGCCAATCGCGTCTAACATACGCTCAAGCCATCCTTAATCACCACCAAGAGGAAGATGATTTTTCATCAAAAATAATCATGAGTGATGAGGCCCATTTCCATCTTAGCGGGTACGTAAATAAGCAAAATTTACGCTTCTGGGGCACTGTAAATCCGCGTGTAACCCACGAAGAGCCATTACACCCGCTCAAAGTCACTGTATGGTGTGCTGTTTTCGCTGAAGGAGTCATCGGACCTTTTTTCTTCGAAGACGTCGCGGGCCAAACGGTTACTGTACTACAGAGAAATGAATAACGAGTTCTTTTTGCCGCAACTTGATGAATTGGGATTGGAAAACATGTGGTTCCAACAGGACGGTGCAACGGCACACACTGCACGTGCCACAATCGATATTCTGAAGGATGCATTTCCCGGGCGCCTAATCTCCCGTTTTGGCGATTTGCACTGGCCAGCAAGATCGCCTGATTTGACCGCTGCAGACTTCTTTTTGTGGGGCTTTTTGAAGTCGCGGGTTTATGTCAACAAGCCTCAGACTCTTGCAGCTCATAAAGACAATATCCGTCAAGAATGTGAGGACCTATCGCTGTAAGTTTTGGCCAAAGTAAAGGAAAATGCCATAAAAAGGCCTCTAATGACAATCAACTGTGGCGGCGGCCATTTACATGACATCCATATTCTTGACTTGATGTAAAAAAATTAAAAGACCAAATAAAAATAATCCACAAGAAGAATCAAAGTTTTTTATTTTTTTTTTTTTTAATTACAGCCAAAAAAACATCGGAAGGTTATTTTTGCGCCACCCTGTATAAAGGATAAAAATCTAAGATTTATAAAAAAAATCTAAAAATTATGGTGAAGCTCAGTAAAATGTGTTTAAAATATTTTAATAACAATGTAATTTCACATAGTAAAAATACAAATCAAATACAAATTTTATTCAATTGGCTACTTAGCAGTAAGTAATAACTATTTTGTCATTATTTCAAAACAGCGCCATCTGTTGTTCAACCGTGTTTAAAATATCCCGCTTTTAAAAATAAAAGATGCCTTTAAATCGGAAAAAAAGTCGGCATACTATTACTGCTTTTTCTCTTAATTATCTTTTAGAAATAAGGCATTTTGTCGAAAAAAAGTATTCTATATTGGAAGCAGGATGCCAAGATACCTCCTCACAAAATTTAAAGGATGTTCCGATAGTGACACGATTTTCGCGAATATGATTTTTAAATTCTAAGCAAAATATCAAAAATTTTTTGAAGCTTTAATTTTTTGTGATTGTGATTTTGAGGGAAATTTGCATTTTATATTGAAATCGTATGTTGTTTTGTAAAATCGACTCACCGCCTACTTTTTAAATCAACAATCATTTAATTTTAAGGGCTTTCAAATGAATTCAGCATTCTTTGACAAGGTAATGAAATATTCGATTAAAAAATTTATTCGGATAAATATTATTCGAATAAAAAATATTATTTCAACACAACGAAAAACAATTAATTTTTTTTTTTGTATTTTTTGTTAGCGCTTTTAATTTTTTGCCAAGTAGCATTAGTTTTAAAAATATTTAGACGGCCTGCCATACGCATAACATGCCAAATTTATTTTCAATAAGCCGTCAATTAGGTACCAGTTGTTGTATTGAAAATTTTAATTATTTTTTATAATTATAAAAAAATTATAATAAATTTTTATGCGAAGAAATTATAATTTAAGGTATGTCGATGCTATAAACTTTGTGCAGCAAAAAATAAAATAACTCAAGCGACCAGTGTACTAAAGTTAGTACAGCTATAGCAAGAATTATACGCATTAAGCCGTTTTATGTGCTTTTTATTAAATGTAGTGTCATTGAATAAATTTAATACTTTTTACCACTTTCTACAGCCAAATATTTTAAAATAAACTAAAATAGTACTCACCTGCCAATATGAAATAAATTGCCAACACAAACCTAGGATTCCCCTCATTTTGATCACATAGCTATAAGTATTTTCACTACATGATTGTTGTATGTATTATTAATGACAGATAAAAATCGTTGCCAGAGTGAAAAACTTAATTACATAATTTTTATTAAAACTTGAAGTTGCCTACTATTTATAGTACAGTGGGCGTTAATGGGTTAAAATTTTTATTGTTTATCTTTATATGAATTCAATAAATCCTTTACTGAATTTAATTTATTTAATTACAAATTTAATACCCTAGTAAATGGGGTATTAAAAATGTAATCTATGAAATCCAACAAAAAAATTTTTTTTATTTATTTATTTTTTAATTTTAATGAAAATAAAAATGCGTCATGCATTTGCACTTTCGCAAGACCATTTGCATTAAACACTGAATAACACTAATATTAAAAAATCTTGCTACGAATAATCATTTCAACTTTTTTTTTTTGTTAATTTATTTAAATCTATAAAAGTCTACATAATAATTTCATACAGACTTTAGTAACAAATTTAATAATTATTTGTAATAATAATTTTCAAAGACAAAAGAAAAATATTTAACAATTAAGGAAAATTATAATATTGCGTTTTATAACGTTTAAGCTTAAAGAATAATCAATAAATTGATACAGTTCATTAAAATTGGCACATATTCTTCTCAGTGGATCAGCATAAGCATAGTTCATACGAAAACATTTAATTGCCAGAGGTTGAAAGTAACGTGTCGGCCGATGTGGAACATTAAATGATATACTTCTTAGTATGAATTCAGAGTGTATATCGCCATTAAGAATACTTAACAAAAACGTAACGTTTAGCATAGTCCTTCGGCTTTTAAGAGAAGGCAACTTAATTAGCGATAATCTTTGATGATAAGGAGGCAAATTTAATGTTGGATTCCATCTTAAGCTTCGTAGGCTAAATAGCAAAAACTGTTTTTGAATAGACTCAATATGATCACTATGAACATTATACAACGGATCCCAAACAACTGAGCCATATTCAAGAATAGGTCTAACTAAGGATGTTTATAAAAGCTTAGTTACATATGGATCGATAAATTCCTTTGCCCATCTTTTAACAAAAGCAAGAACGCCTCTCGCCTTATTGACCATCATATTAATGTGTGGAATAAAACTAAGCTTAACGTCAAGCATTATACCCAAATCCAGGATGGAACAAACTAATTCCAAAGGTTGTTTGCCCAACAAAAAGTTGACGCTGACGAAGTTGCCCGTGTTAAATCTCATGTGCTTGCATTTGTTAGAGTTTAGTTCCATTAGGTTTACATTGCACCAAGTATAAAAGTTATCAATATCATGTTGTAGGTAAAAATGATCCGAATTTTTTTTGTATGTAAGAAAAATTTTTACATCATCAGCAAACATAAGTATGTTGCAATATTTTATAACATTTGGCAGATCATTTATAAACAAAGAGAACAGGATTGGACCAAGATGCCTGCCTTGCGGTACTCCAGAACAAACATTTATAGGTTTAGATATGTGGTTTTTGAAAAGTACATTTTGTTTTCTATCATTTAGATAAGATTTAATCCAATTTAGACTATTTGCAGAAAATCCCTGAATATATAGCTTATTAAGAAGAAGTTTGTGATTGACTTTGTCGAAAGCTTTGCTGAAATCCGTATAAATGGCATCAGTTTGTTGATTTTTCACGAATCCTTTATTAACTAACGTCGTTAACTGTAACAGGTTGGTAATGGTTGAGCATCCTTTTTTAAACCCATGTTGATGCGGCGATATTAAATGCGATATGTTGTGGCTTAGAAAGTTGCAGATGAATTTTTCAAGAAGCTTTGGTATCGAACTTAGTTTTGCAATACCTCTATAGTTTTTTGCATGTGACTTACTGCCAGATTTGAATAGAGGAATGATATATGAGCTTTTCCATTGACTAGGAATATAGCCACATCTGATAGATGAGTTCAAGATGAAAGATAAAGGTTTCGACAAATTAGCTGCACAGTACCTCAGTAACCATGGACCGGTATACCATCCGGTCCATGGTTAAAAGTTATTTTAAGTCTTCTTAATTCAAACTCTATTTCAGCAGAATCAATTTCTGGAAAGTCTAATGATGGGTTTGAAGAAATTTCAAAAGGATAAGTACTGGTGTCATCATATATAGTATCAGAGTACGTTGTAGCAAAAAAATCCGCAAACATATTGGCGATAAGAGCGTCATCATCAGATTTCCATATTTTATTACAGGCGGATACTCATTAGATTTACGTTTGGAGTTTACAAAATTAAAGAACGATTTAGGATTGTTTTTAAAATTTGATTTCATTCTGATGATATAATTTTTATACAGAGTGGTATTTAACAAATTATACTCAGCGCGACAAATAGAGTACCTTGCGTAATCAGCAGTAGAATTAGAGTTTCTGTATTTTTTGTAGAGTTTATTCTTTTTATTTTTTAGACTTGATAGATGTTTAGATCTCCAGGGGGGGCCAGAGCATTTGAAGACAGTTCGTTTAAGTATGCATTTTTCCATTAAAGAATAAACAGATTTGTAGAAGGTAGTAATCATCATTTCAATGTTTAATGGAGTGCAATTTGAGATTAATAACACGTTATGCCAGTCAATATTACTTAACAATCGATTCATCATGTTATAATTGCCACGTTGAAAACAAAAAACTTGCTTGTTTTTTCTAAGTGGGTTAAAAAACTCTGGAAGTAACAAGGAGCAACGAACTTGAAGAGTTGGGTGATGTCGATCTTCAGGCGTAGTAATAGGGCAGGATCGATTTATTGTACAATCAGAAGGTTCATTAGCGAATACCAAGTCCAGCAGTTTATTATTGATATTATACACAGCATTTATTTGGTAGAGGCTTAAATCCATTTTGTGGTTTAAGAAATCGTTAGAAATCAATGGAACTAGGTTTAATGAGTCAGGTGGATAGTTCCATGAAACCGACGGCAAATTAAAATCTCCAAATACTAAAATATAATCCGTGGATTTAGCAGAGTTTACCATGTGTTCAACGGCTTCAAAATGCTTTTCATAAACAAAGTTTTCAGAGCATGAAGGAATATAAGAACGGGATACAAATATATTTCTTTTACTTAGTTTGATTTTAACGGATATAAACTCCATTTCATCACCAATCAAAAACACAATAAGTACGCCTCCACAGATGCGATTTTCTCCTCTGTCTCTCCTATATATATGATAACTATCGCAAAGTATTTCCATGTTAAAAATATTTTCTTTTAACCAAATTTCGGTAAATATAAGAATATTATAGTCAAATGAAAAACTGTTAACATATAAGCTTGTTAGTTTAGTATTCAGACCCCGAACATTCTGATAGATAATATTAAGTTGGATATCAATACAAGCATTTAGTTTTTTGGAACAGTATTATCTCTTGTTGACAAACGGGCAAAATTAGTTGATCTGGTGTTATTTTTTATGATATACTCTTTAACAAATGTGTTACATGGCCAAAAGACGGGATTAACAATTTTATCAAAAAGATCAAAAGGAACTGTTAGCTTGAATGATGTTACGTTTCTCGGTTCAGAGTACGTAAATTTTTTAATTGATATTCCTTGGCTATTATTTAATTTTAATTTAATATAGTTATCAATATCATCAGTAGTTTCTTGATTAAAACAAAAAATAATCTTGAAAATTTTAATTATTATTAGTCGAACTGTTTTACGTATTACATACAATGAAATTTATAATCAAGCTTAAGTTCGTTTTTATTCTCTCTAAGAAAGAATTAATTAAATTACAAATTAGGTGATAATATTAAAAATCGCAGAGAACCGCGCAATCTTGTTTACTCAACAAAGTTTGGTTTGATACTAGATTAGTGTTAACTAAAAACGAATGTTGGAAGTAAAACAAATAAACAAAAAGTAACTTCATTGCTAACCGAAGCACATAGGGGTATTTTGCCAATCTAGCCGGACATTACTTTTTTGTTTAGCTTATATTGGCTCTAAAAATTTACTGAGTGCACCTAGGTCAATGAAACTTTGCAGAAAAATCTGTTATGGTGATTGGCTGTCAAAGCTAGGAAATAGTAAAAATCAGACCAAGGAGAAAAAAGTTCCCCTTGGAAGAACTAATCCTACCTCTAAAAAGTGTAAGTTTTTTTTTAATTTTCCCGCTATTTTGTTTAGCAATTATAACTTTTAAGGTCATATAATGTTCAAAAACATAAAGTTGGACTTAAGAGATTCTTAAATGCCATTTTTAGCCCCGCCCCCTTTTGTGGGCGGTTAAATAAAATATTATTTGAAAAAATAATGCAATTATTCAAAGAAATAGAATTTATACTTCTTAAAACCATAAAAATTTATTTTTATGGGCAGGTATTCCTCCAATCCCACCCCCAAAATGTCCCTGTGAAAAAATTTTTTTTTTTATTTTTTTGCCAATTTCCTAAAAATATTAATTTTTAAGCTTTCCAATGCCTAACCAATCCCCGCCTCCCAAGAATATTATATATATATATATGCTTTATGACATACAACTTTCCTTCTAGTGAAAAATTTGTGTTTTGTAATGTACTAATGGCCTCTTGTACATAGTCAATTTCTTCTTGGATTACATCCACAGCTTCTTTAACAAATCTGATGCGAATAGGTCGACAATATCGTGGTGATGATGGGGTTGGATTTTGCCATAATATATTTTTTCCTTTTGTACCATACATCAGTCGAAGTGGTACGAAACTGCTCTGAAATATATGGGAATCTAAGGCATCATTTTCCATCTTTTGCTTAAATTGAGCCTGATGTGATCCATCGCAGCCCCATTTGCTTATTAGTTACAAGGAGGTACATCCTTTTATTCTTGAGTCACATACAACATCTTTTAAATATGTTATTAATCTACTTGCAGTATGGTTAAGCAAATCTTGAATATTTATTTGAGCACATGTTTCCGTTATGTTATATGCTTCTTTTCGAGGATAACACTTATTTTTTTCTTTCTGCAGAATACTGTAGCTAGGATAAACTTTCTTATCGGCACTTCGAATAATTTCTTATTGTTTTCGCGAAAGATTAGCTTCCACAAATATAGAAAGAGCCTTTAGAGATGTTATCTGGTTTACTTTATCCTCTTGAACAGCTTTGTATGCCTTCTTGAGTTTTGTAGCTCTTGTCGGAGAACGCACAATTTCTTTAAGCAGACTTGAGGCATCTTTCTTCCTACAAGTTTGTAATTGTGTTTGGGCAGCATGCATCAATAAATCAGCCTCGAACTGATATCTCAATATTTCCGTTTTTCTTCTCTTACTTCTTTCGGTTAATTCAACGAAGGGCTTTTGTAGTCGTTTTGAAGACAAACTGCCAAATACAGGTATTGTCACTGTTGCTTTCAGCCATGTGGCATGTATGGTTAAAAAACGATCAATTCTGCTATGTGCGGAATGCCAATATAATTTAAATTTTTTTTGAAACTCTTTAAACAGTCCTTTACTGCTGATATATCACCATCTCCTTGACATTTTGAAACATCGAACAATTTTCTAAATAAAAATTGCAATTTCTCTTCAACGGTATTAGCATTAGATTCCTGTACTATTTGGAATAACTCCAATCTTGTATATACTTTTTCCATTTTACTCTTGAAGCTTCAAAAGGGTTATGATTACAATTTTGTACAATAACCACAATTTATAGTAAACAAATTGTTAACTGCAGGTCAGATTTGTTTTTTTAAACACTACTTTTGGTTTTATTATTTTAAAAAATTATTTAATACAGGTACATTTTTGTTCCAGAAATAACGTCATTTACAACGTAGCTGCACAGGTATCTATGTATATATGTAAGCTATGGGTGGGTAAAATTACTGTTTTACCTTTTTGCTCATTTTTTTACAGGTAATAACAGTGTTAGATGCAATGATTTAAATAAAAAACATCTACCTTCAGTTATTGTATTTATTTATTGTATTACTCGTATTTACCTATGTAAGATAAGAAGCAACAGAAAAAGGTGTAATTTTTAAAAAATCGCCAAAAAAAAAATGGCGCACCTATGCGCAAGCTGTTTTTTTACAGTATAAAAGTAGAGATCGCAAATTTTATAGCGATATATAACATTTTTAGGGTCGCGATGGAGATCACTCTTAAAAAGCTTTTTACTTTTTTTTTACAAAAAAATTTACAAAAAAAAACTTTTTTTTAATTTTGAATGAAATTTTTAATCATTAAAATTTAAAAAAAAATTATAAAAATTAACATAAGTAGCTACTAATAAACCATTTCACAGAAAAAAAAAATCAATACAAAATCTTTATTCGTTTAGCCACCAAAAAATATATTGCAAACCTCTCAAAATCGTTTAAAGTCAATAAAAACGTATACGATATACTCAACTTTCCTGACTTTAACAGTGTCCCAAAACGACAAATCTCAAGCAAAAGCCTTGAAAATTCACAGAATTTTGTTGTCTGTCGAGTTGCATACTTAAATTTTTACATTTCTCAATATAAATTTTTTGCCTAATGTCCGGCTAGATTGGCAAAATATTAATAATTGTGCGAAGGTTCGCTGAAGGAACAACAAAATATGGGTGGTAAATATTAAAGTAAAAATATTCAACAAGAGGGAAGCTTAAGGTAGTGGTAGACTTCGTTCTCACCAATTGACGATTGATAATTGAATACAAGTTTTCTCGTATTCCTTTATCTGGGTTTGGTTGGTTAAATAGATGATGCTTACAACTAAAACACTACCCTAAGTAGATTAGATACAAGTAGTGCTGATGACGGACGTGGCTGTCTAGAAAATGTGCATTCCACTCGTGCTGGTGTCTAAAAATTTAATTTTCCCAATTTTTCTTTAATATTATCACCTAATTTGTAATTTAATTAATTCTTTCTTAGAGAAAATAAAAACGAACTTAAGCTTGATTATAAATTTCATTGTATGTAATACAAAAAATAATCCTTAAGCGAAAAAAAATACTAAATCTTTTGCATGCAACTCATCTCAATTGATGATTAGTTAAGAACGATAAAGTATTGATTGTTTCATATTTCCGCAAAAAAAATCTTTCCAACCTGTCTCACAACAAATTTACTAATGTTCTTACATTTCAATAATTTTAAGTTAAACTGCGTTGCTACATATCTAAGAACTTGCAGTTAATGACAAGCAGTTAAAATAAAAGTAACATTTACATTGTTTCAAATTTCAATACCTTTGTATGCGAACACGTTCATTATTCATCATCTTGGCTGATTATGTGGGAATATTCAATCATTTTGTTTTTCCCTCAACAAAATGCAATAAATACCAACTGTTTTTTGGAAATCCCATAATTTATTTGAAACATTTTAAAACCTAACATTGTATAAAACAATTAAGAAGTCAAAAATAAAAATAACGGAAAGTTTAAATTTATTTATTGTAAAAATATATTTTTTTATTAAATCTCTTAAATTTAAAAAAAATGTTTTTTAAAGTATTAAGTGTCATAACTGTTATCAGTGCCTTATTAACGAAAGTAGATTTAAAATTATTATCGTGGTGCGCTCCCCAATTGTGTCCACGTGGTATTCAACACATTGCTTGTAATAATTCAGGGGTGAGTATTTTTGCCGCAACAATTAAAACAAAAGACTTAAGCAACGAACTTGCTACAACCGTGAATGGTTAAAAGACGAGGTTGCCAACTGTAACAAATAGCATAAATAACGGCATTATTATTCATATTCTGCTTAGGTTTTTTCGGTATCGGTGTAAGTGCTAAGAGCATTGGCGTAGAAATGCCATTCTGGGGGTGCAATGCCCCCTCCAGACTTGCTGTTGCCCCAGAAATTTAAAAAATTGTACTACATATTTATTTCCAGAATATTATTCTTCAATAATCAATTTTGCCGCCCCCCTAGAAAATTTGACCTTCTACGCTAATGGTTGCGACAGCAATTTGGTAATTTCATGCCAGATGGAATAGTCGTCTCTAGCCCAATTCGTGAAGTTTTACTGTAATGGCTACGCGCTTGTGTAGCATTAGATTTTACGTATTCAAACATTCAAACATTAATGCCTACAGCCTCAGCCACCTTATGCACTTTCATTCACCGAGGTCAAATATCTTTCGATGGATTTTATCGAATATACCTTTTGTAACGACGTGTTTTGGGTGACCTGACCAATTTGGATTTCAGTAAGCCATTTTTTAACCATAAAAGTTAGTAGTGCAGAGTTGTCACACTATTTATTAAGCCCTTGTTTGGTTTCGGTGATAGTTATTACTTAAAAAATACAGTTTAATCGGCACACGGAATTCACTTCTTCTATTTTCGTTAAAACTTACCAGGCTCTCTGCCCTTAAAGACGAACTAATTGACGAAATAGATAACAATGTGTGGAGGCATTGAAAGTTACTGCGCTGAATATATCAAATAACACGGAATTATCAAACTGCTCTCGTATCTGTATTGGTGAAGCTGCCAAAACCCCAATTCCCGTAAAGGCGATAAAATTTATCAAATCAACAATTAAAAAGTGTTAATAATATTTAAGATTTCACAAAAAAGGGAAAAATATTTTCGATTGAGAAAATTGCAAATAAAACTTTTGCAATTTCTATGAAATTTTTGTAAAATCAATATTTTCTTTTAAAAGGAAACGGAATAATTTTATAAATTAATTGACTAATTTAAATCCTTAAATTCACAAAAAAATAAAAAAATCACCAAAAATGGGATTTATTAGTTTTTGTTTTATTTGCCATACGAAAAGCTGGGGAAATCCCAATGTCGAATCATTCACGATAGAAAATTTGGGAGTTTTTTTAATGGGAATAATTATTCGTGATAGGGGTGAATTGTTTTTGATTTTATAGCCAACTTTTCGAATCATCAAAGGCAGGTAGCCCACTTTTTTTTTGTAAAAAAATCGCCAAAAATTTACTTTTTTAGTTGATGAGATGGGAAATTTATCAATTCGACTATATGTTTGTTATTTAAGAACTTTATCATTTCTGAACCGATTTAGATTTTTGTCATTAGTTTCATATAAAAAAGTAGTTATTTAACAAACTAAACGGTGTCCCCATAAAACACACCAATATTTTACGTATCTTTTGAAGCGTAAAGAGCAGCTACTTAAAATTTTCACAAAGTTTGTTTCTGATAAGTAAAAGTAATAAAAAACCAAACTGTCAATTAAAGGGCGTTAGCTGGCGTTACTTGAAGTACCATTATAGACAGACACGTATTTACACAGAATAACAACAAGTACAAGAAAGAGCATTAAAACTTTAAGGGTGTTTCGAGAGCCTCTTTCGGGCATAGCCTGCAAGTATCATCTGCAAAAATTTCATCTCGTCCAGATGATATTGGAAGCTATTATCATGGCCTGTCGCTAATACAGTTATCAAGCTTAAGAAACCTCGATTTTATCCAAGCAACTTTTTAAATTTTCTGCCGAGGGGCTAATTCCTTAGGATTGCCTTTAGAGATTAGCCCGTCTACCTCGTGAGAGGTATTCGTGTTTACCTCTTCCGCCCAAAAAAATGAAGTTTCTTCAGAGTCTAACCTGTTTATCTCTTCCAAGTCTTTTTCCCTGTCCATCGCTGCCGGATTCTCATGGTGCTTTCCGATTCCACCAAAGGTAGAACTAATACAATTCCCAGTAATGGAGAAATAATCCATATATGCAGTTTAGCTGGATATTAAGATGCATCCAGAGTTCGCTCGACTTAATTTAGCCAGCCTTTTAGTAAAGACTAAATCAACTTAGGAGCCTGTTACTGGCTGTCATCAGAAGAAGATAAATTCGTACTACTTCTTTTCCCTAAGACAGCTTGTTTTGTTTTTTGCTTGTTTGCAGAAAATACCCTTTGGCGGCAATCGAACCTGCAACCCCTAGACTAAAAGACTAGCGCGCTATCAATCAGTCTATCGAGGCACTCACTGCCACTACACTAAGTTCAGCCTGCAATGACGTATTGGTGTACTTTTAAAAAAAAACCTGAAACTCCCTTATTTAAGGAGATGTGACATCATTGTCCATAATTATCGCACGATTTTTGCTAAATTTACAACAGCAACAAAAATCATTTTTTCTTATCCAAACAAATACGTTATCTTTTCCAGATCATTCACAACAGCTGTCCACCAGATGCTAAGATCATAAATTTAAGCGTCCATCGCAATTTCATTCTACACGAACACAATAAGAGACGTAACTTTATAGCGTCAGGAAAATTACCAGGTTACTATCCAGCTGCCAAAATGGCTTCAATGCAATGGGATGACGAATTGGCATTTTTGGCTGAATTAAATGTAAAAACTTGTGTAGTTGAGCACGAAGATTGTAAAAATTCCTATCGCTTTCACAATGTAGGACAAAATTTGGTGGGGATTTCTGGACCAAAGAATATGCCAATCGACATATCGGATGTCATTAAAAGAGGCATGGCATTGTGGTTCGGTGAATATAAACGAATCGATAGTAATTATATTGCTAAATTTAAAGTTGACAGCGATTTGTAAGTATTTAAAAAAAAACTTCTAAAAACTCTAAAGAGAATGTAATTTTATTATTTTTTAGCGAACAATACGGGCACTTTGCAGAGTTTGTTGTGGATCGTAATACCCATGTGGGTTGTGCCATGTTGCGCTATACTCATCCAATTTATAAATATTTATATATTTATAATACGGCCTGTAATTATGCCAGCACTTATGCTTTAGATGTGCCAGTCTACAGGGTTGGAGAACCCGCTTCTTTATGTTCCGCGGGTAAAAATTCAAAATATACAGCATTGTGCTCTATAAATGAACCATTTAATCCCAATTACTCACTAGATGTTTAAGATGTAAAAAGTTTATACGCGATATTTAGCTGTAATAACGTAATTTATTTTATTTATTTATTTTTTATATATTTTTAATTTATATTTAACACCTAAAACACACATGTACTCGTATGTATAAATAAAAAGACTGTTAGTTGAGATAATTTTTATTAATCTTAACAGCCTAAGTAAGATTTCATAAGATAATAAATAGAGTTGCCCATTTTTTAAACTGGAATAAAATGTTAGAGAATTTATTAAGGGTTCAATAATTGAGCTGTTTTTATGAAAGTGGAATAAGTCCATTTTTTAAATAAGTTAACGGTCGTTTTAATGTCCTATAGACCACAGAATGACGAAAGTATCATTTTTATTACTTTTTAAGCATTTGAGGCCAAACATGTATAAATGTGTATCGTTACAGCTCAAACAACATACTGTTACGAAAGAAGAATTTATTCATTATAAGCTCTGAACATCAATACTCTCGAACAACAACAACAACAACATAAATGGTTTATTTTCTTACAATGATGGAAGAAAGAAACGCTTCATACAAACATTCGCATTTACGCATATACACACACAGATCAAATAAACACTCTTCTGCTAAATACACAGCCACATACATAAATACAAGCATAAACAAATAAACAGCCACACATACAGATATAAAGAAATAAACAACCGCACAAACAGAAAACAAGAGCAATAACAATCGAACCTCCCAGACCTGTCTGGAATAGAACATTCTGGTGCTTTTAAATCACCTATATAAGTGAATCGTGCTGGCGAATAGTATGGCAGTATTAATTTAAAAGTCAAAGAGTTAAGTTGTCGAATTTTAAGAGTGTTTAACAGTTTGCTGTAGTTTTGAACAGTGGTGTTAAATAAATAAAGTGACTTACAGTAAAAGTAATAACAGAGTGTATTTATTTTGCAATTAAAAGAGCCCAACGCAAAGTAAAAACGTAACAATATCATACACACATACTCATACCAATTTCAACTTAAATAACTACAACTATAGGCAAAGAATAAGTGTTCGCATACTTGTTAATTATTTTTCGCAATACAACTAAGTATAAGTAAAAGCTGGATAAAGTATTATCTATACCCATACTTGTAAGTATAGAGTGGGAATAAATACAATTATGTAAATACTCTGAGTATACTTAGAGTATTTTATAAAAATATGTAACTATATGTATTAATAATTTCACAATTTAAAATTCCATACTTAACCAATGTTCGGTTATAAACAAAATATTGCCAATCATCCTACACCTTTGTATACACACAATTCCTAAAAGCAGTTGTTTTACTTATAAGTATACTTAGAGTATTATAACTACTTTTCCATACTTGTAAGTATAAGGTAGTTATAAATATGGGTATGACAGATACCCATCACATTATCTACCTACAACCAGTTGTACTCATACATGCATTACGTAAACATTTTTAAGTTCGTTGTGTATAAATAATGTTTGTTATAAGTATTGAGTACACCCATACTTATTTCACTGCAAATGAGTATGTGTAGGTATTTTCTGTGTTATAACCCTGAAGGCAATTGCCCCAATGTCACCACTTTTGTCAACTATTATGGTGACTCTTTGGTGACATTGTCAACAAATCGTCTACATTTTTATATTTGAAAAAAATATGTTTATTTTAAATATTCAAAAAATCAATATAAATTGTGTTTCAAATCATCAAAACGGCATAACACCTTACTGGACATTCTGGCGGAGTATAAAGTTTTGCTAGACAGAATTGTTAAGTAAAATATGGTTGCTACAAACCCTATTTTTCCCAAGTAGGAATGAGTAAAAATTAAAAGAACTGGACGCTATTTTAGCCATTAGAAAAAAAGAGATTGAGTGATTATCCATATGTGTTTAAAGTTTTAATAGGTAAACAGTTTGTTGTTTGTTTTAAGTTTTGTAATATTTTGACAATTATTTTTTTTTTTTCATAATATTATGATGTTATTTCAACTTTTAGTGAATTTTTGGATAAAACGCTTCGAGCAGCATTTCAGCGGCAAAAAAGGAAACTTTTTAAACAAATAGGTCGAGACAAAGCAAAATCAAACGGAAAACAAATGGATGAAGACACTTCAAACAAAGATTAATTTTTAACATTTTTTTAACTGAAATTATTTATAGTCATACTCTTAACAATCTTATTGAATTGTTCGTAATAATTAATTTCAATTTTAACTTAAATTTTTTATAATCATAGTCTTGAATTGTTCATATTAACATACGAAAAATTTAAATTTTTAGATTTTATGTTAGAAAACTGTTATGAATTAGTACTTTTTAGTCATTTATTTATTTTTTAATAAACCAACAAAAGTTAAGAAAATATGCATTTTCATTGTCCAATATATTTCAGAAAAGTACCAAAAGTGTAGACTAGAATTACTAAAATGTACTAGTGAATCACTAGTTCCAATGTCTACATATGGGCCCAAAAGAACTACCAATCAATAGTACCAATGTCAGTAGTGGATTTTCAATGACATGCACATGTTAAATGTCTATAGTAAATAGCATTGTCTGGGGTATAATGACACTAGTACTGGTGACTGTGTCAATAGTAAGTCATTGACATTTCCTGCAGGGAAGTATAGATATAACTAATACCCAAAAAATATGTGTAAATACTTAACTACATTTATTTTATAAGTACTTTTTGTCAGTATCTGCTATAGACATTTTCTCTTCTTAGTTATAATCACAATTTCAATAGACTTCCATTTTGACATAACATAAAGAAAAACAGTTTTGCTGTACAATACTATCGCACAAATATTTCTTTTGAAAGTGGAATAATTCCATTCCTAATAATACATTTTGTATGAAATGAAAGGAGAAGACTGCTTCTACCAAATCTCTAGAAGAGGCACTATCAAACAGAAAATAAAAATACTAACAGAGAAATTGTAAACTGCCTTAAAATATGTTGGATGAGGTCCAAAAATTTTTTTATAAAATTAGTATGGAAGTAAAAGCTCCATTTAAAACAATCTTTTATTTGGAAAAAAAGGGAAGACCAAAAATCCTTAGCAAAAGTAATTAATATGTTACCACCTTCAAGGAGCATAACAAGAGAGAAATAAGGGTTGATCCATTTCGAGGTTCCCTACCTTTTTAAAAAAAAAAAAAACACAGAAAATTCAAACTTAATGGATAATGTTTATTACTTCCTTAAGATCTTTAAATAAAAAAGAGATACAGTTAGCATACGTTGAATATGTGGTATGTAAGGTAACACTCTTATCATATCATTATAAATACATTATAATAAAAGTACTTTTTTCAACAGCCTTTTTTTGACAGATCACGTGTGAGTCGTATCATGCTGTCATGTTATTTTTGTTTAGTATTGTTTGGCATTTCATAATGAAAAGACTTGCGCCTTAATCGCTTTGCTCTATGTGCTCTTGAAAAGTTCCAAAAAGATCCGATGTTTTCGAGGCAAATTTTGTTTAGCGATTAGGCCCATTTCTGGCTCAATGGGTATGTAAACAAACAAAATTGCCGCATTTGGGACGACGAACAACATGAAGGGATTCAAGAGCTGCTACTTCATCCTGAAAAATCAACGGTTTGGTGTTGTTTGTGGCCCGGTGGAATCATCGGTCTATATTTATTTAAAAATGATGCCGATGCGAACGTAACCGTCAAAGGCGGCCGTTATCGTACCATGATAACCGACTATTTGATGCCTGAAATTGAAGCTCGTGATCTCGGCGACATTTGGTTTCGCAAGACGGCGCCACTTCCCACTTCCCACACATCGCATCAATCAATGGATTTATTGAGAGAACATTTCGGTGAACACATAATTTCACGTTTTGGGGCGGTTCGTTACACTTTTTCCTATGGGGATATGTAAAGTCTAAAGTTTATGCGGACAAACCCGCTTCGATACAGGCCTTGGAGGAAAACTTCACGCGTGTCATTCGCCAGTTACCAATCGAAATGCTCGAACGAGTCATCGAAAATTGGACTCAACGGATGGACCATCTGCGTCGTAGCAACGGCCAACATTTGATAGACATAATCTTCAAAAACTAAATGCCAACGAATGTTCTATCAAATGATAATAAAAATTCTCTATTAAATTTGAATTTTCTATGTTTTTTTTTTCTTAAAAAAAGTAGGGAACCTCGAAGTGGATCACCCCTTACAAATACCCGAAAAAAGGTGACTCTTGGTCCGATCGAACTCACCCCATGAGTTTTCAAATTAGAAGTAGTATCAGAAGTTATGAATGGTGACTGGTGAATAAAGGACACATAACTTAAATAAATTTAAAGTTTGAGAAAATTGACAATTTACTAGTGCTAGGCATAGCATTGTAGCAACTGGCACTGTAAAACACGTAAAGAAAAAACATGGTTGATTATTAACATAATCATAATATTGTTATGTTAGAACCATATTATTGTCTGACTTTAAAATAACATTGTAATATATAAAATTGTATTATGATATAATATAGTGAGATATATAAATATAAAAACACATGATTATATATTAGTTTATCTTTTTAAGCATTCGATATGGGAAACGAATAAATTTTTAATTTTTTTAAGTAATCCGAAATATTAGATTCTAATAATTTTACAAATCTAAATACAAAACTTCAAAAAACCAAATGTAAAAACCAAACCAAAAAAAAATAAAAGCAAACTTTATTTGTTTGCTTTTAGTCACACTGTGGTTACATACCAGCAAACTTATCATAATTTGTTTACTAATAATATATTATGGTTATAAATACAATATTATTGAGGAATACTAATAATACCTTGGTTGTGGTTTGAAAATTGTATAGTTCAACCCAATCATGTTACATTTTTTCGGTGTGGTTGTCGTGACCATAGCAATGATAAAACAACTATAAGTTGCTCATCGCAACAATATATTATTACAGAAAACATAGGATTTTTGTTGTGACCATGTTTTTTCTCTGCGTGAAACGTTAAGGCTGTAAGAAGATCAGATGTAGTAAAGTATCTTTTACACTGCTGCAAAAAAACAAGTTACTTGAAAGTTTCTTTGGAGACATGAAAAATGTATTTAGACCCACGCAAACCCCTAACAAAACATGTAAAAATTTGAAATCAGTAGCATACCAGCATTCAACAAGGTAGGTTTGTGTCACTTTGCTAAACATTTAGCAAACCAATGCATTTTCATTTTAACCACTTTTTTTGGTTGGGGGCCTTTGATTTAGACCATCAAAGGTTGCACCGGATTTTTATTCTAAGAACATCAAGAGGATTCCTCAATACTTAAACCACCCATAACTACAAATTAAGCAACATTTTCGGTCGAACGTCTGTGTATAAGCATACAACACTGAGTCTTAGTAGCATTAAAATGGACTCTATTCGCTTGGCCCCAACCACAGATTTGTTAAGAGATCGTTATGCCTCTTGGCCCCAAACGCTCGTCTCGACCTTTTGCCGAATGAATACGAATGGCAATTCTTGCTGTCATCTGCAAAGAGTTGAAAGTTTAAGTTCGGCTCTTTCCGCTATATATACATATAAAACAAGCCATAGACGTTGCGACGGTTGTAACAATAATTCTAGGAATCAGTTGTACGCTTGATCCACAAACAGTACAACTTAGTGTGCGATCTCATATATAACTTCATTTAACAACCCAGCGATCTCAAAGTAAGAGATATTCTCGCGTATGCTATAATTGACATCGTCCGCAAATAATACTTAACGTTCAATGAACAAAGCGTCGGCAAAATAAGGAACAATAATTTGTTTACTTTTTTCTGTGTGGAGAAAACGTACGATGTGCAGGTTCCGACTGAACATAATTTTCTGTTTGTCGTCAATGTTGTTTGAATGCTTATAGCACAGCAAATAGGATTTGCACGCTGGATCAAGAGATGGCGTTCTTTAAAAGTCAAACCTTCCTACTAAAAACAACATTTGATGGCAGACATCGTTGTGCGAACAAATGTTCGAACAATGCTGTTTGAACAAGAACATGACATCGACAACGACAGTCTTCAGAGAGGTTTTGATGTGCGCATATGAATTTGTTCAATGGTTGAACAAATTAATGGCTCGTCAAGACTGCCTGTAATATCACTAAACAGAAATTAGGGCGAATTTATACCAGGTGGTGGCGATAGCCCAGATGATTATGTTTTGTTCTCCGTTTTCTGCTGTCTGTTTTATATCTGCTAGTAGAATGTCAAAGTAGTTGTTTTGTTATAGATGTTGCCGTACTGCTTACATCTGAATTCGCCTTGACACAAATACTACATAAAATCGTATGCGAGAGGTACAGAAACGTTGAGACGTGTTGTTATAACTTGACAAAAAATCAAAACTTTTTGAGTGCAACCAACACACAACTTTAATACAGAACGGTTTTTTCAGTCGATTTTATTGTAATATTGTGCTCTAAAGGTTATTTTTTTAAAGTGAAAGCAATATAAGAAAAGCGGTTGCAATTTAAATATTTGGCAATGGTATATGTACTTTATATGCAATTTGGTATATGTACTTTGTAAATACCCAATCTTACAGTTAAAAAGGAGCTGAAATATGAAATATTACTTTAACATATTTTTCTTATAAATTACTTAATCTTACCACGAAAATTAAAATAGAATACTTTAAACTATTTATACAAGAAATTAGATATGTGACCGTGATTTCCGATTTAAAATCACGTTATTTCAAAAATGTATGTGTGTTTGGAACCCTTTATGTGATTACAAATCACTTTGACAAATAGTGATACTTAGAACAGGCCTAAAACTATAGATATTGCGATTATTTGTGATAAAACGGCTTCTGAAATGACAACAAAGATGAAAAAATTAAGGCTAAAACGAAAAAATTTATTGAACAAAGCATAAAGTGTTAAACGCGCTGTTTATAAAGCAAGCCATATACGTTGCGACGGCTGTAACAACAATTCTAGGAATCAGTTGTATGCATGTTCCACAAACGATACAATTTAGTGTGCGTTACAAATCGTGTACAACTCGCGAACAAGCTAATCAGGTTGGTACGACGGTTGTAACATCTGTGGCTTGCTTAAGAATGAAAAGAGCTATGTTAGATCTATTTTTTGAAAAAGTGCTAACGGGAAAAATTTCGCGTCAGAGGTAATCAAAAAGAGCTAAAAATAGCGCGAAAAGAGCTGAGTTGGCATCACTGCTGGCGCTATTGTAAAGTTAAGCAAATACTCTTTGAGGAAAAAAGTAACTTTTAAGCAATCACTTGGCAACCCCTTTTTACAAAATTATTCATACAGTTTCAGCATTTCAAATGGCAAACAAAGACGTTATTATTTTTTATTTGATGTTTCGTAAATTAAAATACTTCCGACTTTTATTTAAACTGTCTGTCAACTGCCTGTTTTGAAACTTTTTTTTTAAATGCAATCTGTCCCCTTCATTTATTTGTCTCTTTATCTCTCACTATGTCGATTAATTGTTTATCATCAATTTTAAGCACTTAGATTAAATTTGCTGTTTGGTGTCTGTCAGTTTCTAAAGAATTTTGAAGAATTTTTTATTTTTTCTCAAACAAACAACTGCTTAAATTATTAATTCATTTTTTTTATAAAATATTCACAGTTGTTTTAATAAACATTTAGAAATTCAAGTGTAAGTTTGGCTGACAGTGATTGATTTTATAAAGTAGATTATCAGCGTTAACACTATGACCACATTTCGTATATTATTATGAACTATTTGAAATGTGGCTAATTACACTGTCTTGCAAAAAAAAAATTAAGGGGCGTGGCAAATATGAATCCATTAATCAAGAGTTCACATTAGTAATTTTCATCCCAAAAATCCACACTAGCTTAATCACATTTCAGTGATGTTAACAAAAATTGGAATATACAGATCGTAAATCAGTAAAAAACTTGTATTTTATGACATTGTTTTCGGTAAAACCACAATCACTTAATGTGGAAAACTTTTTGAGGTTTTTAAGGTTTAAAAAACCGTTTTAATTAGAAATTAATTTTTTAAAATTTCGCCAATAATAAATATTTTGCTAGATATTTTCCTTCCTTGTTATAACCACCACCACAGGTGGGAAGGGTTTATATAAGTTATAAGTCATTCGCTTTGTTAGGGTAAAAACGTTACCCTATTGTTTTCGTCCGTCTGTCCGTCCGCCTGTCAGCGCCTTTTATCTATGGAATCGTAATGGGTAGGCTCTTGACAGAAGATGTATAACTGTTGCCGCTATAGCAAAACATACTAAAATTTAAAGGGTGTTCCGAAAGTGACATGTTATTTACGTTAATATCTTTATTTCTTGAGCTAAAGGAGGTAACCACTTAAAATTTGCAGACAATAATTGAAACTATGTTCGTTTTATAAACAATTACGTATACTACAAAAATTAATCCTAAAAATTAAAGGGTGTTCCGATAGAGACGTTATTTTCATGTATATTACCTAAATATTGAACGGTAATAGGTAGACTCTTAAAATTTTTACAGGATTTGCATTACTATGGCCACTATAACAAATAGTACAAATTAAAGGGCGTTCCGATAGTGAGGTGATTTTCATGAATATAGCATAATTTGTTAACCATAACAGGTTAGACTCTTGAAATTTTAACAAATAGCAAAAATTCAAGAGTTCTCCGACAGTGGCTTTTTGTTTTTTTTATATGGCCTAATTTTTGAAATATAATAGGTATCTTTTTCAATTTTTCACCGAAGATGAATTAATATGGCCTTTATAAGATAGTAAAAATAAAAAGGTATTCCGACAGTGACGTGATTTCCAGGTATATAGTCTTATTTTTTGAACCGTAATTGGGAGACTCTTGAAATTTGTACACAATATATGTTGCCACGGCCGCTAATATAATTATTATAATATAATAAGAGGGTGTTCCGACAGTAACATTTTTTTCACGTATATTGCCTTATTTTGTTAAACGTAATAGGTAAACTTTTAATGTATTCATAGAAAGGGAATTATCATGGCCGCTATAACGAATAATAAAATTAAAGGGTGTTCCGACATGATTTAGACGCATATGGCCTTATTTTTTGAACCGTATAGGTAGACTTTTGAAAGATTTAGAGTAGATGTGTTACCATCGCTGCTAAAACAATTAAAGGGTGTTCCGCAATAATATGTTTTTCACTTATATTACCTTATTTTTTTAAACCGCAATAGATAGACTACTGAAAGTCCTTATATCTAAACAGTAATAGGCTGACACTTAAAATTTACACAGTTTATATATTACAATATCTACTGTAACAAAAAGTAACGAAGAAAATAAATTTAATAAAAATAAAAGGATGTTCCCTAGATGTCGCGAATTTGAGGTATTTTACGTTCTCTTCTAAATGTTATAGGCAGACACTTGATATTTACACAGGATATTTAGTACTATGCTCTAGTATAAAAAATAATTAAAAATTAAAGGGTGTCCCATAAGGCGTGAACAAATTAACAACTTGAATTTGTAAAGTTGTACTGAACTTAGCGCGGAACCCTACATGTGTGACTCTGACTCGAACTTGACTAATTTTTTATTTATAAAACATTCATTTCCGATCCCTATCATCCTGAAATTTTTACATTTTGTTACCAGATATGCGGAGGGTGCAATGGGTTATATATTTTTTTGATATTACAAGGGAGCGAGGCACTTCCTTACAGAGAAAATATTTATTTGGGAATTGTAATAGGTAGAATCTTAGAATTTTGGGCAAGTGAGTCTACTATTAATATGCATAGCCTAGCAAAAACATTGGCTGGATTGAAACAGTCAGCGTGTATATAGAGAACTCTAATATGCAGAGTCTTAAAATTTTTGGGCAAGTAACCCTTATGCTAATGTAGTTAGCGTAGCGAAAGACAGTCTTCATTTGAACAATGGGCGTTGATACTCCCATACAAAGATGAAAATTATTATCGCGTGTAACTAGGGAACTATAAAAGGTAAAGTCTTGTACGATAAACTCCCTTATTAAGGTGCATTGCCGTACAAAAAATTAACTGGATTGGAAGACTAGGTGTGGAAACTCCCATAAAAAGTAAATATTTAGTAATTCAGTACCTCTAATACGTAAAAAATCTAATATTACTAAACAATTTTATTATAAAAAACATCTCCACTCAAACAAGTTATTTTCATTTTAGACCGAATTCGATTCCGAGCTACTCCACAGCGGAGTTTTCAATCAGTCAAGTGCTAGTTAGACTCACACATGTAGGGTTCAGTACTATGTTTAGTACAACTTTAGGAATTCAAGTTGTTAATTTTTGTCAAAATTAAAGTCATACTCACGAAAATTGCGTCAATATTGGAACACCCTTTAAATTTTAGTAATTGTTATCATAGCTGCCATTGTAATACACTTTCTATAAAAATATCATGCACCTACCTATTGCGGTTCAAAAAATAAAGCAATATACGTGAAAAATATGTCACTGATGGACCACCCTTTAGTCATTAGTAATTGTTGTAGCGGCCGAAGAACAACACCTACTGTAAACATATTGAGAATCTATCTATTACTTTTCAAAAAATAAGGCTATTTACGTACAAGTCATCTCTCTGCCGGAACACCCTTTAATTTTGTTATTTTTTATAGCGGCCATGGCATTTCTCTTTTTATGAATATATCAAGAGTCTAAGTTTTACGATTAAAAAAAATAATTCGCTATACATGAAAAACATGCCACTGTCGGAACGCCCTTTAATTTTTAGTAATCGTCATAGCGGCCGTGGCAACACATCGCATCTTCTGTGCAAATTATAAGAGTCTACCTATTACGGTCCAAAAAAATAAGGCGTTATACATGCAAATCACGGCACTTCCGGAAAACCCTTCAATTTTTACAGTTTTTATAGGGGTCACAGTGAGCTACACCCATTAATTTTTAGGTTTATTTTTTTAGACTTGTTTATAAAGCGAACTAAGTTTTAATTACTGCTTACATATTTTTAGTGTATGCCTCCTACAGTTCAAGAAATAAACACATATTCGTGAATAACACCTCTCTATCGGAGCACCCTATAAGTGTTTTTTGCTATAGCGACAATAGCTATACATCATCTGTGAAAATTTCAAGAGTCTACCTATTACGGTTCCAGAGATAAAAGGCGCTGACAGACGGACAGACATTGTAGCGAAAATAATAGGGTTACGTTTTTACCCTTTGGGTACGGAACACTAAAAACTGACGATAGATGATTAAATACAATTTTTTCTTATTCTATTAGCTTAGTTTGATGTTCACATCTAAGCACCACCCAAAGTAGATAGATACGAAGAATGCTGAAGAGGAATGTAGCGATCCAGAGAATGCATTACATTCCCATTTTTCCGTAAAGTTAATCACGTCTTTTTTAAAAAATATTCCATCAACTTATAGGGTAAACCGAATTCATTTGTATATTTAAAAATATATTTAAAATATAATATTTAAAAATAATATATTTTTTGCCAGAAATCGAAAATTTACTAAAATAAATCTCAGAGTACAAAATTGCAATACTCTACCTGTTAAAGTTCCCTATGTTCACGACAACAATTTTTCATTCCAGGTGCAATACCCACCGTTTCAAGCCATCCAGTTTTTTAACGATTAAGTACAATAATTAATACTCCATCTCTTACACCGCGTTACACACATTCTGTCCTATAAACCAAATACACCTTTTCGGAAAGGAGAGAAAAAATAAAAATACACGTGTATCGGCGATTTTCATGTAAACGTCAGAATTTTTTTTTATGTATAAAGTATAAAGCTAGTAGTGTCCGTCTGTCCGCCTGTGTGAAAGACTTTGGATCGATTTTTAAGCCTTTTCCCGTAATCCAATCGAGCTGAATTTTTGAAGACACACTCTGTATCACGTCAAATTTTTCAAAAAATAGATTTTTATCAATTCTCAGATTTTCCTGATTTTTTTTTATATTTTTTTCAGCATAACTTGAAGAGAACTTGAAGATTTTTAAACTACTAAAGCGTTTCGAAAAAAAATTGTTTTTCGACCCATCCTACTCCTTATATTTGTAGTTTATCAATAGAAACTTTCTAACACTAAACTGTTTATGACTGCTGCAACACTTCAACTGGTATGTCAAAAAAAAATTCTGACGTGTACATGAAAATCGCCGATTTTTATTTTTTCTCCCCTTTCCGAAAATGTGTATTTGGTTCATAGGACAAAAGCTCATTTTTGCACCGCGGTGTTATAGGTGCAAATTTACATATTGATAAATATTCTCTTTGCATTAGAGGTACCACATCTAGTGTTCGAAACAGTCAATTTTGTTTTCTTGTACACAATTTTATAACTTTACCTTTTATAGTTCTTTAGGTATACGATAATAATTTAAAGGTGTGCCAAAGAAAGTAAGGAGAGTTCTCTGAATTAGTGTGCTTTTGAAGCTTTAAATAGAATGCAAACTGGTCGGAATAATAACAGGGGTGGGTGTTGGTATCTCACAAGAAAACAAAATACTTATTATCAGATATTTGAAAGAAATTGATTAATTTTAGAATAAAATCAAAACAAATCAATTAATTTTAGATGAGATTTAAGGCACATTAATAATATGGTATGTTATATGTTTCGGCGTAGTGTAGGTGTTGTACACCGCAAATTTTTTGTTCAAGTGATCGTTGTCGAAGTAGGCGGCTAAGGCGAATAAATTTTTAATTTATCTATAAAAAAACCTTGAATAAATCCGACAAATGCGAGACCGACACATATATGTACTTAGGGTGGCCGCTATTAAAACAAAACTAAAACTTATCGGGTGTTCCGAAAGTGACGTGTTAATTACGATTATGTCTTTATTTCTTGAGCTGTAGGAGGAAACCACTTAAAATTTGCAGACAGTAATTAAAACTATGTTCGCTTTATAAACAAGAATACACAATAGAACCTAAATATTAAAGTGTGTTCCGATAGTGACGTGCGATAATAGGTAGAATCTTGAAATTGTTTCAGGCCACTATAACAGATAGTAAAAATTATATGACCTAATTTTTTAACCATAATAGGTAGACTCTTGAAATTTTCACAGATGGGGTATTACTATGCCCCTATAAAAAATAAGAAAAACTAAAGGGTTTTCCGGCAGTTACGTGATTTTCATGTATAACGCCTTATTTCTTAAACCGTAATAGGTAGACTTTTGTACAGAAGATATGTTACCACGGTCGATGTGACAAAAATTAAAGGGTGTTCTGACAGTAACATGTTTTTCACATATAGTGACCTATTTTTTTAATCGTAATATTTAGACTCTTGATATATTTATAGAATAGGAATTGCCATGGTCGCTACAACAAATAATAAAATTAAAGGGTGTTCCACTAATGATGCAATTTTCGCGATTATGGCTTTAATTTTAAAATTAAAGGGTGTCCCATAAGACATACAAAAAATAACAACATGAATTTTTAAAGTCGTACTAAACATAGTACGACTGATTTATTTATACTTGTTATTAACATGTATAAATAGCGATCATAGTTTTAATTGTGTGGCGGGCACAGCTAGATAGTTATTATTAAATTAATTATTTTCAAATAAATTAAATACTATAAAACAGGGACCGTAACGGTTATAAGTGATATTAAATAAGTTCTTTAATAACCGTTATTTTTCGGCTTAAATGAAAAAAGTCCACCTTAAAAAGTTATTTTTGAACGTTAAAATAAAAGGCCGGATGAAACTACTTAAAAAGAAGTTTTATTTAGCCGGCATAAAATTAAAGTCATTTGAGGAGTTTTATTTTTTCCGTCAGGAAATAAAACTCATTGAAAACTCCTTAATTGAAGGAGTTTTATTTTTTCCGTCAGGAAATAAAACTCATTTAATGTAAATATCATAGATATATATATAAATATCATAGATATAGATATATTTGAAAAAGTTGGAAACACAAATGAATGCCGGAAATGCCGGAATGCTTTGGAAACTTTTTGTATCGAAAAGAAGAAAATTTACACAATAACAACGGATAATGGACGATATTTACTAAAAATGGTTAAGTTATTTGATAAAGACGATCAAAGTGAGTCTGACACTCTCTCTAGCGATATTCCTTCAGAACTCTCTCTGTGTTCTCAGTGCAATCTGTAAAGTGTGCAGCTCACTCGTTGCAACTGGTTGTTAAGGATTATTTAGATGAAGTAAACAAAGATTTACAGAAGCGCGCTCAAGATTTAGCGAAAGCCTTACGGACTCCTACTTACAGGTTTCTTGTACACAAGTTGCTATGATTGAAATTTTCATGCAATTAGTTTAAAATTATTTTAGGAGCAAGACTAATGATCTTAACTTGCCAAAAGTTCCCATAGATGTACAAACTCGTTGGAATTAAACCTTTTTCATGATAAAAATCTTAATGGCCTACAAATCATTTTGCTTGAAAAATGTCGATGCTGCACTTAATCTAAATCAGTCAGAATGGGCAAATGTGTAAATCTTATTAAGTCTCTTAGAGCCTTATTAAGTCTCAAGAACAGCAGTTATTATTTGCTGATTTCTTTAAAGTATGGCTTGAAATGAAGCTTGAGATTCAAACGATGCCAAACTGCTCTGAGTTTTTGAAAAAATTGGAACAGCGCGAGAAAGTTGTGCTAGAACATCCTACACTGCTGGCAGCTTTGTATCTGGATCCGCGTCTTAACTGCATCATTTTAAAAGAGCCTTTAAAATTAATGTGTGCTCGAACCTACCTTAAAGAAGTGATTGTTAGAATTTTGCAATGGGAGAAGCATGTAAGTTTTTAATTTCTATTTTATTAACATATCTCTAAAAGTTTCCTTTATTTATTCTTCTCTTTCCAGTCAAATAGCAATCAATGCGATGATCAACCGTCAACCAGTAAGGAAGCTTTAGAATCTTCCCTAGATGTTTGTGAGACATCACAATCAAACACCTCGCTTTTGGGGCAGTATCTGAACTCCCTAAATGTAGATAGGGAACTGGAAAGCGAAGAAAATTATGATGATGAACAGCGAAAAGCTTTTTATGAAATAGATAATTTCTCACCAAAGCCCTTATCGATTGATAAACCGTATTTTTACAAGTTTGCTGTGATTGTTCAGTGTTTTCTGCTCTTAAATTGGTGCTGAGTGACTTGCGCTCAAATCTTTCAGCAGAAAATTTGAAAAAAATAATGTTCGTTAAACTGAACATATAATTAACAAATTTTAATTACACATTTAATAAATAAACAAAATATTATTAAAAAATAAAAAAATAGTTTTATTTCCTGACGGAAAAATAAAACTCCTCAAATGAGTTCTATTTTTAGACGGAAAAAATAAAACTCTTCAAATGAGTTTTATTTTTTGATTGACAAAATAAAACTCCCTTTTTAACAGTTTCATCCAAACTTTTATTTTTTCGTTGAAAAATAAGTCTTAACAGTGGAGTTGGGATCGTTTTCTCAAGATCACCGAAGACTCTTAATCAGCTCGTCAATACGAATCTTTTGATATACTACACTATAGGTGTTCCATGACTCTAACATGGAGATTTTTTGAGGTCACATTTTTAAAAATATCTGTTATTTGCGGTCCCTGCTTAAAGTAATAAATTACAAAAATGGCTTTTGATTAATATACTTGGGTGCTGGGGATTGGTTAGGCATTGGGAAGACAAGGAGTCTTCTTCGACATAAAAGCTTAAAAATGAATATTTTTTTGGAAATTAGCAAAAAAAATTAAGAAATTAACATGGATGTTTCAGGGGTGTGATTGGAGGGATACCTCTCTCCAATCAAAGCTTTTATTTTCATGGTATTAAGGCGTATGTAATTTATTTCTCTTAATAATTACATTATATTTCTTTTAATAATTACATATATTTTATTTCACCGCCCATAAAAGGGGCGGAGCATTTTAGAATCTCCAAGGTTCAAGTTTAGGTTTTTGAACATTCGCTAAGCTTAAAAGTTGCATTTGCTAAACAAAAGTATGGGAAAACTTAAGAAAATTTAATTTTTCAGAGGTAGGATTATTTCTTATTAGGGGAACTTTTTTCTTCTTGGTCCTTATTTTTTAGCCTTAACTGCCTATGACCTTAAGAGATTTCTATCAAGTCAATCAATAACTCAAAAAAAATTATGTCCGGCTAGATTGCCAAAATACCCCTATGTGCGAAGGAGACAGATGTTGCAGCAAAAACAATAGGAATATGTTTTCACCATTTGGCACCAACAAGCAGAAGAGAGATGGAGGTAGTGGCAGAACAGAGTGATCAATAAAATAAATTAATTTCAATTTCTCTGTTTTTTTTTTCAGTTTATCTATGTTTTTTTCTATGTTGCAAGCATTAGTTTTAACTAATTCAAAGATTTGCTTAAAAATAAAATATTACAAGTCTTGACATCTCATTGATCAGACATAATTGATCATGTTACAATTTGAATATGAATACTTTGGCAAAACAATGGCACTGTTTTACAATAATCATAATGAAAAAACAGAAACTATAAAGAAATTGCCGATTGGTTTCTGGTGTAGTCTATCACCACACATTTGTTGTGGTTTTCCAAGAAAATAAAAAAAGATGTAACAAAAGACGCGTGATGGCTCACATTTCAGTTGTCATTCATGTTTATTTGTGGTTGACTTAAACAAATTTTTTTTTTCTTTTGCCCACAGTATTATTTTTTTCCATTAAGACACATAAACTTCTAGACAGACTGAATGTCTGAAAAAGAAGAAAAATTTATTTTTGAAAAATGAATCAGAAAATTAATCTCTTTTATTTCAAAGAATTTACTTTTAAGTTTAGCTTTTTTCGATAGTAAACGAATGTAAGAATATTTTTATTTTAAAGATTTAATTTCATTATTTGGTTTTTGTTAATTAAATATTATTGTCTGTAACACAAATGTTAAAATCTGCACATAAATAACACAAATTAAATCTGAATTGTGCGCCGGCCGATATTGAACTGTGTAGGATGTGAGGTGTAAAAATTTGTCAGTATTTTGCTGATTTTTATTAAAAGTCTATTAAACAAAAAACATTCAGCAAAATTTGAAGACATGTCACTATAAAAATAATAAACAGCCATTAAATATATGAGGAATTTGCGAAAGTATTATTTTTTCAATCACCGCTCATTTTTGGTTTGAAAATATGGTGTGCATCAACATTTCGTTTCTAAATAGTTAACCGGTCAGGCCCTTAGCTATTAAGCTATTAAAAGCGCCCTCAAAAGCTGTAATAAATCAGTCAAGTGCGAGTTAGACTCACACACGTATGGTTCCGTAGTATGTTCCGTAAATGGGACACCCTTCAATTTTTAATTATTTTGTATAAGGGGTGATCCATTTCGAGGTACTTTTTTTAATAGCCGTTTTTTGATAGATCACGTGTGAATCGTGTCATGATGTAATATTATTTTAGTTAAGAATTGTTTGGCATTTCATATTGGAAAGACTTACGCCTCAATCGCTTCGCTTTATGGGCTCTTGAAAAGTTCCAAGAAGATCCGACGTTTTCGAGGCAAATTTTGTTAAGCGATGAGGCAAATTTCTGGCTCAATGGGTATGTAAACAAACAAATTTGCCGCATTTGGAACGAAGAGCAACCTGAAGAGATTCAAGAGCTGCCACTTCATCCACAAAAAACAACGGTTTGGTGTGGTTTGTTGGCCGGTGGAATCAGCGGTCCATATTTCTTTAAAAATGATGCCGATGTGAACGTAACCATCAATAGCGACCATTATCGTGCCGTGATAGCTGACTATTTGATGCCTGAAATTGAAGATCTTGATCTCGGCGACATTTGGTTTCAGCAAGCCCGCGCCACTTCCCACACATCGAATCAATCAATGGATTTATTAAGAGAACATTTCGGTGAGCACATAATTTCACTTTTTGGGCCGGTCGATTGGCCACCAAGATCGTGTGATATCACAAAGTTAGACTTTTCCCGGTGGGGATATGTAAAGTCTAAAGTTTATGCGAACAAACCCGCTTCGATTCAGGCCTTGGAAGAAAAAATCACGCGTGTCATTCGCCAGCTACCAGTCGAAATGCTCGAACGAGTCATCGAAAATTGGACTCCACGGATGGACCATCTGCGACGTAGCAACGGCCAACATTTGATAGACACAATTTTCAAAAAATAAATGCCAAAGAATGTTCTTTCAAATGACAATAAACATTCTCCATTAAATTTAAATTTTCTGTGTTTTTTTCTATAAAAAAGTAGGGAACCTCGAATTGGAACACGCGTTACTAGAGCAAAGTACTAAATACCCTGTGCAAAAATATCAAGACTCTGGCTATAACGTTCAGAAGAGAAGGGATCATCCTTTTATTTTTATTAAATTTTTTTCGGTTCTTGTTGTTACAGTATACATACATACATATATTATAAAATATAATAAGTGTAAATTAAGTAAAATTTTCAGCCTATCACTGTTCTAATATAAGGTTATATATGCGAAATCGTGTCATTATCGAAGAAATTTTTAATTTAATTTTTTGTTTTATTATTTGTTCTTGTTATAGGGGACAAATAAATACATAAACTGCGTAGTTTTAAAGTGTCTAGCCGTCCGAGTTCAAAGAATATGAAACATACTTACGTAAATATTTGTCACTTTCGCAAAATGTTTAATTTTTAATATTTATTGCTATAGTAAACATACATTTACACACTCTGTATAAATTCACGTTTAAAAATTAAAAAAAAATAGTCTCGAAAATTGCATCACTATCGGAACACCCTTTAAATTTTAGTATTTGTTGTTATAGCGGCCATGGTAATACACTTTCTATAAAAATATCAGGAGCCTACCTACTGCGGTTCAAGAACTAAGGTAATATACTGATGGAACAGCGGCAGAAGCAACATATCTGCTGTAAACATTTCAAGCGTGTGTACCTATTACGGTAATAAGGCTATGTACGTACAAATCATGTCACTGTCGGAGCACCCTTAAATTTTATTATTTGTTATAGCGACCATCGCAATTCGCCTTCTATAAATATACCAAAAGACTGCCTAGTACGATTAAAAAAATAAGTCACTATACGTGAAAAACACGTTATATTCGTTATTTTTAATTTGTTCAAAAAGTACTTATTTATTCATCAATAACTATCTTGTCCCCTTCAAAGTATTCCCCCTCAGATATAAAACAATTATGCCAGCGTTTTTTCCAATCCTCGAAACACTTCTGAAACGCGTTTTTGGTATCGCCAACGAGCTCCTGTTTCGATTTTTCTTTTATCTCCTCAATCGTAGCAAAACGCTTTCCTTGCATCGGTGTCTTCAGTTTTGGGAAGAGAAAAAATTCAGCGGGGGCCAAGTCCGGTGAATACGGTGGTTGAGGCAGGATAACGGTTTTGTTTTTGACCAAAAACTCATGCACAAGCATCGACGTGTGAGCTGGTGCGTAATCATGGCGCATAACTTCAAGGTAGTATTCCTTATTGACCGTACGACCTTGTGGCAAGAATTCATGATGCACCACGCCATTGCAATCAAAGAAAACAGTGAGCAAAACCTTCACATTTGACCGAACTTGACATGCTTTTTTCGGTCTTGGCTTCTCTGGGCGCTTCCATTGGGATGATTGGGCTTTGGTTTCAATGTCATAGCCATACACCCATGATTCGTCATCAGTAATGACCTTTTTGGCAAATCTGAATCGTCGTTGACGATGTTCAACATCTCCTGAGCGATGTCCATGCGACGTTGTTTTAGCTCAAAATTAAGCAATTTTGGAACAATCTTCGCTGCCGCACGTTTCATGCCTAAAACATCCGTAAAAATTGTTTGGCATGAGCCGAACGATATCCCAACATCATCAGCAACCTCTCTAATAGTGATTCGACGATTATCCAAAATCATTTTCTTCCTTGCTTCAATGTTTTCATCGGTTGTAGACGTGCTCGGGCGATCAAGACGAGCATCGTCATTGAATGACTGTGGCCAAACGCCACATTCATTTAATTTCAAATTTTACACAAAACTTAATACAGTTTCTTTGATCCATTTTTTGAAATAGTAAAAAATCGAAGAGCACACCAAAACACTACTAGCCTTTTTATCTGTCAAAAACAAACTGACAATCCAAAATGGCTGATATTGTCAACATAAATTACAGACATGTGTACCAACATTAAAAAAAAATGCGAAAATCTAACATACGTACCTCACGAAAATTGAAAATAGCGGTTATTTTTTGATCATACCTCGTATTTTAATTATTTAAGGCAAATTTCGTTTAATTACATTATTACTGACAGAAAGATCAATACAATAATAAAGGCTATTGGAATCAGTGCAGCAGCTTAGAAACGGACCAAAATTTGCATAGTTTGTTCTAAAGACTTTAACTGAGAGGGGATTATATCGACGTGTTGGACGATGTGGAACTTTAAAGTAAATGTTTTTAATAAGGAAATCGAAACGGATATGACCATTTATTACGTTCAGCAGCTAGTCTAGCTATATAAGACGGAAGATTTGCTGGATTCCACCGTAATCCACGGAGACAGAATAGAAGAAATTGTTTTTGTACAGATTCAACCCTGTCAATATGTATTTTGTACATTGGATTCCATATTATTGATCCATATTCCAGAACTGGGCGAACAAGTGAAGTGTATAATTGTTTGGTAATATATGGATCCTCAAATTCCTTCGCCCAACGTTTGATGAATCCAAGAAGTCCTCGTTCTTTACTTACAGTTAAGGTAATATGTTGAATGAGGTTAAGTTTAGCGTCCAGCAAAATTCCAAGGTCAGAAAAAACGTTTACTTTAATCAGCTCATGGCCACCTAAGACATATGTATATCTTCGAAAAAAGCACATATATTTACACTTATTAAAATTGAACTTCATTAAATTAAGGTTACAAGAGGAATGAAGAGAATCCAAGTCTTTTTGTAGCATTGACTGATCTGCATAGTTATTATGACTGCAGAATATTTTAACATTAGAATATAAGAATGTTTTATTATTTTCGGTAAATAATTTCTAAATAGTGAAAAAAGAAGTGGCCCTAGATGACTTCCCTGGAGAACATCCGATATAACTGCAATTGATTTCGATGTCACATTTTTATAAAGCACATTTTGAATTCTATCAGTTAGATATGATTTTATCCAATGTAAGGAGGTTTGGGAAAAACCTATACAGTGAAGCTTTTTCAGCAGAAGTTTATGGTTAACCTTATCAAAGGCTTTGCTGAAGTCAGTTTAAATTACTTCAGTTTGTTTATGTTGAACAAAACCACGATTGATTAAACTTGAGAATTCCAATAGATTTGTAATAGTTGATGGACCTTTTGTGAAGCCATATAGAAACGGATATAATAAGGACGATACATGGTGACATAAATTATCAGTTATTAGTTTTTCAAATAGTTTTGGTATTGTGCTTAATTTGGCAATACCCCTATAATTTGAGATGTCAGATTTATTGCCAGATTTAAAATACGGAATAATATACGAAGATTTCCAAGTATTTGGGAAAAAACCAAACTTAATTGATGTGTTAAATGTTATTGTAAGGGGAACAGCAAGAGTTTCAGCACATCTTATCAGTAAACAACTAGGAAGTGCATCAGGTCCAAGTTTATAAAAAAAAAATTTAGTTTCTTCAAACTGTTTAGAAAATTTGGTGATTCGGAGAAAATATTAGAATCAGAGTTATTACAATCGCTATCCGTATATGTAATTAGAAGAAAAAAATTCAGCAAACATATTACTTATTGCAAGATCATCATCAGATTCTAGCTCTTGAAACTTCATAACGGGTGGAATGCCAGTGGATCTTTTTTTAGAGTTCACAAAATTATAGAAGAACTTTGGATTAATTTTGAATTTGTTTGTGAGTTTGCAGAGGTAGGTTGAATAGCATTTTTTTATTAATTTTGTTGTATTCATTTTGTTGTATTGCATAGTCAACAGACGAACCGGTTGCTTTATATGTTTTGTAGATGTTGTTTTTCTTATTTTCTATTTTAAATAAAAGTTTGCAATGCCATGGTGGACCAGATGAGTTACAATTCAGTTTTGTAAACTTGTTTATAAAGTGAACATAGTTTTAATTACTGTCTGCATAGTTTTAATTACTGTCTAAAGTGGTTGCCTCATACAGCTCAAGAAATAAATACATAAACGCAACTAACACGTCACTTTCGGAACACTCTATAAGTTTTAGTTTTTTATTTTTACTATAGCGGGCACAGTTATCTACCTTCTGTGAAAATTTCAAGAGTCCACCTATTACAGTTTAAAACTTAGGCCATACACATGAAAATTACGTCACTATTGGAACACCCTTTAATTTTTAGGTTTATTTTTTTATACTATTTTATATAGCGAACTAAGTTTTAACTACTGCTTGTAAATTTGAAGTGTATGCCTCCTAAAGTTCAAAAAATAAACACATATAGGTAAATAACACATCACTTTCGGAACACCCTATAAGTTTAAGTACTTTTGGCTATAGCGGCAACAGTTATACATTTTCTGTTAAAAGTTGTAGAGTCTACCTATTACGGTTCCAGTGATAAACGGCGCTGACAAATGGACGGACAGACATTGTAGCGAAAACAATAGGGGCACGTTTTTACCCTTTCAGTAAGGACCCCTAAAAATATGATTAGCTTTATTTATCTATAACTCATAAGTTGAAAGGTTTTCGAGATTCAGTTATATAAACTTTTTTGCTATAAAATTACAAATATTTTGTTCATACAAACTTTTAACCCATTCTAGACCGGTAGAAGTTTTTTTTTAGCAGTCCAATTCAAAGTTTATCTTAAAACTCAACTTTGAGTGGCTTCTTTTCAATTTGAAAGGCTTATACATACTTACGTATACTTTTCATCATGCGATAGAAAATTTTGCGCCGAATTAATATGTGAGTAATTTTCTTTTTATTCATTATTATGCCTTTCGTTATTGGTTAGAACAAGGTCTAACACAACATAAAACTTTCCTATTCGTTATGTTTCATTCTTTATTTATTACCACCTGCTTCTTGTTGTTGCTTTAGCCAACCTTTGTGATAATATTTAAATAAAAAAAAACAAAAGCAAAAAACAACAACAACATACAAAAGGCAACAGTCATAAAAACCCGTAACGGAAATGAGCGACTTTATTAATTTTCCGAATATATCTGTCATTTACAAATCGGTTATTTTACTTAGCGAAATTTAGTGACTATATCTGACAGGTCAGTGTGCACAAAATTTTTGCAAAAGTCCTTGAGAAATTTATTTCAACGTCAGCACTGATATACGGCTATCGTTTTTCGACTACTCTATATATATGTAAGTATCCAAAAAATATTCCAATGTGACGTGACGTGACGTGACATTTGTACGATAAAAAGTTAAAAAAAAACAATGAATAAATCAAATTTGTAAAAAGGTTTTCTTATATTTGCAAGTTAATTAAGTAGCGCTATATTCAATAAGAAATTTACAAAAATCGATCCTAAGGATTAATCCGGATTTGAAGATACATATAACCAAAAATACGTACGGCTGTGATGTTACAAAGAACGTAAGAGGGGTTTGACTTGGATTACCAAATTGCAAACTCTGCGAATTGGGCAAGACTTTTTGTATAAAACCTTTCTTAGTATTTTTAGTAGGTTGTAGAATTATCTAAATTTATTATCCAAGTTATCAAATTTCAAAATCTTTCTTCGTTTTGTTTTTTTATTAACCTTAGTATCTGGCGCATAGGGGCATAATCCCTAATACCATAAAAATAAAATTTTTAAGTTTTTATGGGCATGGGAGGTATATCTCAAACCATACCCTCCGAAACGTTCATGTGATTTTTTTTTACTAATTTCCAAAAAATATCCATTTTTAAGTTTTTATGTTGAAGAATATTAATAAAAGTCATTTTTATAATTTATTACTTTATAGTATTTAATATATCTGAGAATAATAATTAATTTATTCATAACTACATAGCTGTGCCCACCACTTCGTCAGCGTCTTTGTTTTGCTTTGAAAGTGATTCACTTTAAGATTCTTAATTTTATAGTGCTTCAGATATGGTTTACGTAATTACTTTATATAAAGGTACCCATCCCTGGGTAATTACTCCCAAATATAGGCTTTATATAAAAATTTAAAATTTGTATAAAATTCCGAAATTATTGTAGAGTACTGTAAATAGTCTTTTAAAGTACCCGTTGACAAAAATAAAAGATGCTGCCAAGTTTGCAGTACCATTGAATCGGTAAAATTGCGTACTTGTTCTCCTTTTTTCTTGGTAATGAGGTATTTGTACGGTAAAAAATATCCAATATTTGAACCATGATAGTAAGGTACCTCTCCATAAAATTGTATTATAATTCATCTAGTAGTTTTTACGTGATGAACACAAACAGACAGACAGGCAGAAAATCAATTTACATTAGTAACAATAAATTTGATTTAAGATAATAACAATTAATTTATTTAAAACAACTTAGAAACCATAAAAATTTTATGACAAAAGGTTTCTCACTCGTATCTACCTATGCAAGATGAGCAAAAACCGAAAACAGAATAAAAACTAGAGATGGTAAATTTTATAGTGATATATATAATTTTTAGGATCGCGATGGCCCTCATACCATCTTGCCACGACAAAACGAAGCACTTGCTTCGCTCTCTGAATTATGATTGCGAATCATACCGTTTACACGACGCATATAAATAAAATATAAAATTTATTGCACGATTTTGTTTTTACCACTTGATATACATACATTTGTTTCTGATATATTTATCAATTAAAAGTTGTATTTTATTTATTTGCTTATTTATTTATATATATATATATATATATATATATATATATATATATATATATATATATATATATATATATATATATATATATATATATATATATATATATATATATATATATATATATATATATATATATATATATATATATATATAAACAACACTTTTAATTTTATTTTCTTCTTTGCTTACATTTGTATGTAAACAAAGAGAGCTAGTTCAGATAAACTTCCGATAAAAATTAGAGAAGAGACAAATTATTCATGCTTCGCAAGTAGACTCAAACTGAATCATCTCAAAACAAAGTGCTTCGCTATCAAAACATGATTGGAGTGTGAAGGACGAATGAGAGAGTGAAGCATGAATATTGGGCTCCGTGCAGCCATGCCAACTTAGCTCTTTTAGCGCTATTTTTAGCTCTTTTTGACTACCTCTAACGCGAAATTTTTCCCTTTAGCACTTTTTCAGAAACAAGATCTAACATAGCTCTTTTATCCATCAAATGTAAAAAATAAAACATTATTTTTAATACTGTTTTTTATATGAAGTTTGACTTTTATTAAGCCAAAATGTTGGCTTATGTAGACGGAGGTTATGTTGACTAAATTTTCCCTTTTTACCCTTTATTCTCTCATGGCTTACAAAGATGTAATAGCTGCAGCTCAAGTTATGATTTAACACCAAGCGTATTTGTACATGAAATATATTTTTTTTAAATTTTGTTTCTGGTGCATTTAGTAATCGAAATTGAATACAAAATAATTTTTGGAATTTTTGCCTGTCATTCTGTTCGTGTTCGCATCACCTAAAAACTACTGAATGAATTTTAATACAATTTTGTGAGGAGATACCTGTCTGCCTTGGTGCAAATATAGGATACCTTTGCCTGCAAAAATATTTCAATTCCTAGAGCAATAGTAAGAAAATACGCAATTTACCGATTTAAAGGTTCTGCAAACTTGACTACACCTTTTATTTTTGTCAGCGGGATAATTAAATCACTATTTACAGAACTCTACAATAATTTTAGAATTTTATATAAATTTTAGAATTTTATCCAGGGATGGGTACCTCTATATAAAGAAAATACATAAACCATAACTGAAGCACTATAAAAGCAAGTCTTAAAATTTGGTGTAGATTACTTTCAAAGCAAAATCGAACAAAATATTGTCAGGCGCCTACGACGTGGAGAGCACAACTAGTTTTATATAAAAACAAAGATATTTATAGCCGGAAGAAGAAAATTATAATAATTAATAAAAAATACTGTTTTAGGGGATCGAATGTTAATTTAAAAAAATTTTTAAAGGATTTAAAAAAATTTGTTTTAGAAGATGTTTTTTTTATCACAAATAATAACAATCTGTATAGTTTTATAATTTCCATATTTGTTTTAAAAAAAATTTGAGTCACAATGGGTCTATATCGTATAAAAATGATGTAATAAAAAATAAAACACTAGTATTCTTTTTTTCTATAAAATCCTTTATTTATATGCATATTTCATTTTGTGTTTTGTAAGTGTATTGATTTGATGGTAAATTTAAATGCAAGTGCCTTCTTTTTTATTAGAGCATTTTTTTTTTTTTTTTTTTTTTTGTTTCAAGCTATATTATATTGAGAAACAACAATGTACCAATACCTTGTCAATAACCGAAATGAAAAAAAAAATCGTGCCCAGCATCTCTAGCAAAATGTTACAAAAACTTTAAACATTTTCCCTGTTAAGCTGTGGATATAATTCAAAAATCAATAACATAAAATCACCTGCAAATCATAGAGAAATATTAAATAAATAAATATATAATATAATAAACTAAAATTCTAATCGATTTACTTTCGGCACTTAAAAGTAAATCGAAATTAAGTAATAATGGATTTCGATTTACAGTACACTAAGAAAACTGAATTCGTGACATAATCAAAAAGATCAGATTCGCTTTACAGAACATGAGTGATTATAATTTAAATATGTGCATATGAAAATATTTTTATATTTTTTAAAATCCTAAGTGAACTAAGTACAAATATAACAATAAAAAGACTGGAAAAGAAAAAAATCTTTTTTTCCAATAAGCACTTTTTAGCTCTTTTTGACTGCTTAGAGCCAACTTACACCATGACATTTTTCATGAAACTGGTTGCATGCAATTTTAGTTTGTGGGCAAGAGGTGCAGAGAAGCAAGCGGGGTAAACAAAATGGCATGGCTTGAATTTTGAGGGGATTTTTTGACACTTGCTTTGGGCAATTTTCGTTCGTTCAGAGTTGATTTCAAAAAATGAAATTGTTTGGTTTAATTATGTATACATTTCGGTATGATTTTAATAATTTCTTGGAAAATTTCTTTATTTGCTTGTTTTATTTTTATTTATTTTGTATTTCAGGACGAGTGCATATATTTTTTTGAAATAACGCATAAACAATAAAAATTACGAATATGAAATCAAAAGAAAATATCAAAAACAAATACAAGCCGATTGCATGAAAAATTTTAATTTTTTATGATAAAAACTTTCGTTCGAAATTAGAACAGGGTTTTTTTAATTTTTTTTTTTTTTTTTTTTGTCAAAAAAAAAAGTGAAAAGGCTTTTGAGATTGATAGCACGTTTCCACGGAGCCAGGGATGCCAACTTTTCAAAGAGCAAACGCGTTGACCAAGACCGAATTTATACGATGCCATTTTTTCATGCTATTTTTTTCATGTCTCTTTTAAAGTTGCAGCGAATTTCATGTCGCATCTTGTTTACTCAACAAAGTTTGGTTTGATACTAGATTAGTGTTAACTAAAAAACGAATGTTGGGAGTAAAACAAATAAACAAAAAGTAACTGTCATTGCTAACCGAAGGTTGGCTGAAAAAACAACATACATACATATAAGGTGGTAAATATTAAAAGTAAAAATATTCAACAAGAGGGAAGCTTAAGGTAGTGGTAGACTTCGTTCTCACCAACTGGCAATTGATAATTGAATACAAGTTTTCTCGTATTCCTTTATCTGGGTTTGGTTGGTTAAATAGATGATGCTTACAACTAAAACACTACCCTAAGTAGATTAGATACAAGAGTGCTGATGACGGACGTGGCTGTCTAGAAAATGTGCATTCCGCTCGTGCTGGTGTCTAAAATTAAATTTTCCCAATTTTTCTTTAATATTATCACCTAATTTATAATTTAATTAATTCTTTCTTAGAGAGAATAAAAACGAACTTAAGCTTGATTATAAAATTTCATTATTTTTTAAGCAAAAAAATAAAACTCGAAAAATAACTGTTATAATTATTTCAAGCAAAAAATAAAAATTTAAAAATAATCATTAAAAAGTAATTTTTTTAGTAAAACTTATAACCGTTACGATCCCTGATTCCATGTCAAATCAACCAAAAAAAATTGTTTTCAAATTTACCACTTCCGATTTCATTGAAACTTTTGTTATTTACATTCCTTGACTTTCTGAAGCCAAATATTATTTTAAAAAAATTCTATATCTTACAGTTTTTAACTATACAGTTATCAAAATAGGAAAATATGGCTTTTTATAGCTAAAAAAATATAAGAGGTTAAATTTTCTTAAAATTATATTTGGATTCAGAGAGTCAAGGAATATAAATAATAAAAGTTTCAATAAAAACTGAAGTAGTAATTTTGAGTGCCTTGTTTATTTGACGTGGAATTACCCATACATAAATATAAGATACTTATATACATAAATATATTTGTTATACTGAATATTTAAGACTTATTAGTCGAAATATTTATTATTGAAATAATTTGAAAAATTGTAGAAATATCAAACGAAACTTAAACAGTCCAACTCCAAATTTAAAATATCCCAAAAATTACGCTTGCATCTCTGTCCCAGTTAACTGGAAAAATTCCGTTTTTAGCCCTCCTGAACATTTGTAAATTTTGAGTTGTGATTGTTAATGATTTGGTGTGCGATATATACGAGTTTTTTGTGTGGTGAAGGGTAAAGGAAATTTACTCCTTAAAATTTACTAGTAGCGTTTCTTTTCAATTAAACTGTTTGTATCATTACTATTTCACTGTTTTATTTTTCGAACTACCCTTAACGGTCACATTTCCTAACCGAAAAATAAAAACACTTGATGGATTCTCGTTCTCATTACACTGGTATCCTAGCGACCTTGGCACAAACAAAACAAGAAAGAAACCCAACTCATATCCTTATTTAGTGTGGTATTACATATGTATTTTTTACCAATTACAAACGTGATGTGGATATGATCAAAATAAAAAGAAAGCAAATTATAAAATCTAATACAAAATTCAATTTGTGAAATGTCTGTTTTTAATGTTTGCAATTGGTGGTCAACGCAGTGCGCTGACCTGGAGGAAAATTACGATGTGGCCAGTTTGCTGTGTGCCCGTTTTGGTATAGAGCATCAAGAAAAAGATTATGTTATTGTAGGCTCGCACACAGGTCATCTAAGTATATTTTATCCCAGCTATGAAGTGGATGCCAATGGCAATAGTTCTAAATATAAGGTGACAGATTTGTTGTTGGAATTATTTACAGAAGCTCCCATATTGGGTGTATATGCTGGCAGATTTAGTGCGTGAGTTTCTAAGTTCTTTGGAATTAATTATTTGAATTAAATATTTTTTCGATTTCTTTTTTATAGCAACAATCGTACAGAAAATACAAATCAGTTGGCCGTTTTACATCCCAACTCCTTGGTCATCTATAATGTTGTGCATGTTAGCGGTGTAGCCGAACATGGTGCCCAGCTGAACTTACAGCAGTTGATGGAATATCGTTTTCAACGTACTGCCTTTTCATTTTGCAAAGGCCATTTTGGCAAGGTTAAAGGTCGTGAGTTCTTTTGCGTTGTTCAGTTGGATGGTTCGTTGACTTTCTTTGAACAAGACGGTATTTCGTATGAATGTAAATTTCCCGGACATCGTGCTTTGCCCACACCAGTGGTGTATTGTGAGAGGACGGATAGTTTTTTTCGTCTTGCCTCAGCATGGAATTTAGAGTGTTTTACGTAAGTAAAAAACTACGTTACAAAGCTACTTTTTTATGCTTCTTTTAAATGGTTTGTAATTTCTGTGGTCCACAAAAAGACATGAAAAGAAATCTCTAAGTCCGTTAATTTAAGTTCCAAATAAATGTCAAAACTTAAGCTTAGATGCTCCCCTGCTATACTCATATAAAATTTTGGATCAATCGTCCTAGTCCTTTAGAAATCACTGAGTTATTTCTAAAATATTTTTATTATGCCCCACTGGGTTCTTTTAATTGCAAAATAAGTTACCACTTTATTCAGTTTTAATTAACTTCTTTGACACCACTGTTTAAAATATTTATTTAGTTTATTCAGTTTTAATTAACTTCTTTGACACTACTGTTTAAAATACATAAATTTTTTAACACTTTCTTAAAATGGTTTTACACCGCGTGTGTTTGTCATATGACTTGTCAGTTTGATAACCCATATGTAATTTCATGTGTTTGTCAAAATAGACATTTTACATACGGTTTATAATTTTTGCTTTCAAACATACATGTGTAATTACATCTGACATAACCTATAATATGTAATTTTTCCGCCACACAGTTTTGTATTGCCAACCACAGCTGATGCAAATGTACAAACGTACATTTACCACAAAAAACCTAAAATAGCAAAATATCAAGTTGGCATTACAGGATGTCAGATGCTTTGTCACATCAAAATAGAACACATTCTAAATGAAAAATGTCATATGTATTGTACACATGGAAAACACACATGTTATGTTTCAAAAGGTTTACATGATGTGTTTAGAATTTACACATGGAAAAGTGACAAATCATACAAATCAAACGTATGACGAATTCTATGTGCCTCGGCCTTAAGCAAGTAGACGCCGACTTCAAAAATATAATGTGAAGCAACACAGAAAAAAGCATAAAAAAGAAACGAAAAAATTTCCAGTAATGAAATACACACTCTACCTCTTCAACCCCTTACCAACAAATCGCCCCTTCCTTCCACAATTATTTTTGGTGCTGTTGACAGGTAAATGGTCGACCATTTTCTACATCATAGGTTTTCCCGTCCACATTTAATATCTGTCTACCACTGTGCTAATGCTTCCAGGCATAATTTGCAAGTATAGTCTTCTTCGATTTCATCTTGGATAGATGATACTACAAGATTCAATGACCTGTCGCTATCGCAGTTATTTAGCTTAATGTAAGATCAGTCCACCTCCTGGACTCTCTGCCAAGTTCCTATCGCCTCAGGAGTGTCTTTAGAGATTAAACCGAGTTATTCTTTTCTTCTTCCGGCTAAAAAAAACAGAGTTCCTTCACAGGCTTACCTCTCTAGCTCTTGCAAGGATTCCTTGTAGATCAATGTCGAATTCCCACGGTTCCGTTAGAACAATTTGATAATTCTGTGACTTTCTGGATAGAGGACAATTTTACGGGAACAAAATCGTTTTATTTCTTAATATTAACACCTTTGATGATCGACTCATTTCTTTCTAGTTTTTAAATTCCCTCCAAATAATAACATTTATCAAAGCCGTTAAAATAAGCCTCTGTTTCAACGATGATCTCTTCATTAGACCCAAATCTCTGACCGCCTAGTCATTCAAATTTGGAAACAGAAAATAGGTGCAAGAGACTAATTCTGTAGGGGGAACGCGTAGAGGTTCGTAGCTCAATTCGTAGATTTTTCCTAAAGTAACTACACATATGTGCACCCGTGTACCGATCGGAGTCGACTAACAATTAATGCTAGCAGTGTTAAGTTGCATGTTACTGGACAGGAAAAATAAAAATTTAGGCAGTCATAGATTTCTCAAAAATTCATACACACAGACCTTCATAAGGACTGGTAAGTCTATAATAAAACTGGAGGTATCCAAAGTTCGTCCAACTTAATATAGCCAGAGTAAGCAGAGACAAGACCTAACTAGGAGCCTGTTTACCGGCTGTCACCGCGACGAGGTATAATTCGAACTACTGACAGTAAACTTAGTTACGGCTAGCCCTACTTTGGTGCCTACCAGCCTAAGGCCTATATGTATACTTAAAAACTTCCCACAGAAAATAGTGCAACTCCGAAGCGGAGTTGTGATTTGAGGCTGATTATTCGATAAATATAAATGTTTGCCCAAATTTTAATTGTTAAATTGGTTGTATTGCAAGTATCCCCAGGTCTTATCACCGCATTCGATAACGAGTAAATCTCTCGTAATTTTTCATTATGGTATCATGGCACTCGATATCGAATAAAAAGTATCGTAATTTTATTCGAAAGGAAATATTTGTAAACCGTGTTTTCTTGTTCACTTATTATTAATCAATTACAATTTGATGTAAATAACGATTTGATACATGTCGAATGGCATAATTAGCTTAGTCGACTCGTAAGGGCGTAAGTGTTTAGAAAGTACATCTACCTTTGCCAAAGATAGAAATTGCAATTTCTCCGCAAATTCCGTCTGAAAAGGCCCATTCCTGACACTTTAAACTTTGTGGACTGAACATTGTTGCCCTTAGCTCTTCAGGTTTGATCTTATTTTGAGTAAAATTTAATCTAAAAACAATAAAAATCAGCAAATTTCTTGTGGTTTTACAATTTGAAATTTACAGAACAGGGTAAGATAAAACACGTGATTTCAAAACGGTTCGTGATTTGAAATCACGTAATTTTTAAAACAGGCCTGATAGTGTGGATTAGAAATGTATTTGTGTGACAGGTGTGTACGATTGGAAAAAAATTCATAAAATATGTTTTCATGCGATCATAGTTGCACTTACAACGTCATTTTAAAACGATTCTTTAAGAAGGAAAGTATTCTGTCAGATTTTTTCGTGTCTAAATCGTACGATTGTGTAGGATAGTGAATACTGGCCTTAGGCTACATTCATACATATAAAATATATACAATGTGATTTTTTTGTCGGGAATAAAATAAAACAAATGTTCTATTAGCTTATAATCGAATATATTAAAAAAATTGATATGAAATCTCTTTTAAATCTTCGAATTGGCCCTACAAAAAGAACTCAAAATGCATCACTGTTTTAAGCTATGTACGAGTATGTTCGTGAGTTTATTTTTTCTGAAGAGAATTCGTGCTTATACTTGTATTAATGTTCATGTCACGGTTGTCAGATAATAAAAAAATGTTTCTTGATTACACAAATAATTTGTTTCTAAAATGAAAAAAAAATCCAAATTAATTTAGTAAAAAATCCCCTAAATTAATCCACTTTTAACAAAAAACGCCAACACAATAATTTTGTGTTTTATTTTATAGCTCTATAGATGCTATAAAAAAAACTATTTACCTAATTTAGGCTACTTTTATTTCAGAAAATACCCAATACCAATTCTGAATTGTATTTTTTTACTCTATCGATTGGTATAATTCGCTATGCGGCACAACGAATAGTTTAGTTTTTATAAGTAAAAATTTTTTTAGATAATAAATAAATCCTATCTTATCTGATTATACTGATTAAAGTGACAGTCAGAAAATCAGATTCCATAGGTCTAATGTTTTTTAATAAATTTTTTTTTATTGCAACAATAAATGACGAATTGTGAGGGATTTAAAAAATGCAATAGAAATAACAATATCACAGCGTCCTTCTTCGCCGGTATACAATATAGCACTAAATCGTCTATGAAGTTAATATTAATGTGCCTACTTGACACCAGAGACGCTGAAACACTTTTCTAAAAATCAAATGTAATTACAGAGTTGCCAAAAGTTAAAACTTCATCCTTTACTTTACCACCTGGCCTATCGCTACTCTATCCCTTTTCTAACTAAACTTTTCTTTTCAGAAAGCCATAAACGTTGCGATGAGCTGTACAACCAACTTCATTTAACAACCCAGCTCTCTCAAAGTACGATGGCGTTCAATATTCTCTCATATGCTATAATTTATTGCAAGGTGGTCAAAACAATACTAAACACAAATAACACATAAAATCGTAGGCGAGAGACACACAAACGTTGTGACGAGTGGGTACAACTTTACAAAAAATCAAAACTTTTTGATCTTTCAACCGACATAAAACTTTAATACAATCAGCCCACAGACGTTACAATTCGTGTAAAACCCGCGTACAACCTACGATTCCTAGAATTGGTTGTAAAGGGCGGTTAAATTTTGAAGGGCCGATGTTTATTTTGAATAAAACAAAAATTATTTAGGAAATTATTGTCATTTCTTTTTATTTTGATAATATTGGTATGATTCAATTATGTATGGAAAAATATATCGGCCAAATGACCGCCGCCGCGACCTCGACGGCACACCGCCATCCGATGCTCCAAATTTTCGATGACGCTGAGGCATAATGGAGGTTTTATGCCGGTCATGTGCCAAATTATCTCATCCTTTAGCTCTTGAATTGTTGCTGGCTTATCGACGTACAGCTTTTCTTTCAAATAACCCCAAAGAAAGAAGTCCAACGGTGTCAAATCACATGATCTTGGCGGCCAATTGACATCGCCATCACGTGAGATAACACTTCCAATTAATTTGTCGCGCAAAAGAGCCATTGTTTCGTTAGCTGTGTTGCAAGTAGTACCATCCTGTTGAAAGCACATATCGTCCACATCCATATCTTCCAATTCGGGCCATAAAAAGTTCGTTATCATCTCACGATAGCGAACACCATTCACAGTAACTGCCTCATTTTGGAAAAAATGCGGCCCGATGATGCTGCCAGCCCATAAACCGCACACCAAACAGTCACTCTTTGTGGGTGCATTGGTTTTTCGACGAATCCACTGAGGTGAAAATGTGACTCATCACTGAAAATGATTTTTTACGAAAATTTATCATACAACGTTGTTTCTTACCACTATTCTGACCATTGATGACGTTTGGAATGATCAAGAGGTTTTAGTTCTTGAGTTAATTGCACCTTGTAAGCGTGTAAATGCAAGTCTTTATGTATAATGTTCATCAACGACGAGCGTGAGAAGTGGAATTGTTGGGCACGATGACGAGTTGAGGTGGACGGCTCTTCAGCCAAACTATCGCGAACAGCAGCAATACTTTCTGCAGTACGAGCTGTACGAGCATGCACTGGTTTATTCACATCTCCCACAGACCCGTTTTGCTTAAATTTTTGCATGATTTTTCCGATTGTACGCAAATTTGGACGATTAAATGCATTTTGATTTGAATAATGTTAACGCGTCCCTCGATTATGTATCTTTCCATGGTTCAAATTGAGTTAGTCGGAAATTGAGAAATGTCAAATTAAATGCAGAAAAAACTTGACGTTTAGGTATGGTTCACATTCAACATCGGCCCTAAAATTTTCCAACCCGATACAACTTATCGCATCGTCTGTGGCTTGCTTTTAAATAGTTTTAAATAGATTTTCTTGTGTGCCTCGATTGACTGATTGGTAGTGCGCTAGTCTCTCAGTCTGGGGGTTGTGAGCTTGATTTGCGCCAAAGACTCTGAGAGTTTTCTCCAGACAAGCAAGAAGAGCTGTTTAGGTGTATTGTATAAAAAAAGGGTTAAAAGTCTATCAAAATTAATAATTTAATTAATTAAAATTTCGTTAGAAAATTATTAATACATTTTTTTAATTAAATTTATAAAAATTAATTTATTTTAATTCAACAAAATATTTAAAATCGAGAAAGCATTAATTTAATGTCCATTTGGTGCTTTGACTCTAGTAAAATACATGGACATAATGTTTCTCGGTAACCAGAAATTAGCTGCTTAAGTTGGACACAAAGTCCGGGAAGTACTAGTAATTTGTAACATTTTTATTTCTCATCTTCTTAAAGCTACCAAGATCTCTCCCACTCATCTTTTAACAAATCTAACTATCAACCCATATGGTCAGTTTGTCTGGGCGAAGGTATTCTGGACATTAATGTGGTGCAAAGTAAAAGGTAAAATTGCTTTACAGACATCGCAATCCATTTATGGAACACTTTCTTCAAATTTGATTTATAGTGATTACACTTCGATTATGATACTGGGTGAACAAAATTTTATGTGTTTAACGGATACTGGCAAAGTGGAATTTATTCTGAAATTGGACTATGCACCGAAATGCTTTCACACATTTGTGGTGGGCTTCTACTGGGGTAAGTTTTCTTTTTTGTGTTACAATTTCACAGTGATTTTATATTTCCGCATTGTCTGTTAGAACCGTCGGCCCGCTTGGTTACCATTATAGTCTCCGAATCTTCAAAAGTTTTCATTTACGAAAATGCCAGCATCATATGGGCTGCCCAATTAAAGCATGAATCTCCTGTTGCCATACAAAGATCCAATTTAATGGGCTTACCCGGAGCTATAGTAACTTTGGGACCTTTAGGAAAATTACGAATTGGTTATTTGGGTTCAGATCCTTTTATATTTCAAGTTCCTCCTTTAAATGTGCAAGAGTTGTCATTTCAACAGGCCATAGATGAATTTATGCAATTGGAACAAGAAATTAAAGAAGCTACCGATATACAGGATATGGAAGTAATTAACAAAAAATCATATGAGGATGTACACCTTATATTTACCATAGATACTACGATAAAAACGGATGCTGATACGATACTTTTGGATATACCAGCTCATGTGGCCTTAAAAGAATTACCTGTGTGTTCGGGCGTTCTGAAATGGCATTCGAATTTGGATTTGGCTGAATTACAAGTTGTATTCGATATGCCCGATGGCATTAAATGTTCTCAAGATGCTCTAACATATATCGATATCAAAGTGAATACTACTGAAAAAATGGAATTAGAGTTTTATATAGCAGACCTATTGCACTTGTCAACGGCTCGGGTAGAAGTGGTTGTATCGTATATAACAGTTAGAGGTATACCCAGAGTTATACATCAAGACGCCTATTTGCCTTTGAGCATGTTTTTCAAAACGAAACAGCCCCAAAAAGCTGCGGGTATAAAATTGACTTTCAGCATTAACCGCAACGAAGACAATAGGAAATTAACTGATTACTTTCCGGAATTTTTAAGTTGGGAATCGGATGTACAAGCCTTGGGCTTGGTATTACTCACGACAGCCGATGAAAGTCAAGAAGAAATTATAACAGTAGTGGCGGCTAAAAACTCAAATCGTTTAAGGTAAAGACTTTCTTTGAGTGGGCCATCTAATGTTTGAAACTTGAATTACCGATTATTTTTATTATTATTATTATATTGATTTTAAAAGACAGAATAACATTATCGAACTAAAAGAAAATTAGTTTTATGTTAGACGTTTCTAAAATGTAATGATTTGGCTTGATTTTAGGAACTGAAGATTTTTGTAAAAAGACAACACTAAATCTGGCGGGATTCGAACCCGCAATCTCTAGACTGATAGACTAGGGCGCTACCAATCGGTCTATCGAGGCACTATCGAGTAAACTATCGTATCGAATTATAAATTCGACACTAGTCGACTAAGCTAATTATGCTATTCGACATGTATGAAATCGTTATTTATATCAAATTGTAATTGATTAATAATAAGTGAACAAGAAAACACGGTTTAATAATATTTCCTTTCGAATGAAATTACGATACTTTTTATTCGATATCGAGAGCCATGATACCAAAATGAAAAATTACGAGAGATTTACTAGTTACCGAATGCGGTGATAAGACCCCAGGATACTTGCAATACATCCAATTTAACAATTAAAATTTGGGCAAACATTTTTTATTTATCGAATAATCAGCCTCAAATCACAACTCCTCTTCGGAGCTGCACTATTTTTTGTGGAAAGTCTTTAAGTATAAATATAGGTCTTCGGCTGGTAGGCACCAAAGTAGGGCTAACCGTAACTAAGTTTACTGTCAGTAGTTCGATTTATACCTCCTCGTGGCGACAGCCGGTAAACAGGCTCCTAGTTAGGTCTTGTCCCTTCTTGCTCTGGCTATATTAAGTCGGACAAACTTGGGATACCTCCAGTTTTATTATAGACTTACCAGTCCATATGAAGGTCTGTGTGAATGAATTTTTGAGAAATTTTCGACAGCAAGGTAATAATTCCCTAAATTTTTATTTTTCCTGTCCAGTCACATGCCATTTAACTCTGCTCACATTAATTGTTAGTCGACTGCGATCGGTACACGGGTGCACATGTGTGTAGTTACTATAGGAAAAATCTACGAATTGAGCTACGAACCTCTACCCGTTCCCCTCTACAGAATTAGTCTCTTGCACCTATTTCTGTTTCCAAATTTGAATAAAATGACTAGGCGGTAAGAGATTTGGGTCTAATGAAGAGATCATCGTTGAAACAAAGACTTATTTTAACGGCTTTGATAAATGTTATTATTTGGAGGGAATTTAAAAACTAGAAAGAAATGCGTCGATCATCGAAGGTGTTAATATTAAGAAATAAAACGGTTTTGTTCCCGTAAAATTGTCCTTTATCCAGAAAGTCACTAAATTATCAAATTGTTCTAACGGAACCGTGGGAATTCGACATTGATGTACAAGGAAGCCTCGCAAGAGGTAGAGAGGTAAGCCTGTGAAGGAGCTCCGGTTTTTATTAGCCGGAAGAGATTTACAAGAATAACTCGGTTTAATCTCTAAAGACACGCCTGAGGCGATAGAACCTTGGCAGAAAGTCCAGAAGGTGGTCTGGCCTTACCTTAAGCTAAATAACCGAGAGAGAGTTAGTGACAGGTCATTGTATCTTGAAGTATCATCTATCCAAGATGAAATCGAAGAAGACTATACTTGCAAATTATGCCTGGAACCATTAGTACAGTGGCAGACAGATATTAAATGTGGATTTTATGTAGAACCTTAGCCTTTTACAAATTCTGGCAACTACGGGAAAACCTATGATGTAGAAAATGGTCGACATTTACCTGTCAACAGCACCAAAAATAATTGTGAAACAAAGGGGTGCCTCGATAGAATGATTGGTAGAGCGCTAGTCTATCAGTCTGGGGGTTGCGGGTTCTATTCCCTCAAAAACTCTGGCTGCTTTATGCAGACAAACAAAAAACTTCGCAAGTAGTGTAGGAACCCATAACGTTAGTGGTTTATTTTGGCATCTCCACTACATATTCAGCCTTATTACGGTTGTCGTGTCGTTCACCGACTTCAAGATTTTTGTACTAGATTATAGAAAAGTCTGATTATTTTCTTTAATCTATTACAATACAAGCTAGAATCAATGGCGTCGAGCTAGAGCTAGTAAGGGAGGCTAAGTACTTAGGAGTCTATTTAGATAGTAAATTGAAAAGGATTGAAATTGAAAAGGAATATGCAGGAGAGACTTGTAGAGAATTGTATACTATGATCAAGAGTGGTAAATTGGATTTACATTTCGATTATACGACCCGTTGTCCGAGGTTAACAGGAAAACCATCGCCAAAGCCCAGAGATGTGCTTCGATTGGCATCACAAGTGTAACGAGAAGTACACCACAAGCAGCTTTGAACATTATTCTGCACCTATTTCCCAATGAGGACTTTGTGGTCGGAATGGCGGCGAGGAGTTTGTTTAGACTTTTTGAATTAGGGTTGGTGAGATCAAGTATTATAGGAAATACAAAGATTCTGCTTAAGAAGGAACTCAACGGACCTCTTCCAATAACCCCCGGGCTAACGGACTGAATGGTCACTGAGTTTGACTTCAGCAGGATACCGTTGGTTGTATTCTCGAATAGGGAAGACTGGTTGGGACCTGTAAACTGTACGGAGTTGCGGTGTTCACTGATGGTTCAAAGATGAAGACGGGCTTCGCTGCGGGATCCACATTCTGGGAACCAGTACAAGCATGTCGTACAGACTACCTGATGAATGCAGTATGTTTTAGGCAAAGGTGATGGCGGCTCTAAAGGCCACCGAACTGTTGTCTGGACACGTTTCAAAAGGAATGCAGGTCACACTGTACGTTGATAGCCAAGCGGCTCTTAAAGCCCTGAAAGGACATAGTGTCAAAGCAAGGCTAGTAAATGCAAAAGGGCTATTAATATGCTAGATTGTGCTGGATTCCGGGTCATTGCTATGTCGAGGGCAACGAAATTGCTGACGAACTGGCAAAACTGGGCTCGGAGGGCGACAATTTAGTTAGGTTAGAATCGGTGAAGCCACCGATTAGCCATTACTATAGGTTTATATCCAATTGGGTAGCTAGGAGAAGTAATCTATCTTGGGAAGGTAGGAAGGATTGCAGAATCTCACGAGCAATTTGGCCCAGACTAGACGCTGCAAAAGCCAAAGTACTTCTGGGCTTGGATAGGAAATTTCTGAGAGTCGTGGTAGGTGTGCCCACTGGCCATTGCGCCACTAGAGCAAGAACCCGCACATCGGACTTTTGTAGGATGTGCATGGACGAAGAGGAGTTGGAAACTGTAGTGCATATTATGTGTCACTGCCCGGTATTACAACGCCACAGGCTTAGATGGCTAGGCGAAAGATTTCTGATAGGCTCTTCAGCATCGCGCGGTGTAAAATCGATGATGTCGTCGGCTTCATCAAGGCAATCAGGTGGCTTAGTGATGGGTAGCAGAACGCATATAGGTCTCCCTTTTCCCTTTTGTTTTCTTAGTTTTAGTTAGCAGAAGGGAATAATAATGTACCCTCCAGGTCTCCGAGTGGATGTTCCATTTCTGGCACAACTCTTCTTAAACTAACCTAATCCATTACAATATTATTGTTGTCGAAATACAACAAACGTAATAAAGCTGATTTTTAATGTAATTATCCGAAGACAATAAAAACCATGAAACGGGAAATTTAATCTAAAAAAATACTTGAACATTTGCTTGATTGGATGGCATACTATGGAGCCATCCGTGCAATTTTTAAATGTAAACTTTTAATATTTTTTTAATAAAACTATAATTTTGAAAAAGGAATTTATTAGTTGTTTTATAGCCGATTCAAATTCAAATCGTAAGATGGCTCCCCATGATTTTTTACTCTTATTAAACCTTTTTTTAATTAATCTCATAATTATTTACAGAATACAATCCGATTATTTAGAAACGTTTCCCTTAATAATGGAACGATTAATAGAGTTTTCAATGCCCAATTCGACTAAATCTAGCAAGGATAACTTTAAAATTGGTGGTAGCAGAAATGTTGAAAATATTAACTCCACAGCGTTTATACCAGCCCAACCGATTTTGCACAGAATCGATGTCCATCACGAGACCCAGGAAAATATTAGAAAACAAACGGTAGTAATTTTAAAAGAATTCCATTTTCATGGTCTTAATCAATTTTTTTTATACTTTCAGTTAGAATTGGATGAGCTTTGGCAAAAATTTAAAGATCTGCAAAGAAAGTTACAAGAGAAATCAGATGAGGAACCTAAAGAGACTTTGGTCATGCAAATCGAGGAGAATTATGATCATTTGATAGCGGAAGGTGACAAATTAATGGAAATGCGCAAAGATGAATTGAGGTTGTTTATGAAAACTACAGAAAGTTTTTTAAAAAATATTAAATTTCAGACAACGCTGTGATTTATCTTGCGCTCTAGTGGTGGCTAAATTCATTATATCAACCCTTAAAATAGAAGAAAAAATTGTTAAAATAGTTAACTCGGTCTTAACCACACCAGCTGAAGATTGGACCGAATTGGTGAGTTCGGAAACAAAAACTATAAACTTTAAATAAATAATCTGCATCCCTTTTCAGAGTTGGGAGGAATCCATGGCCCCTGGCATCGACATGCTTCACCATTACGGTCCTCTTAATCGCTCCAAACACTCCAACAATCAAAATAACATGGTAGATGCCAATACCAGTCATGACATTTTCGATTATAGCAGATTTCGTAAACACTTTGCTCATTTTTTCGAACGTATCGTACGCCTGGCTTCAAACGACCTCAAAGTTGACAGTATGCACGAAGAAAAAATTGAATTGCCCAAATTGTCAGAAGTTCAGGTAGAAAGTGTGGCACCCATACCACCACCTACAGAAAATTGGCATGAAATACTTAATGTTCAGCCCATGAAATCTACAACGGGTGCCGTTAAGCGTCTTAAACCATTTCATAAACTTAGCACCCTTGAAGCAGTCGAAGATGATGACGAGGAGGCCCAAGAGGATGATGAAGACTTGCGTAAAATGGGTTATAAAAAGGAATACGGCTGCAAGGAAAAATTAAGAGGCGATGAGGCAGAATGGTTAAACGAAGATTTTAAATTGCCCTCATCGGATGAACTGTTTAGTGATTTGGGTATATGGTGGTGAAAGATAGATTTTAAACTTACCATAGTAGATATCTCTGTGTAAAATCTTATATAATAATCGTGCGAGATTCTGATGAGTAAATTTTAATATATGTATATAAACAACTCTTTGTAAGCTTGTTTGTTTGATTATAAGTCAACCACGACAAAACCGATTTTAAACATAGATTGGTTCTTAGGTCCAATAGGCTACGTCTGTTTTCAAAACAAAGACCTCGAGGGAAGAAAATGGGGAAAACGGAAATGCTGACATTCTTATACAGAAGGTCCAATAGACACCTAGAGGGTAAAATGAGATAAAAACGGACATTAAAATACGGCAGAACTGATTTTAATAAGTTTTGAAACATAGTCAGCTCCTTAGGTACAATAGGCTATGTTTGTTCTCAAAAGTGGAGAAAGAAGCAAAATTATGTTTAAAAATACTTGTTATAGCATTCGTACATAGTAATTTCCGAAACCGATTTTAATAAATTTTTTCTTTGTCAGACCTTAAAGATTCGACCTGATAGGTTGTTCTATAAATTACATCCTAACAAATGTTTAAACTCCAAAGCTACTCATTAAATTTCCAACATTGTTTCTTCAATATTAAAAAACTAGTCTTAAATAAATTTAACGTTAATTTCAACTAATTTAACTGCAGCCAATGCCGTGCAAAAATTTATTCCCACGGTTGATGACATCACTTTAGGTTCATCATTCTGGTATTCGGCAAAAAACGACCATATCCCTCCTTCTTAGTCGAATGTAGCCACTGTTATTTAGGATACCACGGGCCAGCGGCCAATTTCGAGCTTATTTGAATAATGCATGTTTTGAGATTTCTATTTCAACCAATGGCACATTTATATCTTTGAGTATGTTCTAATGCATCACCTGTAATCATTCTCAAAATTCTATTGGAGAATTTTTCCCAAGTTTAAAGCTGATACAGTGCGCCACATCTTAATCCCAGATATGGATCAAGAATCGAATTGTACAGTAGAAGTTTGCAATCTAAAATTGCTTTTACACGGCGCACGGTGGTTCAGAATTAATTTTCATTGGCCAAAACCTATATTTTTTGTTGACACAGATTCTTAAAATTTTTATGTCACCAGAAAGAAAACAGATCAAAACTAAGGTAGCCGAAAAATTGGGTGTCAAAATATTCGCAGTAGTGGGCGTCAAAATATTCGCAGTAGTGGGCGTGGCATGCTGCTAAAGGCAAAGAATTTATGTTATAATTGTATAATTTGTAAATAGGGTGTTATGTTTAAAATTGGAAACCTCCATATTGGAAACCTCCATATATTAAAGGACAAAAAACCGAAACCACCCAAAGAAAGGCAAAAGTGTTCTCTTTAAGCCTATATATACTTTTGCACCTGCCCGGATCCGCCCGTAGAACACTTTTTCTATTTTAATGAAAATACTCAACATTTTTACAAACAAATTTCTATCAAAATTGCTAGTAAATTTACTTTAGAAGTCATTCACTGCCAAAAGTACAAATTGCAGATAGCAAAACGTAAGGGGAAAGAGGGGAATCTAACTAAAAAGTTAATTTTATTCGAAAATTGAGAATTTTAGTACACAAAACAATTTTTGGTAAAATTTCCTTAAAATCCAGTATAAGTTGTATATGACAAATTTTCCCATAGAAAACTTGTATAAACCGAATCAACTTAGGTAGTTAAACTTAGTTTTTTGTGTTTAGGTAATCTACTTTAGGTTTAACATTTTTATATGTAGTATAAATCACAAAAATATGGAAATAAATTTTACTGTCAGACAAGAATTCGATTTGAAAAGGTTGATAAATTTTTGGAAGTTATTTTTATAGCACTTTAACAAATACATTATTTTCAGCTTAATTAAAATATGGAAACTTTCAGCTATAATGAATTGACCGAAGAATATTTTAAAAATAAAAACAAAGAAGATGTTCTAAACCATATTGAAAGAAAATTGAACATAAATGCTATCAGCAGTGAAACGCAATTGGAAATAAAAAACAAAGTATCTGATTTCGTAAAAATATTGCAAAAACGCTACAAGGAAGTTCACTATAGTAAAAGTAAATTTTACAAGCGCTTTGAAAATTGATTACAAGGTGAACTTAGTATCCAGGTGATTTCAGAAACCACAAATAAGAAGAGTGGTAGAAGACCAGAAAAATCGCTAGATAACTGTAGCCATAGATCTAAGAGACGAAAACTTAAGAATATAAATGAAGAAATCGGATGTGAAAACATTAAAGATAGTTTTCTTTACAAGCTGCGATCACAAAAACAATTGACGAAAGTGGATATCATTGAAAAAGTCATTTCTGCTAGTCCGGTGAGAACAAAACGGATCCTTAAAAGCATTCCGACACCAAACCAGGAAAAACAGTTCACAAATGAGGAAGCGCTTGCATTATTTCTGGATTTAAAGTTAACAAAACAGCAGTATACTCAACTCAGATTACGTGCGATCGAAAAAGGCTCAAATTTATACCCGTCATATCATCACATAATTGCAGTTAAAAAGGAGTGTTATCCTCCAAGGGAATCTATCAAAATCACACCAATTTCGGCACAGGTACAACTGCAAGCTGTACTTGATCATACAGCCGAAAGGTTGCTAAAATCAGTTAAAGTAAGTGAGTTGAAAAAATATGGAAACTGCAATTTAACTCTTTTTTGTAAATGGGGATGCGATGGGTCTTCTGGACAAAGACAATATAAACAATTTTTATGTGAGGATATTTCTGACACAGATATGTTCATGGTGTCATTTGTACCATTGCGATTGATAAAAAACTTAAAGGACTCGGAACCTTCGTCCAGCACAGTGCAAACAAGTTATATTTGAAAAAACCAAACTCCATCGTCTACAAAATACTGCAGACCAATAAAATTTGAATTTAAAAAGGAAACTCATGAAACCATTAAGAATGAAGTAAGTGACATTAGAGCTCAAATATCAACACTAAGGCCATTAGAGTTAGAGATAGAGGAACAGACTATTAAATTGAATTACCAATTAATACTATCTATGATAGACGGAAAAACTGCCCAGGTTTTGACTGATACAAAAGCTTCATCCAGCTGTATTATATGTAAAGCAACATCAAGTCAGTTAAACTAAGAACCGACAAAGTCGGAGGATAGTATTGATGCATTTGAATTTGGATTATCAACGCTACATACGAGATAAGATTTATGGAACACATACTGAAAATAAGCTATGATTTGGACTTCGGAGCTTCAGGATCAGTAAGAAATAATGACACCAACAAAGAGATAAGAAAATTGAAAAAGAAACAAGTTCAAGATGCATTTCTCAAGCACGGGTTGATTATAGATCAACCAAAACAAGGATCAGGTAACACAAACGATGGCAACACCGCAAGAAGATTTTTTTGGATCCCGAAACTACATCTGATATAACAGGTGTTGATATAGATGTTATTTCAAGATTTAAAACAATTACTGAAGTACTTGCGTGCAATGAACTAATTAATGCTAAAAAATTTGGTGATTACGCCAAGGAAACCGCTGCTATATATACATCCAAATACAAATATAGAAATATGTCAGCAACAGTGCATAAAGTTCTTTATCATGGAGAAGAGGTCATTAAGCACCATTTATTACCAATTGGAGATTTGTCAGAGGAAGCCCAGGAAAAAAGAAACAAGGATTACAGGTTTTACAGAGAACATAATACCAGAAAAATATCACGAATTTCTACAAATGAAGATTTATTTCATATATTATTGGCAACTTCAGATCCCTTAATCTCTAGCATTCGAAGTCAATGAAAATTGAATCATTCAGAACTAAATGCCGAAGCTAAGGCACTGCTACAGGACACAGGTAATACAGAGCAGAATATAGAATATTTACAGGAAATATTCCAGCCAAATGAATAATAATTATAATTTGAATTTAGTATTTGAATAAAATAAAGTATGCAAACATTAATATTAAATGTTATTTTATTTATCTAGAATCTATTTATAATTATAAATAAATATGTATATAATTAAAGAAAAATTAAACTACACTGTTTTGTTTTAAAATTGACCAAAAACTAGGAAATATGTAAGTATTGTTAGGCATAAAGTTGAAATTTGGACAATCCTAATGAAAATACGGAAAATACCTCAGTGAAAATAGGGGCCACCGTAAGGATAGCAAAATATTGTATTGTCATCCAAGATTGACCCGTGGACCAAATTTGAGCCAAATTGTTTAAGGAAAAGTGGGTCAAAAATGAGTTGGCACATTTGAAACGGAATTTCAAACAAGAATTAGGAAAAGCAAATCGAAAGTTCAACTTTAGGCTTGAATTTCTCAGCAACCGCTGCACCAATTTTAATAAGGCCTAAACTCGGTAAAAGCTTAAGATGTTGTCTATTGACTAAAAAAAGAACTACTAAAAAATCTTTATTAGTTAAAAAGTTACAGAGTTTTGGCCAATGAAAAACGTTTCTGAACCACTGTGCGGCGTATATTTGTCATATGACTTGTCACTTTTCGATGTGTAAATTCTTTACACGACGTGTGAACCCTTTCAAACATAACATGTGTATTTTCCATGTGTACATACATATTTTCCATGTGTACAATACATTTAGAACGTGTTCTATTTTGATGTGACAAAACATCTGACATCCTGTAATGCCAACTTGATATTTTGTTATTTTATGCTTTTTGTGGTACCAAAAGCGCTAAAAATGTGGAAAAGCACTAGGTTTGCATCTTTGCATCAGCTGTGGTTGGAAATAAAAAACTGTGTGGCGGCAAAATTATATATTGTAGGTTATGTCACATGTAACTACACATGTAAGTTTGAAAGCAAAAATTAAAACCGTATGTAAAATGGCTATTTAAACAAACAAATGAAATTACATATGGGTTATCAAACTGACAAGTCATATGACAAATACACGCCGTGTAAAACCATTTTAAGCTGTCTGTAGAGTTTCTGCCAACAGGCAAGTTTACTAGGACTGCTTTTAACTCTATTTGCGTTAATTCTATATGGCTTTTCCAAGTAAACCGCAGACTAAGATGTATACCAAGGTATTTGACTTCAGAAGTTTAAAGTTATTTTATTGAGCCTTGATTCAACAATATTTGGAAAACAATAAAATTTAAAATAACAAACTTGAAAAATTTAAGATTGTAATGTAATGTCTTAAAAAATTGACTTCAGAAGCTTGAGTCATTATCATTTGATTATTTATGCGAATAGGGGGCCATGAGTCTTTATGCAGTGTTACCGTTGAGACATATTTTGTCATCCACCTTTATTCTCTATTTATACCACCAATTTTCTAAATTGAGTACAAGGTATTTTAAATATCCTATAGCTACCTGAGAATTTTCATGAGTAAAATTAAAAAAAGCAGTGTCATCAGCAAATGTCGATGCGTGCACTCGGTTGCTAGTTGACACATCCAAATTATACAACAAGTATACAAAAATGGGTCCCAATATGCTACCTAAGCGAACACCGGCGTCAATTGGCGGAGGTGAACATAAAAACTCCTTCTTTCAGTACAAACTTTCGATTAGTTAAATTAAAGTAACTTTTTATTTATTTAGTTGACATCAATTTAGTATCGAATCAAAGGTTCAGTAAATTAAAACTTCCAACTTAGAGAGAACAGTAGTAAAGTAGCTCTGGGCGCTTTGGTCTAGTACCTTTGCATTTACCAATTTTTTGGAGAGAAACCAAAAAAAAACCTTACTTCAATATTAATTTGTATGTTAATTAATAGTTCGATGTTTAGCGAGAACACGCCATACATATGTGACATTCCTGATTGTGGCTCTTGTTGTTTACACAAACAAATAGACCATGACATCTAAGACTATTATAGATTTGACTGCCTCTACTAATAGAAATTCCAATGAATTTAATAAAAGTATTAGTATATACATATACCTACATACCTATGTAAAAAATAAAAAATTCTAGCTTAAAAATATATTCTACATATGTACATACATACAGTAGGAACCAGATGTGAGTACATGTTTGAATTTCTTCTATTGGTAGGTCCCGAATTACATTATGCAACTTTTGTCGCTGCAATCTTAGACCGTATTTACACCTTGCAACAAACGCCGAGTTTTTTTTTTCCTATTCTTTTTGAAAGTTGCTTCCAAACCCTGTTTTCTTTTACATTTGAATTTTTTCAAAATATTTATTTTTGAAAGTTTGTTTTTTATGCTTTTCTGTGTTATTAATAAATAAAGAAAAAACTGTATTGTCAACTAAACGTATTTTATTATGATTAAGCGATTAAACATTCTTATAGATACAAATTGAAAATGAATGTATATGCAAATATTCTTACGGACCCCTAAAGTTTCTATGTAAAGTTTTGTATATCTCAACTATTTAATGGAATAAGATATTATGAGTATCACTGGAATGGAATTAAAAGTACTATCTAACTTAATTGAAATTAATGAAAAATAATTTAAAATATCAAGCAAGCACAAAAAAAGTTTTTTTTTAAGTATTTTCTTGACTATGTTCTGGCAAAAATTAAAAAAAGTATTTTTTTCACCTAAAATGTTTGCCAAAGGTAAAAAGTAACCCAATTGTTTTCGCTACAATGTCTGTCAGCGCCTTCTATCTCTGGAACAGTAATAGGTAGAGTCTTAAAATTTTTACAGCAGGTTAATTACTGTGCTAAGACAGGGACATATTTTTCACTTATATTGCCTTTTTTACCGCAATAGGTAGGCTCCTATTATTTTTATATAAAGCTATAACAAAAATTAATAAAATATAAAGCGTATTTCGATAGTGATGCAGTTTTCGCGAATATGACTGTTATTTTTAAACGCGAGTATATACAGAGTGTGTAAATTTATGGCAAAAATATAATAAATAAAAATAAAGGGTTTTGCGATAGTGGCAAATTTTTTCGAATAGTAGCCTAATTTTTGAACTGGAACGGGTAGACACTTTACAATTTGTTCTTGTGACATTTTTGTTTAAAATTAAATTTTTATATATACATATATCTTAAATTATAATTTTGAAATAATTTTTTTATACAAAACAAAAATACAACTTGTCGTTTTTTTTGTAGTCAAAAAGTAGACAACACTTTAAAAAAATAAAATGAAAATAATCAAAAACAAAAAACTAAAAATGCCTCGTCAGGCTTTGTCATGCAACTATTTCAACCCCGCTTGCCTCACAACCCCTCTTACTAATAGCTAAATTACACGATGACATTTTTCATGAAATCAGTTGCATGAAACCGGTTTTGTAGGGGCAAGAGGTGTAGAGAGGCAAGGAAAAACAAGAAAGTTCAAAAGAGAATTGAAGAAATTTCATGAAACGATTTCATTATGTAAGTTACGTATAACAAGAAAAAAGTTTCATGAAAAAGTTGCGGCGTTTATTGCAAGGTGTAAAAGTAGTCTTTCTCGTTTCTTCTTTAATATTGCATTTGTGTTTATATCGAGCAACTTTTATTGCAGCAATTTGTATGGATGTATACATTTGTTTATACAGGGTGGGCCAAAAGAAACCAAGGTCTCTCCAAAAATTTGTCTTAAAAGTGCCATTGTGTCTCGGGCAGTATGGGCAGTGGCTCCGTCCTGCTGAAACCACATACCAGGTCTGTTTTCAAGAGCAGGACGTAAAAAATTTTCTATCATAAACCGATACCGCTCTCCATTTACGGTTACAGCACTTCCATCTTCATTCTCGAAGAAGTAGGGCCCAATGACATTTTCAGATGTGATCCCACACCATACTGTACACCTGATGGGGTGCAATTGGCGTTGATGAATGGCTCTTGGATTTTCAGAACCCCAGAACCTACAGTTCTGCTTATTAACAAAGCCATTCAAATGAAAATGAGCTTCATCACTCATAATCAAATTTTCAATAATGTCGGCGATATGCTCTTTGCGTTAAAATAATTGATCTCTGGTTTAAATAATACAATTCCAAGTGTTGTCTATATAAACTGAAAGAAAAAATAAAAAAAAGTTAATAAACAAAAAAGTTATTAAACTTTTACACCCCTTGGTTTCTTTTGGCCCACCCTGTATTTTAAACTTCAAAATTTAAACTACGAATGAGAGTACAAAACGAATTTCAAGAGTACATTTTTAATTCCTCTATCCCCTCTTGCCTACTAATGAGGAATTGCAACGACAAAAGTTGCTTAATGTAACTCGGGACTAGGTGCATAAAAAAAGTAATAAAGAAGCAACTTTCAAAAATTATTTCTTTGTATTCTTTTCTTGTGCTAGTAAAACAAATTTAAAAAATAACAATAAGCAATGAGAGAAAATTAAATAACAACAAAATTACTCGTATGTACCACGGTTGCCAGATTTTTTTCTCTCTCTCCTAAAAGCAAATAAAAAACCCCTAAAATCAAGCTTTTTAAAAAAAAAATCCCCTAAAATAATTTTTCTTGATTACATAAATAAATTTTTTTCTGTAACTTTAAAAAAATAAAATCAAAATTTATTAAATAAAAATATCCCCTAAATTAATCCCAATTTTAACAAAAATCCCCCAAAACAAAAAAGTGTTAAAGTTTTAATTTTATTAAAGTACATATGTATTATAAATATACATATGTATGCGCATACAAACATACCCAGTAGTAAAAAGAAGTAGTATACAGGCCTTCTAGAAGGGCTCTTTACCCCTTCTTTTGGAGGCACAAGCCCTCTGTTTGCATTCCGTTCGCATTCCATTCTCATGTCTTTTTTACACAGGTTGTCATTGCGGAGTAGGCCTTCCACTCTCCCTTCTGCCGACAAGCGTTACAGAAGGTCTTGCGAAAATTGTCTGCTAGAAGGCCTTTAATTTAATGTCTCTTAAAAGGGTTTTTGTTGCAAAAACTAAAAAAAAATTTATTGAAGTATTAAAATTTTTTGGAATCCGAACCGTCAGCCAAGCCAAGGCCATCCAAAAAACGTTCTTTGGTAGGATCCGAGAGAAGGTCTAAGCATGCCTTAGAGAAAGCCTTTTTATTTTTACCACTGATTCGTTACTTATTATATGACTTATTACACGCATAACCCAAAAATCATCTTTCTAATACGTTGTTTAAATAGTTTAGAAGAACCTATCAGAAATTTGATTGTTACATATATTTAAATTATTGATTGCAAGAAAATAGGGGGAGACCAATTAAGCATCTGGTAAAACATAAAAAATCCCCCAAAAACCTCCCTAAATATTTTTTTTAACACCCAATTTTTTCGCCTAAAAAATGTTAACCCCCAAATTCTCCCCTAAGTGAAAAATCCCCTAAGTCTAGGGGAAATCCCCTAATCTGGCAACCGTGGTATGTACTCAATTTTGCTCATACTTGCTCTCAACTAAATTAGTAAAGTAGAATACAAGGTATATTTATCTTACTAGGTAGTGTCGTCCGCCCAGCTGATTTAGTAGTTCGACATGTCAAAAGTAGTATGTGTTCAGAAATTTTATAGTGTAGAAGTGAAAAAGCAATAAAACACATACACGCCTTCTCAATTTTCTTATATGTTTTTTGACATTTCGAACTACAAAGCAACAACAAAATGCCATGTTGTTCTTGTATTGTTGTATTTGTTGTAGGGATGCCACTACCTAGTAAAATAAATATACCTTGGTAGAATAATTTTAAATTTACCGATATTTTTAATTCGATTTGGTTGCTATAATCTTGAGTTTTGTTAATACATACCTTAGTTTTAAATTGTATTTGAATAACTTCATATAACAAAAAGTGTTGTTTTTTTAATTTAAAACGAAAACTTAATATTTTTTGAAACAATGAATAAACTATGGCGAACCGTGAAAAATTCGATTGTAAATACGACAATAGAAGGCTCTTCATCACGTGTAATAGCTAATTAAAGCCAATCAGTGGTTATTATAATTATAAAATGGAGAAATGTAGTTCCGCAATTTTTTGGTTGAAAACTTTTAACTGATGAGGACTCACGCCTTATGGTGAGAAAGATGAGAGCACAAAAGTCTTTCATGCGCAAGGAAGCTTCCATAGCAATAAAATAATGTACGATGGCGCTACACAACATTGGATACCTCGCAGCTGTGAAGAAAACTAAACCTGCAGGAAAACATAAACTTGTTTCGGCACGTTTACGATTTGCCATGCATCAGAAAGATTGTCCAAATTAAACCGATATCAGTCTGATGGTAAAAAGTTTTACTGGTGCCGACAGCCGGAGACAATTCAACGAAACCATATTAAACAAATGGTCAACCACCGGAGGCAAAATCATCCCAGCAAAAAAAAAACGACAAAACACTAGTAAATTCATTAGTTCTACTACATGATCTTAACATAGGCGTGTCATTGGAGGTCATGTGTTCACATTTAAATAAACTAACTGTCATTTAAATCGGTGCTTAGGACTTATGAATGTTCAATGATTCGGATGCGTTCTTAATTTATAATTTATACATATGTCAATTAAAAATTTAAAAATATGTATGTACGAGGTATGATAAAAAATAATGGATATTTTCAATTTTCGTGAGGAACGTATGTTCGATTTTCGCATTTTTTTTAAGGTTGGTACATATGTGTGTTATTTATGTTGACAATATCAGCCATTTTGGATTGTCAGTTTATGTTTGACAGATAAAAAGGTTAGTCGTGTTTTGGTGTGCTCTTCGATTTTTTACTATTTCAAAAACTGGATCAAAGAAACTGTATTAAGTTTTGTGTAAAAAATAAAATTAAATGTGCAAGGACATTTGAAATGTTGACTGTGGCGTTTGGCGAGTCTACTATGAGCAGAGCACAAGTTCAATTGTGGTATAAACGGTTTATGGAGGGCCGAGCAGATGTCAATGACGATGCTCGTCCTGATCGCCCTAGCACGTCAACAACCGATGAAAACATTGAAGCAGTGAAGAAAATGATTTTGGATGATCGTCGAATCACTATTAGAGAGGTTGCTGATGACATTGCCATATCGTTCGGCTCATGCCGAGCAATTTTTACGGATGTTTTAGGCATGAAACGTGCGGCAGCGAAGATTGTTCCAAAATTGATAAATTTTGAGCAAAAACAACCTCGCATGGACATCGCTCAGAAGATGTTGAACATCGTCAACGACGATCCAGATTTCCTCAATACTTGGTGACGAATCATGGGTGTATGGCTATTACATTGAAACCAAAGCCCAATCATCTCAATGGAAGCGCCCAGAGGAGCCAAGACCGAAAAAACCACGTCAAGTTCGGTCAAATGTGAAGGTTTTACTCACTGTTTTCATTTATTGCAATGGCGTGGTGCATCATGAATTCTTGCAACAAGGTCGTACGGTCAATAAGGAATACTACCTTTAAGTTATGCGCCGTTTGCGCTAAGCAATTCGTCAGAAACGCACAGAATTGTGGAAAAACCAATCATGGATTTTGCACCATGAGAACGCACCAGCCCACCTATATTTTTTTACGTTTTTTTTTTAATTTTTTTCGGCTTTAATGATTCTGTTTTGCCTTTTTTTGTCAAATAAATATTAGACTGCGACAGGTAGATCGCAAGGAGTGCATACAGATCTCGGGGGATCAATAACCCCCTGCGAGGGGCGATTTTTGTTTGTTTTTAGATTGGTAGGGTTTTTCTGCTTTGATTTGTATTAGAGACCTTAATAGAAAGAAATACGCATAGAGGTAGCCAATGGACCCACAGGGTACCCACTGACAAATAGGAGCAGTTAAAAGGATCCCCCATGTGTCAATATGATGAATTTTTTTTTGTAAGGATTTCTTTTTGCTTTAGTCTGACCATTCTAACTCAATATAGATTAGAGAAAGGTCCAAAATTTAACAGAAAAATTTCAATCAAATTTTTAAAAAAAAAATAAAAAAAAAATTTTTTAATTTTTTTTCAAAAATATTTACAAAAAAATTTACAAAGCATTTTCAAAAAGATATTTTACAGAATAATATTCGAAAAAAAATTTTTTTTAAAAATTTTCCAAAAAATTTTCGAATAAAATTTTACAAAAAATTTAAAAAAAATATTTTTACAAAAAATTTTTACACGCAATTTTCGAAAAATTAAAACAAAAATTTCAATATTTCTTTGAAAACGAAAATCATGACTGTAATATAATATATAAGAATATACATATGTATGTATGTGTGTATATAGAGTAACATATTTTTATATCCTTCACCACAGGTGGAAAGGGTATATATAAGTTTGTCATTCCGTGTGTAATTTCTACAATATTCATTTCCGACCCCATAAAGTATATATATTCTGGATCCTTATACATAGAGAAGTTGATTAAACGATGTCCGTCTGTCCGTCTGTCCGTCTATCCGTCTGTCCGTGTTAGTGTGGTAATGTCATTTGCCAAGGCACCAGAAGAGATACAAAAAATTTAAGCACACCAATCTGTCAGGCATAGTTTCGAAAATTTTGGTATTGCAATTCAGCAACATCGGATCATTTCTTTGGAGGCTACGGGCCAAAAACCACGCCCACCTATATTTTTTTACGTTTTTTTTTTAATTTTTTTCGGCTTTAATGATTTTGTTTTGCCTTTTTTTGTCAAATAAATATTAGACTGCGACAGGTAGATCGCAAGGAGTGCATACAGATCTCGGGGGATCAATAACCCCCTGCGAGGGGCGATTTTTGTTTGTTTTTAGATTGGTAGGGTTTTTCTGCTTTGATTTGTATTAGAGACCTTAATAGAAAGAAATACGCATAGAGGTAGCCAATGGACCCACAGGGTACCCACTGACAAATAGGAGCAGTTAAAAGGACCCCCCATGTGTCAATATTTTTTTTTTGTAAGGATTTCTTTTTGCTTTAGTCTGACCATTCTAACTCAATATAGATTGGAGAAAGGTCCAAAATTTAACAAAAAAATTCCAATCAAATTTTAAAAACTCATGCTTGTGCGTGAGTTTTTGGCCAAAAACAAAACCGTAATCCTGCCTCAACCACCGTATTCACCAGACTTGGCCCCCGCTGTCTTTTTCCTCTTCCCAATACGATACGATTGAGGAGATAAAAGAAAAATCGAAACAGCAGCTGTTGGCGATACCAAAAAGCGCGTTTCAGAAGTGTTTCGAGGATTGGAAAAAACGCTTGCATAAGTGTATTATATCTGAGGGGGAATACTTTGAAGGGGACAAGATAGTTATTGATGAATATATAAATACTTTTTGAAAAATTGAAAATAACGGTTATTTTATCATACCTCGTACACATGATCTATTAGAAAAATTGAATGCATTTTCAAGTACTCCATAGTATATCATTTTATTAGAGTTAGGGATGACATTAAAAATACATTCGAGCAAATAAGTGCTATCGAAATCATTTCCTTTAGAACACATTCCTTATTTTTTTTTTTGCATGATAATCCATTGCAAAAAATATGTGGAATCATAAGAAAGGAACACTATTCAAACATATTGCCTACCCATCATCCCGATTCTTGAGATATGAGCGCATTGGTTTTTCTTTTTATATGTAGTTTTTTGATTTGTTTTAAAAACATTATTGATAACAACTGAATAATAAATAAAATAAAATAAAATAAAATAAAGAAATAAAAGAATACATCGTTTCATTATTGCTATTTTTATGCGACAACAAATGCAGAAAATACAAACTCACTTTTCAGCTCCATTTAGCCATTTATGATCCCTACTGTATACATACATATGTATTTTACACACAGCAACAAGTGTTACCAACAGCAAAGATGAAGAACTCCCGTTCGAGATGGTACAGAAATACTATTAAATGTGTACAACAAATCTCAAATTTCTGTTGCATTTAGCAATTGTTCTTCAAATTTATATATTCATGCAACATTTTTTTTTGCAAATAAACACTTCATTGATATAAAATGATATTTGTGTTGTTTAGCTGTTGTTAAATGAAAAATATACGGGTATGTTCTGTAATCCGAAACCGAGTGAAATTGAAATCGAATAAATTTTAAAAAAAAAATATTACTTAGTTGCGCCTATTATTTTAAAACATTAGCAATCAAGGAAGTTATGTGAATGATCTTTAATCAAATGTATAAAAAATAATATGAAAATGTTGTAAGATTTAAAAGGTATGACAATTTAAAATTTCATTCGGATTCAATTTCACACGGTTTCGGATTACAGAACATACCTGATAGCAGAATATAAATTGAAAATGTTGTTAGCACATTTAAGAACCGGAAGTGGATTGATGTAAGAGATATGAATGCTACAAATATCAAAGACACATACTTAGCAAGTGCAATACCCTAAAAATTCGGATGTGGCCAAAATTTAAACAATGCTACCATATGTTTCAAAAATAAAATGGGATGTAAGACACCTAAAATCAGGGGCCGCAACAATTATGTATTTTATCATAAAGATCTGAAAATATAAGTTATTTATAATTTTTTGTATTACTATGGATTCTGTAATAAAATTACTAAAAAAAAATAAAGGGTGTTCCGATAGTGAAATAGTTTTCACATATATAACCTTAGTTTTTGAACAGTAATAGACAGACACTTAAAATTTACACAGAGTATTCAAAACTATATTCGCTATATTAACAAGTATTATAATAAAATCTGATGTAATTTCTTTTAGGTCGCTTACTTATTTACTAAAAGTTGTTCCGATCGTCACTTGAAGTGATCTTATTTCTTGAACCGTAATATGCAGACACTTGAAATTTACACAGAGTACGTTTTACATCAACAAGTGTTTATCATAAAAACCAAAATTAATAATACGATAGGGAGGTCTCTGGGATTTCCACAGGATATGTAGTAGTAGACTCTTTTAAATAACGTATAAAAAGTTATGAAAAGTTAAAGGGTGTCATATTATTGTGATATACTTATATGTATGTGCTTCTTTTAACCCTAACAAGCAGAAACTTATAAGTTGATTATGGATGGCAATCGAACTACAGTTGCTTTGCCAGTGGGCAATGCAAGTAGAAAAAAAAATCATATTATTCATGGCAACTTTTTTCAGTTGCCAAGAAGTAATTGAAATCGTTATTTTGACAGATCGGCAACTGAAAATTAATGTAAACAAGCATACAATAACTAGTAAAGTGGTAGAAAGTTAGTTTTAAAATACAAAAAAGTGTTAAAGTAAAAAAATAAATACAAATAAAAAAACAAGTAAGAAAAGCGAAATAAGTGAAATAAAATTAGCATAGAAAGTTATAAAAAATATTATAAAAATCAATCAAGGAAAAATAAAATTTTTTGAAATGCTAAGCTCTTTTATTTTGAGCCATTTTTCTTTAATTCGACTTTAAAATGAATCCAAAGCCTCTCCTGTTCTTTTGCTGAACGTGTTGGTGGTCCACAACTATTGAGCTGTTGGGAAATTTCTTTCCAAGCTTCTACAGTGCATTCTTTTGTGTCACCAAATCCTCGGACACCACGAGTAATATGTTATTTCAATTTCTTGTATTAATAGCTTAAATTACCATTTAGTAATCTACAGGCAAAAAAAAAATTATTTAAATTTTCATTAAAAAAATAAATTAATAAAAAACATTTTTACTTTTCAATTGAAAAATCTTCAAAGCAACCAGAAAAACACTGTTGCCAATATCATTTCTATTTGGCAACTTACGTTGCCACCCGTCAGTTGCCAGTTGCCATCCGCAATATAGTTTTGGCAACTGGCAACGCAACTGAAGTTCGGTTGCCATCCGTAATCGTAATATTAAAATATTGTAGTTTTAAAGTCGTACCCTACGTGTATGAGTCCAAACCGCACTTGACTAATTAATAATATTTGAAGGTAATTCATACATTTGAGGGTAATTCATACATTTATTGGACCTCTTCACGGGCAGCAAAAAGAAAGGTTTAGAATCGCGCTCCTCATAGTGGACAGCCTTATTATCTTTTATAATTGATACCAACTGTGGCAAAAAATGTACACAAAAATTTTGTGTAATAGATTTTATCAAACAAGTTAACTAAACGATATTCTTTTCAACACAAGGTAGTAAACATATTTTACAGCACAATAATTAAATGAAGGATAACAACTGATATACATTTTTCGAATATTACTATTTATTTTAAGATTATATTTTTGTAATTTACATTAATAAATGTATATCCTTTTGGCAAAAGGAAAAGAGTATACATACATATATATTTATTTAATATGTTTAAAGTTAATCGATTAAAACTATTTTTTTGTGTGGTTAATATAAAAAAGAAGTAAATTTAAATTAAATATAAATTACAGATATTGTTATAACAAATTTATTATTTTGGTTAATTTTGCATCTAAGGATTAAGAAACTAGTTAAAGTTTTATAATTAAACGAATTACAAAACTAAATTGTATCTTTAGTGGAGCAAATTTAGCTTAAAAAGACTTTTACCTAAATTATGAAATTTAATTTTTAATTTTTTTTTTTTTTTTTTTTTTTGTTAAAAAATCCTTTTATTTATACAACAACGCCAAACTTAAAAGAGAAAAGAAATCTTATGTCTACTATTAAATCAATTTTGTTGTTTGTTTTTCATAAAATATATATGTATATATTTTAAACAAATAATACTTGGGGGTTTTCTTTATTAAATTTAAATTTAAAAGATTAAAATTATGAATATTGAATTAAAAGAAAACTAACCTTGTTTAGAGCATTTATTTTGTTTTCTTAGTGAGGTTTATTAATATTTTTTTTTTTTCTTTAAATTCATTCATAGCTGTTTATTTTGACAAAAGGTGAATTGAGAGTTCTCGGTGTCTGCGATACTCTGTTGACGGAGAAAATAGCAAAAATTGTACTGTTTTTTTTCAGTTTTAATCTTTATTATCATTTCGAATTTGCATGATTTTCTTTTTGACCAACGTGCGCACTTGTTGAGTGGCCAATTGTTGGCTAACTCCTGCTTGTTGCTGTTGAGCAGATGTCGACGACGTCATCGTTGCTCCTGTGGATGTTTGTGTTATCGTCATTATTTCAGCCTGTGTTACGTTCGATGTGTTTATATTACCTGAGACACCACCACTCGATGAACTAACTACAACATTTTGCTGCTGTTGTTGTTGTTGCTGCTGCTGTAGAGATTGCTGCTGAACAACGGCCACTAAATTTCCACCTGCTGTAGTTTGTAATCGCACAGGGCTGGCATTTTGTCGTTGACTTTGTTGGGCGGCTGCTTGTTGTTGTATTGCAGTTATGATTGCCTGTTGTGTCTGAGATTGTGAGCCGGAAGTTGCTACTTTAATAGTGCCAGCAATATTTTGTGCCCCTGTCACATGGGCTCTTAAATTGCCAGCAGCTAAAGCTTGAGCTGAAGCGGCCGAAACAACCTAAAGGGAAGAGATTTTAAATCAATGTCTTGTCTTCTTATTTGTCATTTCATTCGAATAATGTCGAGAAACTATTAATTTTATTAAAAATTCAATTAATGTTATAACATTTATGTTATAACTGCATTACCGTTAATAAATAAAACAATCAAAAATTTTACCAATTTAAAAAACAAATACATGTTGTACCAGAAAGTATATTTGATTTTTCACTTACTTGTATCGTTTGCCTTTGATTTGACTGTGAAGCCACCGACACCGGTATTACACGGCCCACACTCGTTTTGCCCAAAACAAAACCAGCAGTGGCCAATGTTCCCTGCTGGCCTTGACGCATAACCTGTTGTATTTGTTGTACCGTCACTGAACTGGGAAGAGACTTGGTATTTTGTATATGCACTAACTGCGTTTGTATTCCACCCGCATTCGAAGAGCCCGACGCACCTGTTGACGAAGTTTTCTGGGTAAGTTGATTGCCCTGCTGCTGCTGTTGTTGTTGAGGATTATTGGTTTGTGTTATTGTGGTATTTTGCTGCTGTTGTTGATTTGCTGCCTGAGCTGCTTGTATTTGTGTCATACGCGAAATTTTCCGAGGCATGGCCAACTGTTGTTGTTGCATGTGTAATTGTCGCATTTGTGATTGATTGGCCATAGTTACTTTAATTTGTCCGCCTGGTTTGAGCTGAGACAGTGCCATGTTTACAGTGTTTTGGGTTTGCTGTTGTCCGGTGTTAACAGTAATGCCTTGGTTTGTATTTCCAGAGGCAGATGTTGCTACCGAGGTTTTGACGAGGGTGGCAATCTGTTGCGGTAATACTTGTTGTACTACTTGTTGTGTATTGCCCTGTTGTTGTTGTACCGATGTTGAGGCTTGTGCGGACGACACAGAAGTCTGCTGTAACTGTATGCCCTGCGCTGTGGTGGTGGTAAATATTTGTCCTCCCTGCTGCAAGACTTGGGCGGCTTTTTGTTGATTTGCAGCTGCTATCATTTGACGTTTGACCAATAACATGTCACTTTCACCCACCTGACGTGTAATAGTTTGTTTACCCGTTGCAGCAGCCACTTGTTTAATGAACTGTGCTCTTGTCTGTTGGGCCTGTTGTTGATGGATCTGCGAAGCTGCTACCGTAGTTACAATGCCTGCGGCACTCGGAGTGGTCGCAGAAACATTTGATGTTGCTACCGTTACCTTTTGGCCTTGTACAACTTGTACAGTTGTGGGTCCAGAACCAGTTTGCATAAGGCTTCCCTGAATGATGGTACCTTGGGCGTTGACTAAAGCCGTTTGTCCGGAGGCTGTTTGCACTACCGTTTGTTGACCTTGTTGGCCGGGAGCTCCTGCCTGTAAAACCTTCAGTTGCTGGCGCTGTCTATAAAGCTGTATGTGAGTGTGTGGTTGACCCTGTTGATTGCTGCCAGCCTGAGCAGCGGCTGCTATTTTCTGTCCTTGCTGTAGGGAGCTTACCCTTATGCCTTTGGTGACCACCTGTTGAGTTCCGGAAGGCATAGATGCTATTTGGAATTGTGTCGCTTGTAGTTGAGCTTGCGCCACATTGGTGGCTAAACTTGACATGGAAACAATAGTGGGACTGGGATTGCCTGCCGATCTCTGTTGCAACACTACATCTTGCAGAGTTGTACCGCTGGGTGCAGCTACAATTCTTTGTGCACGTAAAGCTGAAGTGTTGAGGGTAGTTACAGTGGCTGTAGGTTGTTGCATGCCACTTGATGTTGTTAGTACAGTGCCCACGGTGGCAAGTTGTGATACTGACACCACCTGTGGTAGCGATTGGGTCTGCACTATGCTTCCAACTTGAGGTGAGCTCGACACGATGGTTTGCTGTGGCGACAATGATACAATTTGAGCAGCTGCTGAAGTAACTGCGTTGCCATGGTGTTGCTGTTGATTTGTCGACGAAATGGTTTGAACAGGCGTCGTTAGCACTACTGAAACTGAAGCTGGTGTTGTCACCAAGTTACCCGAAGAACTCTGTTGCTGCAATTGCACATGTTGTGTTTGGCCGGAATTTGTTTGTGAATTGTTCGATTGTTGCTGTAGTTGTTGCATTTGGCTTGTCGTCAGTAAGCCAGATTGAGGTGCCACAATGGCTTTAACAATTTGCGTGGTTGTAGATGCGCCATGTTGTCTCAGTAAATGTTGCTGAGTAGTTTGACTAATTCCGCCACTAACAACTGTCTGTTGTTGTTGCAACTGTTGTACGGAATTGCCAGCATGTTGCAGTACAATAGCTGTGGCTGTCTGTTGTTGAGTCGCCTGTTGGCCTACTCCACTTGAAGCTGTTAATTGATGGATCTGCAACTGTTGGGTATGGAGGCCGGGAGGAGCTGTTCCCACTTGTACCTGTTGTGTATGCTGCTGTTGTTGCACCAGTTCTTGCAAATGTGTTGCCTGGTTTGTTTGCTGCTGCACTATATTGACCGCATTCGAGGGAGTAACACCACACGATTGTTGCTGCTGTTGTTGCACTCCTTGACAAGTTTGTGAAGTCTGGGTGACAGCTGGTGGCGGTGGTGGTGGACATTGTGATCTTTGTTTTTCTCTTAATTTATTTGCTCTCATAATGGCAATATTTTGTGGTGATATCGGTTGATCATAATTGACTATACCAAATTCTTGCAACACTTCCATGTGCTTGGGGTTCATAGAGCTTGGTGTGTTAAAGTGCCTCTTGGGAGGTGGCGCCTTTTTCAAATAAGCCGTCTTGATGCAATCGAACCGCGAACGCATGATCTTAGTAAATGTAGTATTATTATCGTTGACATATTGTTGCGTAGTTCTTAAACACCTCAACGGGCTTTTCAGATATTCCGTCTTTAAGGCACCCTTAAGCTTCTTTTGCTTCTTCGGACTCTCCACCAATTTACCTTCCTCACGAGGCTGTATAATTGTCTCATAACGCCATCTACACTGTTTGGGAGATCTAAATGTTTTAGAGAAAGCATTTACAATTTCTGCCACCAAATCCCAATTTGGTGTGTGGCCTGGAGACAGTAGCATTAGGTTACAGGGTAGACCCTGTAAATTGACCAGAACATGTAAAATAGCAATGTCTTCATATATACACCATTCGGCCATTCCTTCGGGCTCTGTTAAGGGTTTTTGAGGTATTTGGGGTTTTAAGCCAGGTATCTGTACATTTGGCTTAAATACTCCCCGATAACGTTGATTCTTTAAATCGCGCCGTATTTTCGCTATGGCTGGCGATGGTCTATCAAATAATGATCGTGGTGCACAGAACATTTCTTCACGACGTATTTTAGCCGGTCTCTTATTGCCATCCATCATAAAACCAGCTTCTAATCGAGAGCGTTTGTACTCCTTTTTGATGTACACTGGCGGCAATTCGGATTCTGGAATGGGTTCCACGTCATACATAAAACTCAACGAATAATCAATATAAATGTCATCGTTATCCTGCGGTGGAGTTGGCGGACACCACATCTAAGGAAAAGAAAAAATAAAAAATAATATTAAAATTCGTTTTAAATACTTTGAAATTGTATATCTATATTTATCTATATATGGTTGGTCTCAAATAGAAAGGGCCAAGCTCATATTATTATAACTTTTCAGGAGAAGGTAAAAACATAATAGAAACTGTAATATTTACAATGTAATTTGTGATGTACAACTGCTTATAAAAGCAATAAATTTTTGTGACGAAGTGTATTGTGTGAATTACTGAAAAACTCAATTTTATAAAAAATAAAACTGGAGTGGCCTACACTCAACTTTACCCTACCCAATGGAAACAGATATTTTTATAAATATATTCGAATTGAAAAATTGATTATTTTTGGTTTGGGGTGTTAGGTAAACTACCCCTTGCCCCTTTCCGATTATGCCTAAAATTTATACAGCTCTTCATCTCCATAAACTTAACGCACATATTTAATTTCATTTTGATATGTCATACCGTATGACCTATAGAGCGTCTCCTTTCCACTTCCCGATTATGCCCAACACAAAACACACGTTCTGGGAGATTGCCAGTAGACAACCATCTTATTGGTCTACAGATCCGAAGAATATTCCTGATGTTATTGATTTTGCCGTAGCAAAGGGTTTTTCACGAGATATGCTTAAAGTTGAAGCATAACTTGAATTATCGTCTGATCATTCACCTACTATTGTTTCATTGTGGAACCCCCGAGAAATAGTTTTACCAATTAGATTCCTAGCGAAGACAAATACTCGCGTAAATTGGCTAAAATATAAAAAATATTTTAGTGCTCATTGCTCGAGAAACATACCGTTAAGAACACCAAAAGACGTAGAGCTGGGGTCTAATCACCACATTCGATATCGAGTAAATTCTGTCGTAATTTTTCATTTTGTTATCATGGCACTCGATGTCGAACAAAAAGTATCATAACTTGAGATGATAGCTTTCGATATCGAGTAATCAAAAAGTATGATCGATCGTGTTTTCATTCGATACGTCTGCGCTAATCGTATGCATATAAATTTAATTATTTAGCGCCAAAATGTTATTATATTTTGTTTTACAAGTCTATTTTTATACAAAATATAATAAATAACTTTACCATACCCAATGGAAACATATATTTTTATGGTCATACCGCATAACATATTAAAACCAAATTTAGTATGTGCATTTGGTATATGTAGATGTAGAGCGTTTACAAAATTTGGGAGTAAATAAACTACCCCTTGCACCTTCCCGATTATGCCCAAATTTTACACAACTCTTCATCTCTTTAATATGTTATGCGGTATGACCTGTAGAGCGTTCACATAATTTGGGGGTAAGGAAACTACCCCTTGCCCCCTCCCGATTATGCCCAAAAACTATACAGCTCTTCATCTCCATATACCAAAAGCACATACCAAATTTCATTTTGATATGTCACACGGTATGGCCTGTAAAAACTCCATAAAAATAGTGGCATACAATTAAACCAATATGGTGTTGTGGCTCTGTTATGGGGAACCGCCTCAGCTTCAAATTTACAAAAAACATAAAGACGCCAAAACAAGATTTTACGAATAATTACAGCCGCACCCTGGTATATTAAAAACTCGGAACATCCAAAAAGATCTAAGCGTGCCACTTGTAATGTATGTTGTAATGCATATGTAATTTCTTGTGTTTGTCAAAATAGCCATTTTACATACGGTATTAATTTTTGCTTTCAAACGTACATGTGTAATTACATGTGACATAACCTATAATATATAATTTATCCGCCAGTTTTGTATTGCCAACCACAGCTGATGCAAACCTAGTGCTTTTGATACCACAAAAAACCTAAAATAGCAAAATATCAAGTTGGCATTACAGGATATCAGATGCTTTGTCACATCAAAAGAACACGTTCTAAATGAAAAATGTCGTATGTATTGTACACATGGAAAATACACATGTTATATTTGAAAGGGTACACACGACGTGTATAGAATTTACACATGGAAAAGTGACAAGTCATATGACAAATACACGTCGTGTAAAACCACTTTAACATGATACAACGTATCTAAACAAGCTTGAAATGCATCCAAGTCCGATGGCCCGCAACATCCTGAATGATCTGGGTTACGTTCGGCTAAGAAGAAGAAATATTGCTTTTCTTGGCCGAACATCGGAGAGGTGATCAATAAATGATAACAACAACCGTGTCAACATTCAGTTTTTGTCTAGCACTGGCTGTACTTAAGTATACAGTGCCGGTCAAAAAAATAGCACCAACGATAAAATGTAGTTTCATTCCATCGGAAAAATAAATGGTAATGAATCCAGAATTGTATTATTTGGAAGCAAGACATCACGTAAGATCCCCAAACGCAGAATTCAACCCAAAACTTACAACTAAAACCATAAAACACGGTGGATCTAGCGTAATGGTAAGAGGTAGTTTTTCTTTCCAAAATAAGAACATTTATGTTGGTAATTTCGGGGAAGTAATCCTTCCTTATGCTTCTGAAGAAATGCCATTGATGTGGATCTTCCAGCAAGATAATGACCCGAATCACAGAAGCCAGCTTGCGACAAAGTGGTTTCGGGACAATAAAGTCAATGTGATGGAATGGCCCGCTCAGAGCCCAGACCAATTACAGACAGATATAGAAAAGAGTGTATCAAATGCAACCAACTAACAACGGAGCGCTTTGGACAGCTGTCCAGCAAATCTGTAATAAAATTACAAATGAAAGATGCAAAATCTTCTAAATTCGATGACAAACGTTGTGCAGTCGTTATTACAAATAAAGGACATGCAACAAGGTATTAATTAGAACTACATATCATTGATGCGCTTCGCTGTCCCTTTTTAATAAAAGAAAATAAACACTTGGAAGAAAAAGTATGGCCATGCTTAAACACGAAAACGCACGTGCTTCTCCTAAAGTTTACTTGTTTTCGACTTGCAGCTAAGAGAACAACATGTATATATGTACATACATATTTGTTTATTGGTGTAAGTAAGAACTTTATAGACGTATTACTCCTAAAGTACTGAACCGATTTAAATGAAATTAAGATTGTGCACATCTGTGAAGAAAAAGCTTTAAACCCATTTAAGTCTTTCCAAAAACGGTGCAGTATTACGGACGTAAAAGGTATTACAAAAAACGTGTTTGCCTTTTAATTATATAGAAGATATATGTACAAATCATGCTCAACGTAATAAATGCATCATTTATAATTCTTATTAATTTGTTCTTAATTTAGTGTTTAATATTAGTACAACTTGAAGTGAAGTGCTATTTTTTTGACTGATTGTTTTTCAAGTGTTTTCAAATAAAGTATAAATTTCAAAATAAAATAATTAGCAAAAGTAAAAGTCTTATGACAAATTTTGAAATATCATCAGTTTAACCCATAGGAAAATATGTACGGGAGACATTTTTTCTTAGGCTTGGTGCTATTTTTCTGGCCGCAGCTGTATATATTTTTCATTTGTTAGTTTTACTTCTAGTCCTAAGATTTGACCACTTATTGTTAGTTCATATATTTTGAAGATACAATAAATAATATAAAAAAAATATAAATTGTATTTTTTCCGCCATTTTCCCTAAACTTGATACACGAATATTACTTTTTTTAAATAAATCGATTCCTGTAAAGAATATACCAAAAACTCAAATTATCGAGAGGATAAGAAATGATAGTTGCAAGTGTTTTGAACAGCTAAATTAACACTTTCTCGCTGAAAATTGTTTTTGTCAGTAAACAGATTACGATTATGTTTCAGTTGCAACTGTTTTGACCACTACGGCATGTACAGTATGTCAAGTAAATGTTTTTACACAGTGCAAAAAGTTTTGGTTGTGACTTTTATAATAGAAAATGTTGTTTACTTTTTTATTTTTATTTATTTACTAAATTAATTGTATCTATATGTTACAAAAAACATAAAAAAGAAAGCCTAGAAAAAATAAGGATAAAAAACAAGATAAAAAACAGAAAATCTTCCGGAATTTTGTTGTCAATAAAGTTTTTTTACATACTAAGATAATATGAAAAAAATGCGATGGATAAGGAATTGTAAGACATTCAGTAATTTGTATGGCATCAATCACGGCTTGCAGAGCCTTTGATGGCATAAACTAGTTTTTGAATACATTCCGTAAGAATGTTATTCCATTCCTCCAAAATTACAGCTTTTAACTCATCTTGGTTTTTGGGACGCTCCTTAGAAACGTTCTTTTTTTTTTCAGATAAGCTCACAAATTTTCAACTGGATAAATACATAAGTCAGGACTCTGAGAGCAGGAGTATACAGTACTTTGCCACAGATTTAGAAAATCGCTTCGTTACCAGAAGAGCTTTTATATTTGGGGTCATTATTCTGCTAAAACTTGAAATTCGGCTTTCTATCAGTGTAAATCCTATATAGATTGACCCTGAAAATTAAATGACCATTTAATATTTTCAAGTAGAGATTCGCAACCATTGTGTTCACAATAAAACAGTGATGCACAAATTTATTTTGTACTAGTATTGGTGAGAATTTGAGAGCAATTTTAAAATACCGTGATAAGCAAAAGTAACCGCAAAGATTTTCGTTGAAAAATTAAATCAAAGGAAATTGTCTACGTTAATGCTGTTATGACAGTTTCGTAAAAGCAATATATGTTTCAAAGACGTAGAACCAATTTTATAACGTTGTTTAGTACAAATGAATTTTAAGTCCGAAAAAATTTGCTCACATAAGTATGTGGACGGGAAAAATTAAAGAATTTTTTTTCTGAGTTCAGGATAGGCCGAGTTATCCAAAGTTTTCCAAAATAATACCCTGTCTATTTCCGGTAGAGCTTTTAACTCGCTACGTAATATAATAAGTTTTATTTGTATTCATATTTACTAATAATTAAGTGGGTTCTCAAAAAGTTCAAGAATTGTTTTTATATTATTTGTCTTGAAACTTATCTTCAAAATTAAAAAAAAGGGTTTCAAATATCATAATATAATCAAGGGTTCTAACCTTTCCTTGCTGGTTCATAATTAGGAAAGTTTTCGGAAATTCTCTGAAATCGCCTAACTTAATTTGTGATAATAACAAATATAATTTAGTTTTGAAATTGAAAATTTTTTGGACAAATCGTATATATTATATTATGTTAACACATAATACCAGTAGTGGAGTCTAGGGTGGCGTACGTAGATATTTTAGTAAATTATAGAGCAGTCAAAGCTTTACAATATCGGCTGTATGCTTTGGGTCATTATCTTATTGAAAAAATAATGGCCCTCAAGGTCCAATTTTCTTTAAAAATATATAAGTATTGACGCTTGTCCATTGTATAATCAATAAACTGCAAGCTACCCACTTCATTAGCCGCCATGCATCCCCATCAAGCCATATTACCACCACCACTGTGTTTAAGAGTGCACCACAATTTGAGTTTTTCTAAAGCTGTACCGTGTTTTCTCCACACAATATGATCTCCTTTTATTCCAAAAATGCAATACATACTTTCATCTGAGAATATAACCTTTTCCCAAAATACCGCTGGCTTACTAATGTGTTCCTTACGGGCTACACAGGCATGAAAACCATTCCTTTTTAAAATTTTTTGAACAGTTTTATTCGCGATACTTTTATTAAATTTAGCTTTGATATTTTCAGCCACTTTTGAATTAATTATCTTAGTATCTTGCTGCACTGAACTTATAATATACATGTTTCCCCTGATTGTTAAGTTTAATGGGCGTCCAGGGGGGTTACTGCGTAATTCGATTCGAAAAGGAAATCATTCGAATTTGTATGACTTTAACATTGTGTTTCGAAAAAGATTTCTTTCGAATCGAAATACGAAGTAGCCTCCCAGAATGAGGCTTAAGACCAAGAGCCCTCCACGCAAACCTCTAAGGGTCAGTGAGCGCATACACAATCTCAACCAGAATCTCACAAAGAGAACAAAATATGTAAAAATTTTAAATCAGTATGGCGCGATTTAGACGATGATTAAAAGCATGTCTTTTTTGTTCAGGGTAGAGAAAGAGGTACAATTTGTGTATTGATTTTTGTTCAGGGTAGAGAAAAAGGTACGATTTGTGCATTGATTTTGGAAAACAAATCGTACCTTTTTCTCTACCCTAAACAAAAAAGACATGTTTTTAAATCATCGTCTAAATCCCGCCTAACATACCAGCTTTTAACAATGCAGGTTTGTGTCACTTTGCTAAATATTTAGCAAACCAATGCATTTTCATTATTACCACTTTTTTGGTTGGGGGCCTTTGCTTAAGACACATAAACTCCGGTTTTTTAAGTTGTGAATTACTCTTTGTATTCAAGAATGTGATCTACCATATCTCCGATTTCCCTTAAGGTTCTTCCTTTTTTTCACAGATAATTAATAATTTTTCTTTCAGCAGGGTTAATGTTCTTTCTCTAAAGTCATGACGAATAAATTAAGAATTCTTTCGCGATTGGATTGTAAACTTCTGCATGATTAATTAGATATTAAAAATACAAAAAATATCAACGTCTAAATGGTATTTTCTTTTTGTACGCAGACTTTTTCTTCTTACAAAATTGCATTTATTTAAATCATAGCAGCCATACATGGATTTATCAACATTTTCTCATTTTAAATTTGTTCGTACTGGCTAGGAGTGACTTAAGTTACATAACCAGATACTAAAAATATTGAAAAATATAATAAATACGCTTGTACGCAGACTTTTTCTACCTAGTGTGGATAAAATGGAATTAATAATAATAATATTAATTTAAACATTAAAGACTACATATTTCCTTATGATAAAAGCTAAAAACAGAACATTTTTCATTATATAAAAACATTTTCTTGACAGACTGTATGTTTATCGCCATTTAAACATTCTCTAGCATAATAAAGAAATCATTAGGAAAATTTTTACAAAACGTTTTTTTTTTTTTTTTTTTGTTTTCATTGTTGTTTATCTCGAGCACGTTTAAATGAATGTATGTACTTGAATGGGTTTGCGAGCAAAAACTGTTTTTGTTTCACTCACTGCAAAGAAGAAAACAAAACGAAAGCTAACCTTTCAAAACATAAACAAAACGTTTTGTTTATGTTCATACTCTGGTTTTCTTTATGTTATTGGCTTTTACATTTTCTTAACATTTAGTTTTACATTTTCATAAATAATTAATAAAAAACAAAAAAATTTACTTACCGGCATATGCTCCATTGTGTTGGCCGAAATCCAGATCTATTTCGGAATTTCAAATCATAATTTGGGCAAAGAACACACAGGTTTTTTTTTCGTTTAGAACAGGTTGATGACAGAAAATGAAAAAAATTGCGCAGACACAGAGAAAAAGGACGAGATGAGCAAATGTAAAAAAAAGAAAAGAAAAGAAGAAAAAAAATATTATTTTCTTTGGAACTGTTTTGGTGGTTTAAAATTTAAAGGTTTTATAAAAATTTTATTTATTTTTATTCTTGTTAGCAATAAAACTTTTTTCAGCAGCAAAAACAATACAAAAAATAAATAAAAAAACGATATCTTAGGCCGTTTGGAAATGGCAAAAAATTTTGGAAATTTGTAGTTTTCTTGTTTTGTTTTCTTGTTTTTTTTTTAAGATAATTAAACTGTTTTGGTGCCCCTGTTAAGGTTACAAAATGTAATTTTTATTCTCTTTATAATTTTTAATGCCATTACCAAACTTTCGACGTTCGTCGTAAAAGGGGCAAACTAAAAGGAGCTGATAGTTAAATTTTGTTTACAGTTTAATTTTATAATGGAAACCTTTAAAGTAAAATAAATGAAGAAGACACCAAAACAGATTTTTATTATTTTTTACGAAATTAGAAAATAATATTTTTTATTGAGATTTCTTTTCTTTTTTTTTCTAAACACAAACAATTGTAGACAATTTTTAATTTTTTTTTTTAATATTTCCAAAAGTAAAATTTTTTAAGCTTCGTTTTAAAGGCCCAAAGATTCGCATGGTTTTTATTATTTTAAATGATTGTCTTCACTTAGCGTTAGTTTTATTTAGCAATAAATAAAATTTAAATAAAACACAATTTTATACAGTTTTTGTTTTTTGTTTTTTAATTTTTTAATTTTTGTTAAAAGCTGTTAAGGATTTTAGTTATTTTATTTCAAATTTTATAGCTTTTGTATTTTATTTTTTTGTTATTGTATATAAATTAATAAATAATTTTGCAAATTTTTCTTTTATACTGTAACAAAATATACGAGTCCTACAATTTTAGTTGTTGTTTTATTTCTAGGTTTTCTTTATATTTTTAAATAGAAAATAAAAAGACTTAAAAGGTAAAAAAGAAAACTTATTTTTAAAATTATATAAAACATAACTAATAATATTTAATATATAAACCTTTAACAAAAAAAAGGACTTTATTATTGTTTACTTATTTTCTGTTTTAGCACAATTATAATTTAACTTTAAAATAAATGATTTTTAAGTGTTTTTCCTTTTTTAACAATAAAATTATTTCATAGAAAAAATTCCTTTAAAGTCATTAGCTCTAGAACGCATGTAATGGGAATATTTTTTAGAATTCTTAATATAATCGTGGGTGCGGCAAACACTTCTAGAATTTGTGCTTTGGAAAAATTTTTGAATTTTTAAGAACTTTTGAGAAATCACACTTACTGCATGAAACCTTCAAAAATAAGGTCGCAATCTAAATAAAATAAATAAATTTTAAGAGCTCATCTTAAAACATTTTCTAGATACAGCCTCTAAAAAAGACTCGTTTTTTATTGGCTGAAAAGGTACTTATTCATACAAGTATTTGACGAACGGTATTTTGGCACTTTGTAGCGCAAGACTTTCAAAGGGGTTTGAAAAACCGTTACTATACAAAACCAAAGAACTACAACGGGCGATTGAAAGAAACGTTCATACGTAATTAACACACCCTAAAAAATCATGTATTTGCATTTAAGCGATCATAATCGCTGTTGAATTTAAATCAATCAAACCATACGTTCCTAAATGGCTCTGTGAATTTAATATTTAATGATGAATATTAATCAATTCGAATGTTTGTTCACTTCGATCAACAACGATTATTTTGAAGAGAAATAATACACAAAAGCAAAAATCAACATATGGAGGATGTGGAAACCTGAGGCAAAATGTGGGTAAGCACAAAACGTTGGCTGACTGGCATTTTTTAAGCAGCGAAGTGTTTTTTTCTAATGGGTATTTTAATCAGAATTTGTTCGAATAATTAATGCCCCTATTGCGGTTCACAACTTTTTTAATAATTTGGTCGTCTTTCATAAATCGATATTACCATTCACAACTTAAATGCGGTTGACTTTTTGGTTGTGTTTAATGGTATTGCGGTTCACCATTTTGTATGAGTTTGGTTGACAAAAACGATAAATATACACAACTGCTTAAGGGCAGTTTAGACAGTAAGACTATACGTACGTAAAATCCAAGGCGAATTCATACCAGGTGGTGTTGATAGCCCAGCTGATTGTTTTTTGCTCTAGTTTTTTTGCTAATGTCTTGTCAAAAATACATTGTTTCATATCTGCTAATTTAATGTCAACGTTGTTATTTTGTTGTAGTTGTTGCTCTACTGCTCACACCTGGTATGAATTCGCCTTGGTAAAATCTAAGAGAAAATAAAATTAAAATCAATCCGTATGAAAAAATAGAGATTAAAGATCGTATGGTTTTTTTCTTACGTTTACACCATTGGTGTTGAATAAAATGAAGTAAAATTGACACAGCTGTTGTTAAAACAATAAAAAAAAGTGAAAACAAATAAATAGTGGGCGTATTTGTGAAAAATATACCAAGTTTAAAAAAAAAGTAACAAGGAAAAGGTTCTTGGTGTTGTACTAGCCATTGCCATAATAAAAAAAAACTGGAAACCAACAACTAAAACAAAATTAAAAAATTTTCACGTTCTTTTGCCAAAGATTTTATTGTTTACAAACTTATTTGTGATGCTAACTGGATCTATTTATACACTATATTCAGCGGTTTTCTGTTATTTTACGAGTTTTGCCTTTAAAAAGTTAGCATTAATAAGAAAAACGCAACCCTGATCTAATGAAGTAGAATAGTTTTTGAAAAATTTCAAAACATAAAGAGAGGCGTAAGACTGTCAAATTTCCATCCGTATTTTCTCTCAATGTCGGAGAGTTTCATTATATATTATGTTTAGACGATACTACTTGTACTCTTCTACACAAGAATTTGACATGTGGTATTACTTGTAATGTAATGTAAACCGCCCTTTAGCAGTTGAGTCAAACACAACTAAAAATCGTTGTGTTCCACAACACCAAAATATAAATTGGTTGAGTCAAAGTCGGGTTGGCTGACAGACGACCAAACTTAGTTGAGTTGAGAACGGCAATAGGGGCATAAAGTTCTTTGATTTTATTCATTCCCTCCCATGGATTGTTGTTCAAGCATATGAATAAAACATGTTCGATCACCATACTCGCAACTGAATGTTCACCAGCACTATGTTAATTTTTTCCTGTTAAGTGATTAAATGTGAATAAAACATGTTCGATCACTAGACTCACAACTGAATAAAATAAGCGTTCGGCAGCGTGATGATGATTTTATTCAACACTGAGTTTTTTTTTTTTTTTGATAATTAAATATAAATAAGATTTTTGGTGTATAACGAATGCCTTTGCAGTCAAATCATCAAATTTGTTAAAATTCGCTATTTATTTTAAATCAGTGCTCGAAAATATACTGAACATTATTTTGTGTATTGTACACACACGCAGATACTATGTATATCTATTATTTTAGTGTTTGTGTATTTTTACACAACCCGAATAAAATACATAACGATTTTTTAACACAAGTAACAAACATTACGTAGCGTTCTCATTTTCGTTCTAAAACAGTACAATTATAGTGGTTGTGTTCTACAATATGTTTTAGCGTTCTGTAGTTTTTTTTTTTCATGCATATGTATGCAGTTTAAAATGAAACCCTAAACGAATACTAATAGCAAATGCACAAACTATACAAATGTGTTGAACCTAACACAAAGAAGTTTGTTGTTTGTACACGAAAAACCAAACACAATTAAATGTTTTGATCTTTATGTTGAGTTTGTTCAGTACAGTATTCTCGTTGTGTAGAAAGATCACAAACAGAATAACAGTACTTTTATTTATTTTTTTTTTTTTTTTTTTTTTATTTACTACACAAAAACACTATTTGCGTTTGTATATTCAATATTCTACGGTAAAAAACAATTAAGTACATTATATGAGGTAAATTTTCGAACATTGCTGTGCATATATGTAATCACCGAACGCTGAATAACAATTCGGATGTTTGTTCGCTCCGATCAACAACGATTATTTTGAAGAAGAACAACACATAATTTATATTTTTTACAATACATTACTTTATACAATTTCAGAAAATCGCCTAGTTGTGTTCTTTAAGAAAAACTATTTTTTTTTCAAAGTTTTTAGGCGCCAAAAAAATGCATTAATTATTTTATTTTTGCAAAAATTGCAAATAAAAAAACTTTTCAAACTCTGAATCTAGTTTTAAAAGTGACAACTTCAACTTTCGAAAAAGGTTACACCCGTTCCAATAAATTAGTTTATTGTTGCTAAAACATTGCATAAATTATATTTTAAGCTATTCCCAAAAATAAGTTAGTTTCAAAAATGCCAAATTCAAATTAGATTACGAAAAATACTCAATTTCATGTAACTTCTAGTTCCAACGGTTCAAATTTAAACAAAATCACTGTAACAGTGTTACCACACTTCAAACAAATTTTCGAAAAAGTTCACACCCGTTCCAATAAATTAGTTTATAATTGCTAAAACATTGCGTAAATTATATTTTAAGCTGTTCCCAAAAATAGAAAAAAAAACTATTCAAACTCGTCAACAACTTTTCGAAGCCAGTTTAAAAGATGCCATCTTCAAATTAGATTAGGAAAAATACTCAATTTCATGTAACTTCTACTTCCAACGGTTAGAATTTGAACAAAAATCACTGTAACAGTGTTACCACACCACCTATTCCGACATGGAAACTATTTCTTCAAGAGAATTCAAAATGTGGAAAGTATCAAAAAAAATCTGGGTCCCATTTTCAAACTAGAAAGATCTCTGAGGCTATAAACATGCGTTCTGGAACTAAACATTACTTTATTGTTCTATAATTTGTATTCACTATTGTTTTTGTTTTTTTTTTTTTTGTAATATATAAAATAACTAATTTATTAATAAATTATGTGTAATGATGAAACAGTATTATTTTCTGGTGTCAGGACAGTTTTTTTTTTTTATTTTGTTTTTATTTTTATTTTTTTCTGTCTACTTATGTATTTTATGATTATTATTAATACCTATCAATTCTAACTAACAACTAAACATTTGTTTTTGTTATATGTATATGTAAATATAGTTCCATATGTCAAGTTAAATTTTTTGTTTTGTTTAAATTATTTATTATTTACAACTTATGTTTATTTTCTTTAATATACAAATTTTCGATCTGCTAAAGTCAAAAATGTAGATGAGTTAAATGAAAAAAAAAACAATAAAAAATTAAAAGCTGGAGTAAACGAAGAAGTTTATTTTATTAAGAAGAGTCTGATTTTAGTTTTGAAGGCTGAAGAAGCTCATTAAAATGTCTTGCAAACTTTAGTGGTCTAGAAACCATTTTGTTGTACATTTCTTTAGTTCTTTCAATAAAATATACAACATGTCAATAACATTGTTATTACAAAAAAATTAATAGAGTTTAAAAATTTTGAATTTTCAAATAAATTTTCTTTAAAAAGTCTGCGGACAATTTACGGCATTCGATATCGATCGAAATTTTAATAGAATTAAGATGGAAAATTCGATCGATATCGAGTGTCGTAATTTCCCCCTGTAGTATTATTTCCGCTTGCAATGTTTAAAAAACCGAATGAAAATTAATAAAGGCTTCATTAGTCTTCACTTTCTGTTGTCGTTCTGTTACTTTCTGTTCTGTGAATGCACTTTTGTAGTTACTTTTTCCGTAGAAACGCACATATTATTACTTTTCTTTGAAAGCATATATTCTCCATTGCTTATTTTTCTAATATATTATTTATCTGTATTCCACAAATAAAGTAAATAAATAGTTTAAACATATTACAATAATTTAATAATGATTTTTTGTTGAGAGATTATCAGCTATTTCTAGCTTTTACTTAAGATTCGTCCGCAACAGAACGGAACGGAACAGAAAACCTAACTGCATGTACACATTTCTATTTGTCAAAAATAGATCAGCTGTTTTGTAACAGAACGGAAAGTAAAGAAAGAAAAAAGACATCAGCAGGCTATATATACTAAAATCTGACAAAACTATATACACACTTTTAATGTTTTAAACACATAGGCGACAGAGACAACACATCTACACGACTACAAATACCTTAGGCTAAAACCGTTACCGTCTCTTCAGCAACTTAATTACTTTGAAGACAGTTAGATCGTAAACTTTTATATTGTTTTCGAAATAGTTAGTTTACTTTTATAAAAACAAATAAATTGGAATTTTTTAATTTTGTGATATTTTCTTCTGTTGAATAAAATAAAATTGACGTATACAAAAATGTCAATAAGCCCAAAGGCTATCGTGTAGCCAGGAACCTACGATGGCGTCAAAATAATCGTCTTCTTTATTATCGTCTATATGTTTAATGCATAAAAGGCGATTTTCACGCCATTAAAGCTATACGTGACTGTCGCCAACTTAGGCCATTTTTTTGTTAGCGATAAGGAATTTATAATAAATAAGAGCTGAGATAGAAATAGAGAGAGAGAACATTTATTTTATTTCTAACAGAAGAAAATAATAAAAGAATATCACAAAATTATTATATAAATTAATCCACCTGCAGTTTCACGTAATAACTACTATTTTTTGAAGAAGTAATTTAATTTTCATAAAAGTGACGCCACTTGAATGTGTTCCTACAACAATACCAGCTGCTTAAGATGTAGCTGTCGTTTTCAATTTAATTAAGTAGCTGACAACACGGCAACAATTACAGGCAGGAAAATTTGTAGTTGTGCAGCCTATTATTAATACGTTATGCTTTAAACACTTAGACGAAATCGGATAAACGGCTACACGATTAGAAACGACATTGGTTACAATTGTCGCCGTGTAGTCAGTCATATATGTTTGCCTTTATAAAAGTAAAATTTTTTTTAAATACTTTTATTACATCAAAACAAATAATTATATTTTCTCAAAATTCCCAAAATTACCTCAAAATCTTCGGTTGAATAACAGCTCTCATTAATTGCTCAATTGACGCTTACAAAAATAGCAATTGGTCTATAGCCACAAAAAACTGTGGTCATGTAGCTATTATAATAAAATAATCGTCTACTATAAACATATGTATTTTAATTATGAAAAGTTGCTGTCGGTAGCTTGCTGCTTTCTATTTGTTTATTGCATTAAGTTTATAAAAAATTTGCAATTTGTTTTATTAAAACTCTGCAATTTATCTTATTAATCATGGTGTGTATCTAACACTACAGAGTTTTAGTTTAAACACACGAAGATAAGCATTAGATAACAATTTTAGATTACTCAGACTCGAAGCAAATTTAGTCGAATTAAAAACAATTCAGACTAGATACAGTCCTTAAAACCCTTCAGTTAGGCTCTAACTATTTAAATCCGCTTCGTTTATATATGTATATTTAATACACTTAAAATGCGATCAATTAGAAACAAAGTTATTGCACAATAACTTACAATTCATTTGAAAGTCTGCTTCAGAATTGATTCAATAAAGTAGAAGTGTTTATTTAGTAATAATCTCAAAATGTTCTAGTGAAAAATGTTAAAACTTAAATTGAACTTTTACTTTAAATTTTACAATTTGCATTACAATTATACCTTTCTAACTCACTCAGTCACTCACTCCCTCTGCTTTCAATAGAACAAAAAGATAATAAACCAAAGATTTCAAATGGCAGCTTAAATAAGTTTTGATATAATTGGATAAACAATAATTGGATGCTCTTTAAAAACCAATAAAAAAGAAACCACAAATAATATACACACGCACAACAATAACATCAACAAACAAACAGCCAATCCAATTCTGCTTTTTTAATATTACAAGACTGCAAATTAATACTGTTTTCTATTTTTCCGAAACTTAAATCAACATCATGAGGCAGCAGAAGATTCACGCAAAGATTTTGTAGAACCGTTTCCACTTTCACCTCCGCCTTGTGTTGGTGGTTGTGTGGTGTTCGCTGTACGTGGGGTTTTCAAAAGCCAACGATGTAAGGTATTGAGTGAGCTTGAGGCTTTTGTTGGAGTTTCGTTGGCTTTTTGTCCCATCCTTTTGTTACTGATGATTGCTGCTCGAGTTTGGGAAGTACTAGTGGGAGTTTTGTGGGCGCCTACTGATCTATTGCCATAGTCATCTTCCGATTTTTGGGTATGTTGATTTTTATTCAGTTTTCCTACTGAATGATGTTGTCTGGTGTTAGTTGGCAAAACTGGACTTTCGTCTAGAGTCCAGAGATTTATTTTTACTGATCCTCTAGATCGTGTTCTTGGCGTGTGATTATCGATTTGTAATTGTTGTTGGGGTGTACTGTTTGCTGTCTGATTTCTAAGACTAGAATGTAAGCTCGAATTGGATTTAGCAGCTGACACAGGGGTTTTCTTAAGGGTGGAATTGGATCGTGATAAACTGTCATTGTCTTCGGATTCTGATTCATCGGATACATTATAGTAAGTAGAATTTGTGGTGGTATCTTGATTGTGTGCAGCAAAGGCATCCATACTGGAAGAATTGCCAACATCAGAGGGATGACGCTGCTGTTGATGTTGGAGATTTTCATCAACACTATTATTATCACCAGCAGTAGCATAACTTGATTTATCATCATCATCTTCTTCATCCTCATCCCCATCATGTTCGGCAGTTTGCTTTTCCTCTTTCTCATCGTCTGATTCTTTCTCATCTATTTTCATAGTTTTACCTCCACGAGTTCTTACCGTCAAATTACGTATAGCTCTACCACTCGTTAATTTTGTTGCACTGACCACATGTCTTGTTTGGTTTTCTTCATCTTCATCTTCTAAATCCATATCATTATCTTCAGCACTTTCTGCCTTATTCTCTTCCTCCTCCTCCACGTCTTCCTCGTCATCAGTTTCGTCATGTTCATTATTCTCCCTGCTTTCCTCATCTTCGCTACAATGCTTTTCTTCCTTTTCATCTTCATCCTCTTCTTGTTCTTCTTTTAGAGCCGCCTTTCTGGGGCTATGTCTCAAAACTCTACATGTTGTATTTGTATTCGTCATTGTAGCTCTTCTCTTTGCTATGGAAGCTGAAGCAACTTTGCCCGGACTCGCACTCAATTTACGCTTTCTTTTCTTCTCTTCCTCTTTCTTGCGCAACATTTCCTGTCTCTTTTGTTGCATACGTTTTTGTGCAAAAGTTAAAAGTTTTTGATTTTTTACTCCTGTTTGAATTTTTGGTTTAGAACTTGTTTCCAACAAATCGTTCACTGATGCTGCCGCAGCCATTGATGTGCGTGTGGTCTTTCTATTGGTCACATTACAAGAAGACTTTTGAATTTTAGCCTGTGATTTTGTTCGGCTTGTCAAAGCCTTCTTGCTAGATTTATTTAAACTGCCACGTGGCGCTAAAGGTCCGCTAAGGGATCTTAGTTTTCGTCTATTTGTTGTCATTTCTTCCTCTTCGTAGTCTATAACTTTTCTAACATTTTTGATTTTATTACAGTGTTTAACAATTTTCTTTCCTAAGTCCTGCTCTTCATCACCATTCTCTTCCGTTGATTCATCCTCACTGACATCTAACTCTTTTTCCTCTTCAAATTGACTATCCTCTTCATTTTCGTCTTGTTCTGTATTTGAATTTTGAAGTTTTTCTTCCTCGTCACTATCATCTTCACTACCACTACTACTACTACTGTTACTACGATTACTGCTTTCTTCCTGGCTGCTGTTGTCAAAACTGTTATCCCTACCTTTTCGTTTTCTTACGCTTCGTTTATCTTGTCGGGTTATTTTATTCGTTGAGGTCTTATTTTGTTGCCTAGTATGTCGTCTTCTTAACTCTAATTGCCTACGATTACGTTGTTCTTTAGCCCCCGCTGAGGCTGTTGTTACTGTGGAGGAACCTTTGCGACTTCTAAGAGCCGCCAATCTCTGTTTGTTTCTTGGATTCTTACGATTAGCCGAAAAACTTATTTTATTTATATTTCTGTTACGTTTTGGGTTATTGTTCTTATTAATAGATGTTTTATTAACCTGATTAGTTGCATCCTTTCGTGAATAGGTTAATGGTTCCTCAGCACTCTCCTCTCGTTTCAGCAGTTCGGCTTCTTTTTGCAGTGCTGCCAGTCGATTCGCTTCCCATTCACGTTTTTGGGCCTCCAATTCGGCTTCAGCAGCACGTAACTGCTCTGCAGTCCAAGCAGCGCCTGTTTCTTCTACAAAGCGCATAGCATACCGTTCAATAGGCGACAGCTGAAATTGAAATTAGAAACAAAGTTATTAGAAAATCTTACAAATCTAGTAAAAAAAATTCTAGATTTTAGATGACGATATGTTTTAGAAACATTTTTTTCAAATTTTTATAAATTGTATGACGTTGAGTGATATAATCAAGCGTAGCAAAATTCCCTTTAACTATGTCTGAACGTCCATCCTTAAAGAAGGATTAATTTAGGCACCAAATATTCATATTAGAATTTAATTTATAGAAAATTCAAAAATTAAATATTCAGTGCCATTCAATGGAACCAATTTGTAACTGATAATTGAGTGATTTAATCAATTAACAAGACCACGCAAAATCGTTCTAGGAAAGATATGAATGTTATGTGAATACTATCGATCTAAGTTAAATATTAGACTGTCACTATTGCTGTTTTCTAGATATAGGAAAATGACCTTGAACCCAATCCCCCGTCCTACCCACAAACCTTTAAATCAAAAACATTCTTTATTCTCAGAGTACAAAATTTCAACACTCTATTTCAGTTTCCTTGGTTCACGATAAAACTTTTTCACTTTGCTCGACTATGAGCAATAATATAAGCGTTACTTGTTACTTGTATGTATACAATTTCAAAACCCTACCTGTTCCCAAATTACATAACGATAAATGTGCATATATGTACTATTTTGTATGGAAGGTACCAAACCTGCTTTTTCAATACAGTAAGTTTTATTTTTTTGATGGAATTACCACATTTTAACCCAGCCTGCTATTTTTGCTAGACTATGCACATTAATATGAGGGTTATATGTGCAAAATTGTAGTTCTTTACTTACACAATATTTTTACTTTGTATGGGAAGTATCACATCCACTGTTCGAATTTATCCAGTTTTTTTTTTTTCTCTCGCCCACATTTATAAGGGGTTTAATTGGTACAAAATGTTATCACGCTACATGTTATAAACAAACACAGTTTTTGCTTTATATTATTAGACGTTGAGTGATACAATCAAGCGTAGTAAAAATCGCTTTGACTATGTCTGAGCGTCTATCTCAATTAGATTGATATGGGCATCAACTATTCATGTTAAAATTTAATTTATAGAAAATGTTTAACCTTAAATATCTCATGCCATCTATAAATACTAAATTTGCACTTAAAGCATAGCAAAATCAACCATCAGTTGCGAGGATTGCGCATTGATGACTTATATCCTGCCTTAGCGGAAGGAAAGTTTTTAATCTAGTATTTGAAGAGGAAATTAATAAATTTTATCGAACATGTTTTGACACTCGCTCGATTGTCCAAATAACAAGCGATTTGTAATATACAAATTTATGTCTGCAGTGTACGCGTTTTGCTTGCGATTTTCTATTTTAGAAGTTAAGTTCGAGAAGATACAAAAATATGTTTTCGCTTTGTAAAACAAAAGCCAATGTTCTGTAATCCGAAACCGAGTGAAATTGAAATCGAATAAATTTTTAAAGAAAAATATAACTTAGTTGCGCCTGTTATTTGAAAACATTAGCAATCAAGGAAGTTATGTAAATGGTCTTTAATCAAATGTATAAAAAATAATATCAAAATGTTTTAAGATTTAAAAGTTATGACAATTTAAAATTTTATTCGGATTCAATTTCACTTGGTTTTGGATTACAGAACATACCCGATTACCAAGGTTCTTGTTAAGTGTGATTGTGGGTGAATAGGTAGTGTCAAGACGTATTTACGTTACACGGTGGCATCGCTAGAGCTAAAATACAACATACAACAACAGCATGCAGTTTTGTTTGTGTAATGAGCTAGATAACAGAATGAGGTAGATAACAGAAACAGAATCAAAAATTCAAAATAAAAAGTTTTGAAATTTTAGCACAATTAAAATTACACTTTTTACAAAGAAAAAAAGGAAAATAAAAAATTGTATATATAGTCGAAGTTTCCTATAATGAATCTACATGGGGAGAGAAAATCGCTTCATTGTATAGAAAATTCAAATTTAAATCCTCAAATTGTTTCTTTGTTAAGAAAAATTACTTATATGGAAATTCACTATAAAGAAATGAAAATACACTGACATTGAAACGAAAAAGCTGTGTTTTTTAAATGAATACATAATAGGGGCTTCATTTTATAGAAGTTCACTGTATAAACACGTTTTTGACATTCTCTGGCGCAAATGTAATTCGAGCAAAAAATAGTCAGCTGCCTTAGTGAATCGAACCGTTGTGGGTTCGATTCCCACAAAAGACTCTGAGTGTTTCACTACAACGAGTCAATGTCTTCGTTATTATGTTCGATAACTAAGTTAGATCAATTGTAATTGTATTCTAACATTTAATAAAAACAATATAAAAAGGGCTCGAAATGAGCTCGAAAAATAATTTTCAACTGATTTTTTCAGCAGGATTTTATAGGGTTGTACATTTTCTTATTTTTCTTATTATTCGGGGCTTTTGGCTGATGAGCTAGCAAATAAAAATAGTCATTCTGAACTAAAAAGCACCTACTATGCAATTTTTAATTAGTTCGCAAATGATTGTCCTTTGTTCCCTTTGTAATATTGTTATTTTGGCCCTGTTTGGGCTTCATATTACGAAATGAAATAAATAAATAATACAAGTTAATTTAAAGTCAATCTTATATAGAAATTGAAAGAAAATAATAAATTAAATCTAACACAATTATGTATGTATTGTAGATAAACATTTCTTGTTATTAAGCAAAATACCTGTTTGACTAAATTTTGCATTTCCAAATCGGCTCTACTAAGTTCAACATTAACATCGGCCGCTGTTGTGGCTTCGTCCAACGGAATGTTTTCATCAAATTCAGCTAAATCTGCAGCTACCTCAGCCTTAGCCGTTTTAGTGGCCTGTACATCTTGCTCGTCTTCGGCAGCGGCTAAAGCAGATTCGAAAACTTTCAACGACTGCTTTTCTAAATCAATTTCGGGACTTTCTAATAATGCAGTTGATGTAGAAGGCTTATCTAACAATTCCTGTTGAGTGGTTGTTACGACTGATGTCGCAACACCTGATGTAGTATTGGTTTCAACCATTTGTTGTTGTGTTTCCACATTGAAGAGATCTTTAATGGTGGAACTCTTAAAGAACGATGTTGTAAAGTTGCCACCTTCAATGGCCATATCGCTAAGCATACGTTTTTGATTGGCCTTCTTGAGTATATTAACTTCGATGGTTTTCTCCGAAACCAATCGATAGATGTGTACATCCCTGGTTTGTCCTATGCGATGACAGCGGTCCTGCGCCTGCGCATCCATGGTGGGATTCCAGTCTGAATCGTAAAATATCACAGTATCCGCTCCAGTCAGATTTATGCCAACACCTCCAGATCGCGTTGAAAGTATAAAGCAAAATACGCGTTTGTCGGTATTAAAACGTTCCATAAGCAGTTGTCTTTGTTCGACTTTGGTGGCACCGTCCAAACGCAAATAGATGTGACCATGATAGTTTAGGAAAGCCTCCAACACATCCAACATTTTAGTCATTTGTGTAAAGATCAATACCCGGTGATGGCCTGACTTTAATTGTTTCAACAAACCATCCAGGGTCTGAAGTTTACCGCAGTCGTATTGTATGAGGCGAGGATCTGGAAACTGAGTTGTCATGGCCGATATAATCGGATGTAACATGGACAATTTTGGTGACATTTCGTTTTGTATGCATCTCTCGGATTCTTGTTCTTTTAAAAAACGCGAAGACGTTAAATTATTGACGTAGAATCGTATGCGAGGTGCACAAGCGGACGGTACATAAATCACGAAATTTTGAAATATTCTCTTAAGGTCTGCACAACGTTGTTCGTAGGATTTTAAAATTTTATTTAAAGTCCAATTATCCTGTCGTCTTGTCATGGCAGTAGAGCAATTTGTTAAACCTCTCGTTTGCCAATTGGAGTATTTCAAAAGATGACTTGCTGTTTTGCATTGTTCAATGGATACGCGACAATCGGAACCATAGATGGGTGTAGCTTCCGTGCGCCTCTTATTTATATTGGCCATCAGCTTAAGACGAGCCAATCTTTGTTCTTTGCGGTGTTGTAGGATATCGGTCATATTATAAATGGGATCCAATTCAGACGAAGTATCTTCATCTACATCGTCTTTGGGTTCAGTCTTAACAGTTACATCATTATTAAGCCTAGACGAATTTGTCGTCCTTTCTAACATGGTATTTGTTTTAACCTGCTTCGCCAGAGCTGCAACCAAAGCTTTATCATCTTTTGATCTTTCAGTTTTAACTGTTGCCTTCAAGGTTTCACCATTTATGGTGTCCTGTAGTTTTAATTGTTTCGCTGGTGTTGGGCCCATCGCAGCATCTGTCATCGAAACGTCTCGCGATCGAGTAGTAATGCATGCTGGTGTTATTGGTCCCAATTTAGGTGCACCCACTGGATTTATAACATTGTTAATGCGTTTACCTATTCGACTATTTGCTGTTTCTGCAACTCCTGCTCCGACGGCCGGCAATGCAGCTAGTGCTGGATTAACTGGCACAAATTTATTGCCTTCACGTCTCATGGCTGGACTTGATCCCACCTTTACCGTTTGTCTGGCATGCGTATTTATACTTTGTTGTACCTTAACATCTCTGACACGTATGTGGAATTTATATTTTCCCGTTGGACATCTCGGTGCAGGTTCGGGTATTGAATCAATTTCCTCGATTAATTTACGTGGCGCTGCCAGTAGTCGAGACTTGTGTGATACATACGCTGTCAATGTCAATTCTAACTCAATTAGTAATAAATTAAGGGTGTGTAGGTCAATTTGCTATAGATGAAATAAAATAAAATTTATAAAGGAAATTAATGAAGTTAAGTTTTCTGAAAGGAAGCAACTTTTGTAAACTTTTCTAACTGCAAATTAATAAAATTTTTATATTTAATGACAACATGTGTTATATTATTAATAAAATTTTACATTTCACTCACCGTAAATGGATCGTATTCCATTAAATCACATATCAAACGAGATGTTTCAAATGAAATGCCCTCCATTTGAAAGGGCGACAATGTGGGTCGAACTTCAAACATATTCGGATGATTACAAACCTTTCGCAATTGCATGAGAACATTTATGACACTTAATAAATTGCCTGTCGACAAAGTTTCTCTTGTTCTATAAAAAATACGAATTTAAAATTACTTTTAAAATATTTGATAGAAAAGAATCATCTTACTTGGATCGACTCATGAAATCATCGTATAAATAACGCTGGCGACTTGATAGGCGGCACATAACTATATGCTCATATTTTTTGGGCATTTGTTTTTCGACTTCCTTCTTTAGACGTCTCAGCAAGAAGGGTCTTATTACTTTATGCAGCCTTTGTATTAGCTGTTCATTATATTCCATATTGCCTTCAATCATGCCAGTCATTGGATTCGAGAACCATTCTTTAAATTCACGATGTGAAGAAAAGACGTAGGGCATTAGAAAATGCATCAATGACCATAATTCCATTAGGTCGTTTTGCAGAGGAGTGCCGGTTAAGAGGAGTCGTCTGTAAAGATATTTTTTTTTTTTTTTTGTAATTATTTATTTATTTTTTTGTTCCACCGATTAGTCACTACTAGAGGCTTCTGTCTGATTGGGTAGTAGAGAGAACTGACCGGTCTTTGGAAGTTAGGGAAGATTGCAGTCTCACGGGCAATTTAGCCCCGACTTGAAGCTGTAAAAATTAAGCTACTATTAGGTTTGGACAGGAAAGTTGTGAGAGGTGTGATCACTGGCCATAGCGCCATTAGAGCAAGAACCAGTAGATAGTTTACGGGTACATCGGACTTCTGTATTCCGTTATTAAAAGACCACAGACATAGATGGCTAGGTCAACGATATTCCGCAGTGCAAACTCGAAGATGTCGTCGGCTTCATCCAGGAAATCGGGTGGTTGAGGAAATGTGCCATTACTGGACAACAGTGAGCAGTTCATAACAAAAACTGCACACAGCTATATATATCAGTTCTATCGTAAGTGTTGTGTAGTAATAAACCTTACACTACACTAATATCGTTACGGGTTATTGCCTGTGAAGTTCCGACAAAGGATTTAGTACTATGTACTTTGAAATACCTTGGTGTCAAGGTAACCTCTCGAAAGCCTAATGCTTGCTTTGCAGCCCTGTCTGCCAACTCATTGCCTGCGATGTCAATATGTGAAGGTATCCACAGCAGAATAACCTGGCTCCCGGTGTCAGGAAGTTTTATAACATCATCATGTACTTTCGTATTTAAATAATCTTTAGATAGTCTGGTTAAACACAGTTTGTATTAAGTTAATTAAATTTTTTTCACCAGTACATAAAATACTGTTCTCATACCTTTCGGTGAAGACCGTTGCAGATTGGGGTATTTTGCTTAGCTTGTATTGGCTCTTTATTGAGCGCCCCTAGATTAATGAAACTTGACAGAAAAATCTCTTATGGTCATAGGCTTTTAAAGCTATAAAATTAAAAAAATTCGGACCACGGAGAAAAAAGTTCCCTTAGAAGAACTAATTCTACCTCTGAAAAATTCTGAAATTTTTTAAGTTTTCTCATACTTTTGTTTAACAAATGCAACTTTTATTTATAGTCAGCGAATGTTCAAAAACCTGGAGATTTTAAAATGCCATTTTTCGCCCCGCCCCCTTTTGTGGGGGGCGGCATAAAATATTATTTGCATAAATAATGTAATTATTTAAAGAAATGGATTACATACGCCTTAACACCATAAAAATTTAATTTTTATGGGCAGTATACGGCCAATCACGCCCCCCGAAACGTCCATGTAATTTTACAAAAAAATTTTTTTTTGCAAATTCCAAAAAATATTCATTTTTAAGCTTTTATGTCGAAGAGAAGGATATTAATAAGTGATTTTTGTAATTTATTATTTATAGTATTTAACTTATCTGAAAATAATTACTTTATTCATAACTAATTGAAAGTAATCACTTTAATACTCATTTTATACTGCTTCAGATATGATTTATGTAATTACAGTCAAACTTCTATAACCCGAGCTTCTCTAATTCGAATTTTCTGTAATTCGAACAAATTAGAATGGCAGTAGGCTTAAGGCAACAAATAACATACAATTACTTTTCCGTAACTCGAACTTCCATAAATCGAAGTTCTCAATAACTCGAACGAAACACATATAAATGAATTCTATAACTCGGACTATTTTTTTACATATTTGGTTGGTTTGTTGATTTTGTTTGTTTGTTTTGCTTTCTTTTGCTGGTTTGCATATTTCGCTGTCTCTTTATGGTACTTTACTGTTCCTTTGTACTTGTGTAAATATCATTTTTATTCACAAATGTAATTCGCCTGATAGTAAATGTTAAAATCGTATTTTTTATTATTATGGCATCTAAACGTGTTTTAAAATGTTTGTCTATTGAAGAAAAATATAAACTTATAAAAGAAATCAAAGGTGGGTTAAAGAAAAAAGAAGCAGCTGATAAATATGGTATACCAGCCACTACAGTCTCAACGATTTTTAAAAATAAAAATGCAATTTCGGCCAAAAAAAGTAAAAAGTTTTAACTAAAACACATGCTTGCAATTAACTCTTAAAGCAAATAAAATAATTCTGAAACTCGAAGTCTCCGTAAGTCGAAGTTTTTTTTTGGATAATGGAGATTCGAGTTATGGAAGTTCGACTGTACTTTATATGAAGGTACCCATCCCTGGGTAATTACTCAGAAACACAGGCTTTATATAAAAATCTAAAATTTGTATAAAATTCCAAAATTATTGTAGAGTACTGTAATAGCTGACAAAAATAAAAATTGCTGCCAACTTTGCAGTACTATTGAATCGGTAAAATTGCGTACTTTCACTACTTGTTCTCTCTCTTTCTTGGTAATGAGATATTTTTTACGGGAAAATAAATATCCTATATTTGAACCACGATACTAAGGTACCTCGCCATAAAATTTTATTAAAACTCATCCAACTGTTTTTACGTGATGCCAACACAAGAAGACAGGCAGTCAGAAAATCAGAGTTTTATTTTTAAATTTTATTTAAAAAAATAACAATTAATTTATTTAAAACAACTTAAAAACCAAAAATATTTTATGACCGACAAAAGGAAAAAAAGGTAAAATTTGGAAAAACACGAAATAGAAAAAATGGTGCAAAAACGCGCAACGTTTTTTTTAGTAGAAGATCGCAAAGTAGAGATCGCAAGTTTTGTAGTGATATATAACAATTTTAGGATCGAGATGGCCCTAACTCTCAAAAACCTTTTCACTATTTTTTTGACAAAAAAGTTACTAAAAAAAAATCATTTTTTTAATTTCAAACAAAATTCTTTATCATAAAAATTTCAAATTAAATTTTTCTAAAAATTAATATAATTAGCTGTTAATATAGCTTTTCACAGAAAAAAAAACAATAAAAATCTTTATTCAAATCTTTTAACATCGTAAAAAAAACAATAAAAACGTGCAATTTACTCGGCTTTCCTGATTTGAACGATGTCCCAAAACGACAAATCTTAAGCAAAAACCTTGAGAATGCACTAAACGATGCAGAATTTTAAATTGTCACTCGAGCTGCGTACTTAAATTTTTACATTTCTTAAATTTCATTTTTGGCCTAATGTCCGGGTAGATTGGCAAAATACTCCTCTGTGTGCGTCACTTGCTTTTTGTATAGTACGGTTGACAATAGCTTTCGATGCCAGAACTTAGTGAATAAAAAACTTTTATTAAAGAAGTGTTTTTTCTGCGGCTTATGTTAAACAGTGTATTAAATGTACATAAGTTTATGTTTAGTTTTTAATGTTTGATTTAGCATTAATGTACGATTTCAATGTTGAATAGAGTAAACAACAATAAATGCTTTTTTAATTCAAGAAATTGTTTAGCAGTTGTTTATTACGAACAATAAAAAAAACTAGCGAATGACGGACATCTCTAGTTGAGATGGCGAGACATTCCAACCTGGAACTCTTTTGGGTACGGGGAAATACACGGATGCCTGGAAATATATTGCGGATGAACTTTCTAGATCTGAAACCTGCCTTGAGGATCAGGATATATATCGACTAGTCGGCGTCGCGGTAAGCTGCTGTAAAGAACTATCAGCAGGAACTTCTGGGGTCGTGCAGACCAGATGGTCCAACGAGGTCACCTGCACGATATTGAAGTTCTTATGACCTCAGTATGATTGCAAGGATGCTGCAATCCTGCTGAGAATCCCTCGAGGGCAAATGGGCACACTGGTGGCTGTGCTTACAGGGCACACTTACAGGGTGTCCACGATAGGAGATTAAATCTCCCATAAAATTCTGTAGAAGTCGCCAGGATGAGGATGAGGGCGAGGTTCCTTGGCACTCCGCGGCTGCAAGACCTTGCAGACCTATCGGACTGCGATATTACTAGGATAAACTCATTTATCCGTGCTTTGGGATGGTTTTGCACTAGACAAAGTGTGGATATATAGCAATCTTAAGGATCCTACTGCTCATCGGCGTCACAAAGGAGTCCCAAAGGACCCAAGTGAGTCTGTTTTTTTTTTCGCAATGGCTTATAATTTGCCTCGAATAATTGTACTGCACACAAGATTATTTATAGAGAAAATTCCTTGGGTACTAAGTACCTATGACTTAAGTGAACTACGTAACTATTATTATCTATTTACTTTTTTCCTAACCTTACTTTCAAGAAAAGTACATTTTTGGTATCTGATGGAGTTTCAAACAAAACTCAATTTGGTTTATAATAAGCAATTTTCTGGAGTTCCGGCTTTATAAACAATGGTATTGGTAGTTTGGCAGTTATCGGATGAGACTCTAAAGACGTAAGCAGTAGAAAGTAATGGCAATATAAACTTATTTTTGTGACGAATAAAATCTATACTAGTGGCTGGCAGAGTAACAAAGAGGAATAAAAAAATAATTAAGATGATGGCTTTAACATGTTTTTAAAAACTAGATTTTTACATTATTATTTGGAGATTAAGGCGGTTTTATTTTACAAGGTGACAGTACTACAGCAACTTAATCAACATTTTAATAACTTTCGACAATTTTCATACATAAACAAAACACATACAAGATAATTAATATTCTATTGACAAAATGCGTATACAAAGAAGAGCAAAAAGTAATCAGTTGTGTAATCGTCGTCAATTTTAAATTTATTTATCTGATTTTTTTATAATAGGTCGTTTCATCTGAGCAAGTTATAAATTTTACTGATTATGAAAGTTTCTTTATTTTATTTTCATTTTTATTACAACCAATGTGTTGAACGAATGATTGCAATTTCTTTAAATATTTAAATAAACAAAAACTGTACTCCATAAAAGTAAGTGAGAACGATATCTAGTTTTAAAGTAAGAATTTTACATCAGTTTTTTATTAGTTTTTGTCGTCTAAATTTGTTTATACTATTTTTGTGCATATAAAAAATTGTTTTTAAGCTAACTTAGACAAAATTTATTTAAGCGCCCAAGCGTAGTCTCTTAACTAATTTAGCAGACGTTAAGTTACTGATTATGGCGCTAAGTATTTATAATAATTTAACTTCTGTAAAAAAAAATATCGCCTATCTAGACTAGATTAAGAAAATATAAAAGAGTTTGAAAAAAAATCGGTCCGTGAAATTGTTATATTTCTTTTATGAAGATTCAAGCACAGGCCTCAGAAATCAATAAAAATAAAGGTTGAAAATTTGCCCAGTTTCGGGAATAGAACAATCACTGGAGGAAATACTCGATTGTGCGACTACTAATAACATCACGAAAATCAAGAGAAGTCTGCAACAGCACAACATTCAGGATGTCTAGGTCTATATTTCACAAGTTTATTTTCTTTTGTAAATTTAAAAATTATTATTTTTATTATATCTTTTCCCTTTTAATATTAATTGTATTTAAATTCTACACTTTTTTTTTTTGAAATTTATATATGTATGTCTATATGTATGTGAATATTATAATACGAGCGCATATGGTCTTGTAACCGGCGCCCTTATTCTATATTTTATGAATTAATTTCTAAAATATTTTGTAAATAAATAAATAAATAAAGGTAATGTTTGTTAGAGCGGGTGGCGCTGAAATAGACAAAATATGCTTTGATTTGTTCACTAAGTCCAGATGTCAAAATATTCCAATTTATGGTCATATTTTAAAACAAATTACCCGTTCGAAGCATTTTGCTAGAGACGACTTCGTTGCATTCCAACAAATAAAAAACATTCTCCTAACCGGCCACCTCTACTTACCGAACAGAAATATCACGACGGTGAATTTAATTTTACTATAAAAAGAAAAACTTTTAAGTTGTTAAAAACATTTGATCTTCTTTTAATACCTCTGAACTTTTTGCAGATATGGAGTTATCTAAAAAAAATCATTCAACCAAGAAACATCCTAAAAAATGTATTACTATGGCGCCTATAACTAAAAAATAATCAAAACTAAAAGGTGTGCCGATATTAACGTGTTATTTACGTATTTGTCCCTTAGTTGTAAACCATAACAAGGAGACGGAGTATGTCCGCTATAAGAGGAAGTACAAAAATCAAAATTAAAGGATGTCCTAATAGTGACGTCTTCTTCAGGTATAATGCTTTATTTTAAATTTGCAAAAGTATGTTTAGCTGTGTCCGCTATAACAAGTACAAAAAATAAAACTAAAAATGAAAGGGCGACCGTATAGTGACACATGATTTTCATGCACATACATATATAACCTTATTTTTAAATAAACAGTGATAGGCAGACACCATAAATTTACACAATGGATGTAAAACTGTGAGCGCTATAACAAGTATAAAAAATAACATTAAAAATTAAAGGGTGCCAAATAGAAGACTTGATTGTGACTTATGTATATGAGCTTATCTTTAAAACCACAACAGGCACACATTAAACATTTTAAAACAAAAGTATTTAAAATATAAAAATTAAAAAGAGTGCCCCAAACAAGAGGAGCAAAAAAATTCAAATTTTGTACTTTTTTTAATATTTTTATAATTACTTCCTCCTTTTTTTAATTTTACTACAAGAAATATTTTTCCAGAATAAAAACATCTTCATGGCAACTGTACACAATATTATTTGAAAAATATGTTTGAAAATGTCAACAAAAGTCTAGTGGGTCGAACTTATATATAAACAATTTTCTTTCAATTTTAAAGTTTTCCAATATAAAATTATTAATATTTTCATTCAGTATTCAGTTAAGATTTTCTTGTTAATCGTGGTCGAATAAAATAAGTCAGTCTAATAAAACTTAAAAAAATTAAATAATAAAATACCAAATTGAATTTACTCACCTTTCTGTAGAAAAATTCAACAGCAACTGCCAACGCTGCGATTTAAAATTCTTAATATTTTGAGCCTCATCCAAAATTAGGTATTTCCATTTTTTACGACGAAAACTTTGTTGATCTTGTACCACCAGCTTATACGATGTTATACAAACATGGAAAGCATTTGGTTTAGTCCAACCAACACGTTTAAGTTTACGTTCTTTTTGCGAGCCGTAATAGGTGAGTATTTTAAAACCGGGACACCATTTTTTAAATTCCATTTCCCAATTCAACATTACGGAGGAAGGAACAACAATTAAATGTGGACCCCAGTTACCTTTGACACACGCCAAGTGAGCCAGCAGGGCAATGGTTTGTATGGTTTTTCCTAAGCCCATTTCGTCAGCCAAAATACCGTTGAGTTTGCGTTCATTCATAGTTACCAGCCAATCAAGACCAATATGTTGATACTCTCGCAACGAATGTTTGAGCAGAAAGGGTACAGGAGTAACGACATTAGTAGAAGATAAAGTATTGCCTTTGGGCTGTAATGATTCAGCCAAAGCGGCAGCATCTTTTATCATATCATCTTTACTACTATTGTTGGCATTAGAAGAATCTTCTAGCAGACTTTTGAGGCCATCATCTTGTTCATTTTCTTCAGTTTCGTCCGCTTCCTCCTCATCTTCAATTTCACTATCACTTTCACTATCCTCTTCTTCCTCCGTCTCATCCTCTTCATCGGCCGTAGAATCGTCATCAGAATCTCTCATGGCCCTACTAATCACTTCATCCTCATCTTCAAAATCTACTACTTTTTTTCTTTTCGACGAGGTAGTGGCCACCGTCGTCTCATTATGGACTTGTCTGGATTTATATTTAGCGATTAGCTCTTCAACTGTTAAGTCATTGTCAGCCTCCAGTTCATCGATTTCTTTTTGATGATCTACATCCATTTCTTCTTCCTCTTGTTTACTTATCGTATTCTCATCATCTTCACTGGTTTCATTGGCCTCAAACTCTCCATCATCGCTTTCAGTATCTTTTCTGCCGCCCGATTTAGAGGATACATTAGCAGTGGCAGATGACATTGTAGCCGTTTTATCCTCATCCAGAACAATTTTATCACGATTTTCCAAATAACCTTTAGGTAAATCTTTTAGAAAATCGTCCAAATCCATTTGAGACTCTTTTTCTAATGCCGCCACTTCTGCATCAACATCAGCATTGTCTTCTTCCTCAGCTATAGCTATAGTCTCCTCGTCATCTTCCGAACCAGAATTAGGACGAAATTCATCTGAAAAAATATTAAAACCGCAAATCATTTATTTAGCTCTGTGATCGTAATAACAAAAAATTTAAAAGCGTAGTTTATCATCTGACAAATGCTCGGAAAAAACGATCATCCTTTTATTTCCTTGAGCTTTCTCAAGAATCAGTGTGGGTTTGACATTAAATGAAATTTCTTTCTTAACTGTTTAATCTGCTACAATTTTAGGGGAATTTTACTTACCATCGGTGTTATCTCTTTTTGGTGATGATATTCTACTTGAATTCATGCTGGGATTAGCTGAAGCATCTATTATGGTCTTGTTCATACCCTCTGCCAGTTGCTGAGAGAATTTTTCTGTTTGATCGACAATAAACGACAAATGCTGGTCTAGGGCCTTTTTACGTTTCTCCTCTATTTTGGTGTGGTGTTTATACTCGACCAGCTTTTCAACATTGCCCCAAAACATTTTTACCTCTTTGGCTATGAAAGCAGCCACTCGTTTAAGATGAGCCTCTTGAGCCTTTTCGGCTTTCTGGGCCGCATTGGCTTTATCTTGGAAATATTTCTGTACCATTTTGGAACATTTCTTGGCCGCAGCCTTTTTCCATTTACGTTCTTGGGCAAAATCGGCTGCCAGCCAAACCATTTCCTCAAGCAAATAATCCCAATGGGCCTTTGGTCGGGCAGGTTCCATTTGTTTGGGCAAACGTTTTTCAGTCCATAATCCCTCTCGCTGTAACTCCATAATTCGACGCATAACATCAACTTCCTGCTTGGCTTTAAAGGAAAATTCTTGATTACTATTTGGCGTGGTTGCCGCTGAGGAAGCTGCTGCTACATTACCCGCGCTCGCTGAACCAGCTGGCACTAATAAGCCACTCGGAGTGGGTGAATACAAAGGAGGAGGTGTATTTGAGCTAGAAATCACACCATTGCCATTACGTCGTAATGTTGTAGTACCTTGAGATGTACTGCAGGGTACCAAAGGCGTACCACCTAAGGAATAATTAAGAAGAAAATAACGATTTAGAGAAATGTGCAACAAAAGAAACAAATAAAACTTTTAAAAATTGTAGAGAAGATATTGGTAAAAAATATTTTATTTTATAGAAGACACTTATCATGCTTTATAACAGAAGTTTTCTAAATATATGTACATACATATGTTGTCATGCTTTCGATTATTCCAAGGTAGATTTATCTTACTAGGTAGTGGCGTCTCTACAACAAATACAACAATACAAAAACAATAAGGCATATTATTGTTAGTTTGTAGTTCAAAATGTCAAAAAAACATAGAAGAAAATTGAGAGGCGTATATGTGTTTTATTGCTTTCTCACTTCTGCACAATAAAATTTCTAAACACATATAACTTTTGACATGTCGAACTACTAAATCAGCTGAGCGAATGACACTACCTAGTAAGATAAAAATTTACCTTAGATTATTCTTTATAATACTAAAAACTTAAAACAAAATATGTTTCTGAAATATGTCAAATTTTAAAGAACTATTTTTAGAAAATCCTATATTCAAATTTATTTGACAATATAAATTTTCCCCTAACAAATATATTGCGCAGTGTAGTCTAGATGTTGTCGGCTTTATCAGGGAAATTAGGTTATCTGAATACAAATGTTATTTAAAGGGAGTTACAATGGATCCTCTGGGCCCCCGAGTGGAGTTGCATTTCATAAACACAACCCTTCTAACCCCAACTTAAGTCGCATGATGGTGCAACAAATATAAAATTTAAAATTTATGATTTACCGATAAAACTATTTAACGGCCATAGATTATCATCCCAGTCATTTATAATTTTTCCCACGAAATATTTCCGTTTTCATTATTTAATATAATGCTAATTACCCATAACGTTTTATAATAAAAATGAGTCACTGACTTTCCAATCGTGATTAATTCCCTCATCACGTCATCAAAACATTACTCTTAAATTGAATGGTTTTTCCCCGAACATTTTTCACTTTTCCCATAGTTTTTTTTTCACTTATAAATTATTTAGGACTAAATCGGTTAATAGAATGCAAGCCAAATGACGTTTTTGTAAACAATGGGAAATCACTGAGCACTTCCAGAATATATTATTACGCTATTAATAACTCTTATGTACTCAATTTTGCACCTCTGCATTTTATGAAAAACTTGAAGAAAAGAAATGAAAAATTACCGTTATTTTTCAATATTTTTGCTCGACATGTTCATGGTATGGGGTTGCCTTACGCCGTCAGACCTTGGACCACTAAAAAAAATTGTTAATATAATGAAGAAAGAAGACTATTTGAGGATTTTGAGACTCATCTTCCCGATTTTGTAGATAAGAACGCCTATCCTGCAGAAGAAGTCATTTTTCAGCAGGATGGTGATAAAAAAAACACACGTCCAAAATCGTGAAAGAATGAATGGCTTGGTGAGCAAAATTTTCAATTAATGCAGTGGCCAACACAAAGTCCCGACCTCAATCCGATTAAGAATTTGTGGTCAATCGTGAAGAGACGGTTGGGATAGTACCAATCAGCCCCAATTTGGACGAGCTTTGGCAGAATGGAAGAATATTGGTGGAGAGTATGCCAAATGGCGTAACTGATGTCTTACAAAATAAAGGGTTTTGGATTTTTCAACGGTGGAAAATTGAGTACATTGGAGTTGTTTTCGTTTTCTTATTTTTTTCTTTGAAATTGATGCTTTAAGTTTTGAATTTTACACTGTTTTGTTAAGTACCTAATATAAACTACAAAAAAATTTGAATTTGCTTTGTTACTTTTATTTCTATGACATAAAAAGAGCTCAAAGTACAAACTTGTACTTATTTGTGCACCTCACTGTATGTATGTTGAAAACAGCAACGGCCGAGTTTTTTAAATAATAAATCAAAATATTTATTTCTCGCAAAGTTGGGAAATTGCATATTTCAAAAATTTTTGAACATCTCTTGTGCTTCTTATTTTTATTTTACAAATTCTAATCAGAGTAATCATCTTTACATACATTTCAGTAAAAACTTTAAATCCGTTTTTTTTTTCGTTTTTCTAGCAACCATTTGACGATGTTCTAGCCAGAGTTATAAGGACAAGAAAAAGCTTTTTAGGTGCATAATTTAAATACCAGTGTAAATATAAAATCAAATTCAATTCTTCAACAACTTTCTCATTCAGACAAATGCCTCGCAAAAGCGAACATCCTGTTTTTAGTTTTGGTACATTAAGATTCTCACAAAAATAGCTCGAGTCTAACCAAAGTCAGTGACAATTTAGCATCATAATGAAAAATCATTAGGAATCAAAAGTGATACAAGGTATTGTAAACATTTTTGTTTTAACTTTAAATCTTAATATAAAAAAAGAAATAAACCAGAAGCTAAAAACGTTTTTAATATAGCAAGGTTACAAATTGTTTCACTTGGAGTTTAAGATCAATGTGACACAGAGTGCCCTTGCCGTTATTAAAAATAATATAAGATCAGGCAAACTAGCAGCAAAAGTCATGAACAAAAATATCAACCATAATATATTTACCAGCTTCTAAATATATATTCAAATTTATGAATTGTGAGCAGAGTAATCGTTTTTAAATATATTTCAATAAAAACTTTGCATCCGTTTTTATTTTTCTAGCAACCATTTGACGATTTTCTAGCCAGAGTTATAAGGACAAGAAAGTGCTTTTTAGGTGCATAATATTAAATAGCAATAATTATGATATCAAATTCAATCCTTCAACAACTTTCTCATTCAGACAAATGCCTCGCAAAAGCGAACATCCTGTTTTTAGTTTTGGTACATTAAGATTCTCACAAAAATAGCTCGAGTCTAACCAAAGTCAGTGACAATTTAGCATCATAATGAGAAATCATTAGGAATCAAAAGTGATACAAGGTATTGTAAACGTTTTTGTTTTAACTTTAAATCTTAATATAAAAAAAGAAATAAAGCAGAAGCTAAAAAGGTTTTTAATATAGCAAGGTTACAAATTGTTTCACTTGGTGTTTAAGATCAATGTGACACAGAGTGCCCTTGCCGTTATTAAAAATAATATAAGATCAGGCAACTAGCAGCAAAAGTCATAAACAAACAAAAAACCAGCTTCTAAATATATATTAAAATTTTTGAATTGTAATCAGAGTAATCGTTTTTACATGTCTTTCAGTAAAAACTTTGCATCCGTTTTATTTTTCTAGCAACCATTTGACGATTTTCTAGCCAGAGTTATAAGGACAAGAAAGTGCTTTTTAGGTGCATAATATTAAATACCAACAATTACTAATTAATCAAATTTGATTCTTTTACGACTTTCTCATTCAGACAAATGCCTCGCAAAAGCGAACATCCTGTTTTTAGTTTTGGCACATTAAGATTCTCACAAAAATAGCTCGAGTCTAACCAAAGTCAGTGACAATTTAGCATCATAATGAGAAATCATTAGGAATCAAAAGTGATACAAGGTATTGTAAACGTTTTTGTTTTAACTTTAAATCTTAATATAAAAAAAGAAATAAAGCAGAAGCTAAAAACGTTTTTAATATAGCAAGGTTACAAATTGTTTCACTTGGAGTTTAAGATCAATGTGACACAGAGTGCCCTTGCCGTTATTAAAAATAATATAAGATCAGGCAACTAGCAGCAAAAGTCATAAACAAACAAAAAACCAGCTTCTAAATATATATTAAAATTTATGAATTGTAATCAGAGTAATCGTTTTTACATGTCTTTCAGTAAAAACTTTGCATCCGTTTTTATTTTTCTAGCAACCATTTGACGATTTTCTAGCCAGAGTTATAAGGACAAGAAAGTGCTTTTTAGGTGCATAATATTAAATACCAACAATTAAGTACTAATTAATCAAATTTGATTCGTTTACGTCTTTCTCATTCAGACAAATGCCTCGCAAAAGCGAACATCATGTTTTTTAGTTTTGGCACATTAAGATTCTTACAAAAATAGTTCGAGTCTAACCAAAGTCAGTGACAATTTAGCATCATAATGAGAAATCATTAGGAATCAAATCAAAGGTGATACAAGGTATTGTAAACATTTTTGTTTAAACTTTAAATCTTAATATAAAAAAAAATAAAGCAGAAGCTAAAAATGTTTTTAATATAGCAAGGTTACAAATTGTGTCACTTGAAGTTTAAAATCAATGCGACACAGAGTGCCCTTGCAGCTGCTAAAAAGCAGGTAAGGTAAACTTACGTCAGAAGTCATAAGGGGAATTCACGGTTTGCTATTTTAGACCTTTTACACCTTGTAACTTTGGTAAATTTAAAATAACCTATGTATTTTGTTGTTGTTTATCAATATTTACCAAACCTACAAGATGTAAAAGGTCTACAAAGCAAACCGTGAATTCCGCTATAAACAAAGATATCAACCCTAATATATGTATGTATTTATCAGGTTTGAAATATATGTATAGTAAATCATAGAAATTTTACGAATTGTAATCAGAGTAATCGTTTTTACACATATTTCAATAAAAACTTTGCATCCGTTTTTATTTTTCTAGCAACCCTTTGACGATTTTTCTAGTTATAAGGACAAGAAAGTGCTTTTTAGGTGCATAATTTAAGTGGTAATAATTATAAAATCATATTTAATTCGTCAACAACTTTTTCATTCAGACAAATGCCTCGCAAAAGCGAACATCCTCTTATTAGTTTACTTAATAGTTTTTAAAAAGCTATTAAAATGTTGAGATAGTTTTGCACATTGTTGGGTGTCTCAATTGAAGCGGCATCAGCTGTGATGCAAGTAGCTCATGAGCATCACCAGGGCAGTTCCCAACCCAGAGCTGCAGCACAGAGACATATAACATAAAAAATCAATACTTCACCAAATCGAAAAAAACATAGAAACACAAAATAGGGAGAGCTAGATGGTGATATTTCCCACCTGCCCACCCGACCAGGGATACCTGCTCCATCGAAATATTTATTGGGTCCTTTAATCAACACCGCACAAGAAAACAACCGAATTACTTTTAGAACATGTGTATATTAAATTCATCTCTCACCCATCACAGCAATAAACAAACAAAAATAAAACAGCTGAAGAATTTACAAAACAACCACCACACTTCCTAACCGACAGTGATAACAAACAGTGTTCGTACACCGCCATACAAAGTATTACAAAGTGACACAGTAATAGATATATAATTAATTAAATTGCCTTAGTCAGTATGCCTATTTAATTATTATTATTTTTTATTTGCAGTTATCTTATGTTCCCTCAATTATGGCCTTATATCACTCGCAACAACATAAAGCATATCTTATCTGTAAATTAAATTAAATAATATTTAAAGTGCTTAATAATAATATTGCACCAATACAACTAATTGTTCGTATACTACCATTAAAAAATGAAATTTACTACGAAAAATAATGAAAAAATTAAACATTGTTTAATGGAAACTGACAACTAACTATTAAGTAAAAATAAAAAAAATAATCAAAATTACACATTGATAAAGCCAAATTTACTACTTAATCGAAAGCCAATTCTTTTTGAATAAGTTGGCCACAAAATTAAAAATAAATGAAAACAGGCTGCTTTTTAAGAAAAGGGGATGCGCTTTACGTTGAAATTAAAATTAAAGTCAAAATAGAAATATCAAAATAAAACAATTAAAAAAGTGACAGCTAATGAAAAAGTTTATAATAATGAACTTAAAAAAAAAATAGTCAATTACAAAACAAGAATTAAGATTTTTGATTGAAAAATGTTAGGAAAAAACGATAAGCACCTGGCACCAAAGGTACAGTAGTGTTTCCTACAGCAGGTGGGGCGGGTATTTGACCAAATACCATCCCGTGACGACCACCTAAAGGTCTACCCGGAATGTGACCTAAATTTTTGTTGTGATGTATTTATTTTAGATAAATAATGAATGATTATAAAAAAGTTGAACATTTTTTAAAAGGTGTAAATGAAAAGTGTTCACAAAAAAGAACAAATAAAATTAAGATATAAATACGAAGTGTTTAAAAAACATTTTAATAATTAAATAAAAAATTAAAAATAAATAAATAGTGTAAATGAAAAAAGTGTTCACAAAAAAAAGAACAGATAAAATTAAGTTATAAATACGAAAAGTGTTTAAAAACAATTTTAATAATTAAATAAAAAATAAGAAATATAACAAAGGCCTCTTTTTCTTACAATTCAAATGAGAAATTTTGTATTTTGGTGTTTTTTTAACAAAATATGTGTGAGATTACAAGTAGTAATGTGCTTTTTCTTTGTCAAGATGATCAAGGTGAAAAGTGATGAGAATTTAAAGCATTTTTATATAAAATAATTTCAAAATCAAAAAACTAAAATCAAAAGTAATTTGAGAAAATTTTGTTAAAAGAAACTCAAACGAAATAATATTTAAATTAAAATATTAACAAAAAAACTAATAATGTTCTTATAGAAAATAAAAAAAAAAAACAATTGTATGAAGACAGAAAAACATACCCTGCTGCGTTAACTGTTGTACGGCTGCAGGTAACTTTGTTGATACGGCTACTGGTGTAGCACCAACAGACGGTATTTTTATTTCCGCTCCCTGAGGAGGCAAAGGATTTCCACTGGCATCTGTGGCCGTTAACGCCTGCTGTTGTGTATTAAGCGTAGATATTGTTGAAGAGGCAGATGCAGATGCAGATAACGATGAAGTGGAGGATGAGGTGCTGGAAGTTGAGTATACAGTTGACGATGTTGCGTTAGTTGTGTGTTTGGTTGTACTGCTTGGCAGACGTCCATGATTTGAGACCAAAGAAGTATTTGTTGTTAAGGTTGAGGAGGAGATTGTCGATGACGACAATGCGGGTGATGATTGCGTTAAGGATGTTTGAATTAAAGATGCTGGATGAGATTGCGTATTCTGCAATAATAAAAAATCAAGTTATATTTACTTCTATATTAAAAAATATATCACATAGTTAAATGGTTCAACACCAAAAATTTACAAGTCATTATGAGAAAGTCCTCATATTGATAAAGGTAAAGATAAATTTCAAAAATTCTTTAAAATAAACATTTTAAAGTGCATTTTAAAATAATTTGTATAAAAGTCCTTAAAATAATAAAAAAAAATACTACTTCAGGACAATTTTAATGAGTTCGTTTTATTTTTAAACGGTACTTTTTTAAATATTTGATATAAATGGTACTATTTGAAAATAGTACCATTTTTAAGAGCATTTTCATTTTAAACAAAACATTCAGCAGAACTTCAAAAAAAGTTACCGTTTTCAACACACATTTTAAAAATATAAATTTTTGAATATTTTATAAAAAGTCAAACATTACCGTTTGTTGTGTTTGGGTTGCATTATTAGCACTATTTGAATAATTGATGCTAACACTGCTGCCGCTACCACCACAAGCAGTCACGCCAATAATCGTAGCTATATTATCAGCAACTGGTATTGATTGTTGCGACTGGAAGTGTTGCTGGTTTTGTTGTAACAGAGGATCCGCCACAGACACTGCACTAATATGACCAGTTGTTGATGTTGATACCGAAGATGTTCCCGTAGCTGTTGTTGCGGTGGTGGTTGATGTTGATGTGGCACTTGCAGTTGCAATTGCTGTTCTTTCATCGTTAACCAATTGTTCCAAACGATAAGCATTGCTAAAGGCGATGAACTGTGGGGTAGGTGCTTTTTTACGCCACGTAGGATAGTCCATCATATTGCCACCGGTTTGCAAATAAAACAATTCGGCGACATTTTCAGTATGTCTTAATAAAAAATTTAATGAAAAATAAGTAGATTTTAAAAACAAACTTAAAGAAGTACAAAAAAATCGGTAAAAAAAAAATAGAAAAAAGTGAAAAGAAAAGATGCACTTCATACAATTTCGAATTTTCACAAAATTTCGTATTTTCGAAACTAAGAAATTAATTTAATGTTCAATTGACATGAGAAGTGTAATTTTGTGGGAAAATGCAAAATATAAGTTTTTGTTAGAAATTAAGAACTTAATTTCGAATTTTCGAATTACTCTAAAGTCCAAATTAATACATTTTTTTTTTTATTAAAAATTCGGAATTTTCTTTTACGAGTAAAATAAATAATTACTAACTTTTCTTTTAGTCTACGTAAGCGTAAATATTTTTGTTCTAATATACGTTTCTTTACGGTTTGTATATCATGCGTCGTTGCTGTTGATGCTACTGCTTTTATTGCTGCCGTCAAGGGCAATGATGTTGAATTACTACTTATTAAAGAAGTTGTGGACAAAGACGATAATGGTGTCAAGTTGGACGTTGTGGCTACGGGTAACAAAGAACCTACTAAAGATGTTTTGTCACTGCTGGTTACACCACTAATTCCGGCTGCTGCTAAAATAGAATTATTTTCTTGAACTTGTTTCTGCAAATGAGGTTCGTCTAATCTTTGACGTTTGGTAAGGGGTGATAACGATGTATTACTATCAGAATTAATAGCTGCTAATGAACAAGGGTTTGAACTAAATTGTTGCTCTTGTGGTTGAGTATTTACTGAGGCTGTAGCAGTAGCAGCTGTTAGATCCGTTGTTGTTCGTATTGGCGTTTGAGGCATATGACCCTTAGACGGCGACGTTATTTGCAGTCCTGCTTTTGTTGTGTTTGTTGCTGATGGCGATAATGCTGTTGTGGAGGTTAAAGGTAATATTTCGGAAATATTTAATTGCTGCTGAGCAAAAGCTTGCTGAAAACTTCTTGGTATTGGACTGGTTGCTTGTTGTTGTTGTTGTTGTTGTTCTAAAGATGCAGAGGCAACAACTGCAGTTGTAGGCAACGTCAACGCTGAGCTTTGCTGATTAGCTGTGTTTGACGTGGCTTTAATTGAGTTTGTAACAATAGTTGTTGTTGATGATATGCGGTCTGGCACAGCAGGAGGGGCCGGGTTAGACCCTTGATGCCCCCCTCCTGCTGACTCACCTTCATTCATGTTTGATGCATCTAAAAAAAGCGGAGCATAAATAAAATATATTAGCAATTCTACCAAATTTCAAAATTTAAATATAACTGTAAACAAATAAATAATTCGCCATGTGTGATATGTGGTAAGTTTGACAGAGACATTGTGCATTGAATTGTTGTTAGGGTTCTGTGCCGAAAGTGTGCCTCAGGAACTCCACTAAAATTGCTCCGGTGTTCATTCGTTTGTCACACCTTAAAACAGAAGGTGTAGAACTTTGACCGCCACAACAATAAATAATAAAAATATAATTATGTTAAAAGCAAAGGGAACCCTGCCCTCCTCCTCCCCTAAAAAAAGACGTTTTGTTAATATAAATTGGAAGTTACCCTAAAAGAATGCTTATAATAAGCTTTCAATTATATTTGTTAACTTTATTTGTTACTATCTTTGAACGCCACGTCGTAGGCGTTCTGACAATATTTTGTTCGATTTTGCTTTAAAAGTAATCCACACCAAATTTTAAGACTTACTTTAGTCGTGCCTCTCTTATGGTTTATGTATTTTCTCTGTAATGAGGTACCCATCCCTGGATAAAAATCTAAAATTTATATAAAATTCTAAAATTATTATAGAGTTCTGTAAGTAGTGCTCATGATATCCAGCTGACAAAAATAAAAGGGGCTGTAAAGTTTACAGTACCTTTAAATCGGTTAAATGGCATACTTTCACTACTTTTTCTCTATTTTCTCTTGGAAATGAGATATTAATTTTTGAAGTCAGGCTGAAGTTCGTTTAATTCTTTCTATAATTGATAGCATCGGGCACATTACCAGACACTTTTACACTGCGATCTTAGTCAGTGTCATTTAGAAAATATGCAGCAGTAACCTTTTTTCTTCTTCATCGATATCAAGCCGAAGTCTTTCATCGTTCTGCACAATTGAAATCCCGCTTTTCATTTTACGATCTGTGTGAACATTTCATATTAACGACGTAAATCGAGGCACTAATTTCGAAATGAAGCAAACCGGGGTATTTTCTATAGAATTAGTAAATTTTATCTGTTGTATGCTACGGAATTAAGCAAAGTAATTTTGATTTAAATTTCATTAAAATAATAGCATTAATTCTGCAAAAAGTCTATGTTTTTACACTGATAAAAAAACGCAAGCAACGTTGCTTAAGTCTGTTTTAGTTGTTGTTGAAGAATTCTCTACTCGATTGGGATAGTAGGCGTGGATAGCTAGTTATTATATAAAATATAAAATACGTATTGAAATAAATACATAGGTTTATATGTATGTAAATTAGGGTGGGTCAACCGAAAAAATTCTCAGACTTTAACTGAAACACAATTATGTAACTAGTTTAGCAAAACTGCATTTTTATAAAAATACAAATATCTTGAAACTAGCACCAATTCAATAAAACGCAGTGCAAATTTGAATTAAGAGCCCCAAAAACCTTAGCAACATCTTTCATTTTATCCTGTCATTTTTATTAGCCACATCTTTTTATTAAGACTACCTACATCATTATATTAGATGCTCATTTAAAATTGTTGCAAAATCATATCACTCTTAAGTTTAGCTATTTAACTTAATAGTGTAAAGCGTTATTTTGCTCTTCATCTGGCAAAAAAAAAATAAATGTGTTATCTTGGCTTATCAAAAGATAACACAGAGTTATCTTGCCATCACCTCTCGTGTTTTTTATACTCTTTAGCACAGGTGAAATGGCTATATGTATGTACATATATAAGAAGTTTGTCATTCCATTTGTAATTTATAAAATATTTATTTCCGAACTTATAAATAATACATGTAGAGCTCCGGTCAGAAAAATAGCACCAAGCTTAAGAAAATATGTCTCCGATACATATTTTCTTATAGGTTAAATTGATATATTTCAAAATTTCTCATAAGACGCTTAGGAAACTGTATAACTACATAAAGTACAACATTTTATTTTTGCTAATTATTTTATTTTGAAATTTATACTTTATTTAAAAAAAACTGAAAAACAATCAGTCAAAAAAATAGCACTTCACTTCAATTTGCACTAATATTAAACACTAAATTAAGAACAAATTAAAAATAATTATAAATGATGCATTTATTACGTTGAGCATGATATGTTTATTCTAATTAATACCTTCTTGCATGTCCTTTATTTGTAATAACGACTGCACAACGTTTTCGCATCGAATTTACAAGATTTTGGCATCTTTCCTTTGGAATTTTATTTCAGATTTGCTGGACAGCTATCCAAATGCAGCACGCATTGCTAGTTGGATGCGTTTGAGACACTTCCTTTTTTATATCTGTCCACAAGTTCTCAATTGGATTGAGGTCTGGGCTCTGAGCTGGCCATTTCCACGCATTGACTTTATTGTCCCGAAACCACCTTGGCACAAGCTTGCTTGTGTGCCAATTGCATTTTTTCAGAATCATAACTCCCTTATGATTATTATTATATTACTTCCCGAGTATACCAACATAAATCTTTTTATCCATTGTGGTTTTGACCCAATGTATAGTTCCTACACCATAGTAAGAAAAACTACCCCATACCATTATCCACCGTGTTTTATGGTTTTAGTTATAAATTTTGGGTTGAATTCTGTATTAGGGGTCTTTTTATGTAGGAACGTGATCTCTTGCTTCCAAATAATACAATTTTGAACTCATATACCATTGATTTTTCGTTGGAATGAAACTACATTTTGTCGTTGGTGCTATTTTTTTGAACAGCACTGTATGTATGTATATTTTAGGAAGTCGATTTAATGATGTCTGAAATAGATATTTCCTATCAGAAATCTAGAGAAATTTTAATTAACTATCACAATTTTACCGAAATATCACATTTTTACGGAAAAAAATTTAATTTCGATTTAAAAATGAAAATTTAATTATAAACCAAAAATTAAAAAAAAAAAAAACTTAAAACCACCAGTAATCATATGATCCCAAAATGTAAAAATTTCACAGAAAAACCTCATGTTCTCCCAAAAAATTCCAAAAAATTTAATCCTAAACAACACATTTCTATTCAAACAAGAATTGATTGTGCTAAGTCGTCTCCGGGCTGGGAAATCCTATAATGACAAAAAACCAGGCAAAATTTTTAAATAGGTATGTATTATTAACAAATAAAATACGGAAATGCCAACAACCTGCAATGTTCTCAAGAGTTCCTACCTATATGTACACAAATACTAGACTCTTGGAACTCTTAGTCAAATTGACATTTAAATAAATTGATATTTAAATAAACTATATCTCCTAAGCAATCCATTATATGACAAGTGAGTGGTAGTAACGAATGAGATTCCAGATGTTTGTATATAACTAACTGTATAAATTATTTGTAAGTTTTATGCTTGTTTAGGAGATCTTGTAGATATCTGTTTTGGAAGATTCTTATTAGTTTTTATTTTATTTCTGTTTTTTAATTTTTTTCTAAAATTTCTTAAAAAAAAATAAAGAAGAAGCTAAAAATGTTTTTACTGTAGAGAGGGTACAAATTGTTTCACATGGGGTTCAAGTTCAATGTGACACAGAGTGTTCTTAAAAATCATATAAGGTCAGGCACACCAACAGCAAAAGTCATAAACAAAAATATTTACCAGCTTCTAAATATGTATTAAAATTTATAAATTGTAATCAGAGTAATCGTTTTTACATGTCTTTCAGTAAAAACTTTGCATCCGTTTTTATTTTTCTAGCAACCATTTGACGATTTTCTAGCCAGAGTTATAAGGACAAGAAAGTGCTTTTTAGGTGCATAATATTAAATACCAACAATTACTAATTAATCAAATTTGATTCTTTTACGACTTTCTCATTCAGACAAATGCCTCGCAAAAGCGAACATCCTGTTTTTAGTTTTGGCACATTAAGATTCTCACAAAAATAGCTCGAGTCTAACCAAAGTCAGTGACAATTTAGCATCATAATGAGAAATCATTAGGAATCAAAAGTGATACAAGGTATTGTAAACGTTTTTGTTTTAACTTTAAATCTTAATATAAAAAAAGAAATAAAGCAGAAGCTAAAAACGTTTTTAATATAGCAAGGTTACAAATTGTTTCACTTGGAGTTTAAAATCAATGTGACACAGAGTGCCCTTGCAGCTGCTAAAAAGCGTATAATGACAGACAAACCAACAGCAAAAGTCATAAACAAAGTTATCATCAAAAATATATTCATCAGCTTCTAAATATACATTCAAAGCACAGAAATTTTACGAATTGTAATCAGAGTAATCGTTTTTACATAAATTTCAGTAAAAACTTTGCATCCGTTTTTATTTTTCTAGCAGCCATTTGACGATTTTCAAGCCTGAGTTATAAGGACAAGAAAGTGCTTTTTAGGTGCATAATATTAAATATCAAGAATTAATTACTAATTAATCAAATTTGATTCGTTTACGTCTTTCACATTCAGACAAATGCCTCGCAAAAGCGAACATCATGTTTTTTTAGTTTTGGCACATTAAGATTCTCACAAAAATAGCTCGAGTCTAACCAAAGTCAGTGACAATTTAGCATCATAATGAGAAATCATTAGGAATCAAATGTGATACAAGGTATTGTAAACGTTTTTGTTTTAACTTTAAATCTTAATATAAAAAAAGAAATAAAGCAGAAGCTAAAAATGTTTTTACTTTAGCAAGATTACAAATTGTTTCACTTGGAGTTTAAAATCAATGTGACACAGAGTGCCCTTGCAGCTTCTAAAAAGCATATAATGACAGGTAAGCTAAACTAACATCAAAACTCGAAAACAAAGATACCACCCTAATATATTTGCCAGCCTTTAAATCATACGAATTGTAAACAGAGTAATCGTTTTTAGATATATTTCAGTAAAAACTTTGCATCCGTTTTTTTCTTTTTCTAGCCAGAGTTAGAAAAAGAAAGTGCTTTTCAGGCGCATAATTATAAGTACCAATAATTATAAAATATAATGTAATTTTTCAACAACTCTCTCATTCAGACAAATGCCTCGCGAAAGCGAAAATCCTGTTTGTTTTGGCACTTTAAAATTCTCACAAAAATAGCTCGATATAATCAAAGTAAGTGACAATTTAACATCATATTGCGAATTTAATAAGAACCAAATGCATATTGTGTATTATTACGATTGAAGACTTTAAACAGTTTATAAGTCAGTTAAAACATCATTAATTTGTTTTCCAAAAAATCTAACTTTAAAGATAAGAACACAACAAAACAAGTTAAATTATTGAGAATTAAAATTTTAGTTTCTAATTACGAAAACAATGAAAACTGATGTTTATTAAAAATTACAGCGAATATGAAATAAAGATTTTCTTAGACACACTACTCTATACATACAAAAATATTCAACTTATTTTTGATTATTTCTGCATTAGCATGACAAGTATACAACTGTTTCGAGTTGGCTTTATGAAATACGAAAAATACGACTGATATCCAACTGCTTTTCATTGATCAAATGTAAAAGTGTTAATCATTTTTGTTGAAACTTTAAAACTCAACATTTTAGCAATAAAGTGAAAACTGGAAATGTTTCTTCTTATGATAACAAGGTTGTTGTACTTGTGGTAAAATATAAAGGTGGCACAAAGTGCCTTTCCTTCAACAATGATTTGTATTATGCATATGAGGATTTAATCGTTGCGAGTGACTTTTTCGAACTACGGGTATATTTATATCTAAAATTTAAGATATTTCTGATGGCTCCGAAATTTAAATTTTTTATCTCCTTTTGTTTCTTATCCATATTTAAAGACCGAAATAATTTTATATTTATCAATTTTTTTAACATGGAAAAATTAAAGCTTCAAGTCTCCATAGAAAATATTTATATGTGCAAAAATTTTATTTTATAGATAAACAGTATTTTATTTAGAAAATAAAAGTTTTATAGGTATATGTTAATAAGAGGTTGTGTTACTGTTGTGTATCCTGACCAATTTGGCACTACGGGGCATTGACTCCACCAGTTTTTTCAAGACAGACACATCAATATTGACCCATTCCACCAATATGTTGTTTTAGGTACTCGGTATTCATATTTTAGGTCTAAATATTGTCTCATTATTTGATGAACACGTTTTTTAGTCACATTTAGACCAAATTCCACTTATATTTGCTGACAAGTTATGTGCTATATTAGTTGCTAAAAATGCTTTTACACGGCGTGTATTTGTATATGACTTCTCACTTTTCAATGTGTAAATTCTATACACGTTTTGTAAACCCTTTCAAACATAACAATTGTATTTTCCATGTGTACAATACATATGACATTTTTCATTTAGAACGCATCTGACATCCTGTAATGCCAACTTGATATTTTGCTATTTTAGGTTTTTTGTGGTACCAAAAGCACTAAAAGCGTGGCAAAAGCACTACGTTTGCACATTTGCATCAGCTGTGGTTGGCAATACAAAACTGTGTGGCGGAAAAATTATATATTATAGATTATGTCAGAATAATTACACATGTACGTTTCAAAGCAAAAATTATAAACCGTATGTAAAATGTCTATTTTGACAAACACATGCAATTACATATCGCTCCTTTATTGCAACGTAGTCATATCTCAAAAAAAATCAAACTTAGCAAAACGCAATTTAAGTTTTAAAAGTGTATATTAATATATGAAAGATCGTACTGACATTTTTCGCTATAATATCGGTTCAGATTGAGATATAAGGCAAATATTTTTTTTACATATAAAAAATCTATCAAGGAGTTATTTTGCTTAAGTAACTTCAAATTTTTGATTTTTCGAGATATGACTACGTTGCAACAAAGAAGCGATATGGGTTATCAAACTGACAAGTCATATGACAAACACACGCCGTGTAAAACCATTTTAACTGCTGAATGCGCCGTTTGCTCATGTCATCAATAGTGGAAACCCATAAGGTAATAACTATGTTTTTTTAAAGACTTTTAAAATATCCGGCCGCTATGTTATTAATAACATATATGTACATCTGGAATTTTCAAGAAATTTATTTTCGTGTTACGGTTTCTACAGAAACAGAACTTTTGCCAACCTTCATGCCTTCATGCTTTATATAAATGTGGGAATTTTTGGCTAAATTCCTTTATTTTTAAATAAAACTTTAGGTTTTTGTATTTTTTAAGTTATTTTCCAAAAGTTTTAGTTTATTTTATTTATATTTTTACATTATAAGATTATTAGATTTAAGTTATTTAATAAATTTAGATTAATTAGTTTTACATATGTACATATATATTTTAAGTTTAGAATTAATTATTTATTTTACGCTCACTAAAGCTCACTGAACTTCTTTCGACTCTGTCTCCTTTCGAACTCTTTTAAAACTATCCTCTAATCGGTTTTTTCTTCTATTGTCAAATGTTTTTTATGTTTTTTCGTCAAAGCTTGCTATGAGTTTTGGTGTGTGTGTTAGTGACTTTTTATGTGAGTTCTGTATGAATGTTTCATGGCCTACTAATTATTTCAAAGCCTACTATGTGTTTTTGTGTGTGTGTTAGTGACTTTTTATGTTTTGTTTATTAGTGTGTTAGGTATGAATGTTTCATGGCCTACTACTTGCCATGCGTATTATATTTAAAGTAGGTAGTCCGTCTGAGCAGTTACTTGACTACCACATCCTACATAAATTTACCAAATACATAAATATCCAGAATTTTTGCAAGAATTGAGAAGTAGGATTTGATATTTTACTCCATTACCCGTCATTAGAATTCTGTTGAAAACTGTAGGTTATTGCTTAAGTTTGCAACTTCGTTAAACAAAGTTTAAGGCAAGGCGAATTGAATATTAGGTAATCACAATGTTACAACATAAACAACTACAGGCAATTTTGTTTGTGTAATAACACCCACAGTTGTCAAAAACCCAGAGAAAAATGAAAAAAAAAAGGAAGAAAATTGGTCAGACAAAACACAAGTTTTGTTAGTTTTTGCAAAATATATTATAATATTTAAAGTAAAAAGTGAAAAAAACAAGAAAAATAAAAATAAAAGAACATACCTCCTCATTCTGCATAAAACCACAAATAGAAAAACTTCAAAAATTACAAAACAAGGCAATGCGCGGAATATTGAAATGCAACAGATATAGGTACATCGATACAATTTATGCTCAACAATATAAAATGACTTACTATTCAATAAATACTAGAACTAAATACACTGAAGTTCATACAAAAAATGAAGATGGGAAACGCACCTAAATATTTATGCGATCAACTTCAATATGTTGGACAAATACAACCATATAATCTGAGAAATGTACAGGATTTTAGACTGCAACGTGTATCAACTACAGCAATGCAGAGATCTCTTTTTTACAAGGGCCTTAATTTATTTAACATGCTGCCAAAGGTTGCTAAAAATGAAAGAAATCTTAATATTTTTAATCGAATATGTGTTCAATTTGTTAAAAATAATAATAATTCACACTTTTAACAAATAACAAGAATGTACCTATTTAGAAAATTGATTAATTTTATTATAAATAAAATAATTAAAAGTATTTGTAATTGCCTTGTATTCCCAAGGCAATTTACAATCAATATAAGGCATCACAAAGGCGACTTCATGCCTTTTCTATAAGACCTAATTACAATATCAATATGACAAGAAGTGATTGTGTTATGCTAAGTCGTCTCAACACTACTATAATGGCGATAACCAGGCAAAATGTATTTTCTGTGATGTGACCCTTTCAGTTAAATATATTTTAACGGAATGTCATGTATCCAAAATTGACGAATCCTTGAATAAAATCATTGACAGCACTACAATCAATTATCTACCATCCATAAAAAACAGTCTGCAAAAACATAACATTCAAGATATATAATTCCATTATTTATTTTTACTTTTGTTACTCTTATTATCCTTTACTTTAATCAATTTTTAATTCTGTAATCTTTTATATTAATAGTTTTCCTTTTTTATTTTTTTTTTTTCAATTTCATTTCCTTAACTTTGTTATTTTCTTAATTGTGCGCATATGGTCTCGTCACCCGGATCTTTTTTTATATACCTACTTTTATAAATTAATTTTTTTAAAGTATATTGTAAATAAATAAATAAAAAAAAAGTGAAATAAATTTTTATTTTAAAATTTTATTTATTAAAATGTGTCGCAAAGAATATGAAAACATATTTTGACATAAGGGGGTAAAAAACATACTAACTATATAGAAGATGGTCACCATCACCATCAGATGGCTATCAGCTTTACCTAGTATTCCATTCGACTTGGTTTTAGGAAAATGTGTCGTCCGCCCAGCTGATTTCGTAGTTCGACATGTCAAAAGTTGTATGTGTTTAGAAATTATATAGTGCAGAAGTGAGAAAGCAATAAATCACATACACGCCTTCTCAATTTTCTTCTATGTTTTTTGACATTTCGAACTACAAAGCAACAACAAAATACCATGTTGTTCTTGTATTGTTGTAGGGACGCCACTACCTAGTAAGATAAATATACCTTGATATGCCTTGATGAATTTTAAATCAAATTTGATTAAAATAAAAATTAAAATTTTCAAAAAAAATTAATTTCAACGATAAAAAATATTTCAAACAAAAAAATTTATTTCAACGAAAAAAAAAATTTCAAACAAAAATGTCTACAAAAACAAAAACCACGAATCCGAAAGCAATGAAATCTACAAATCCTTTTTTTCTATTTTTACATGAATTCCGCCAAAAAGTGAAAGATAATGGTATAATTGCCGTAAAGCCAAAGCCAGTGGTTGCAATGGCTGGAGAGGAATGGCGGCAAATGTCTAATAAGGATAAACTATTTTATATGGTACGGGCTCGTAAAAATCAAGAAGAGAAAAAGTTCTTTAAGAAAAAACAAAAGTGTATTCAATCTAGAAGTCCTATGAAGAGATTTTTTAAAAAGTGGAAATTTACTTTTGATATATTTCCAGCATCAAATTACATTAAATAATGTATTTCTCTTTCATTTGTTTTCATTTTTGTAATATATGAATATATGTAAATATGTCAATACTGGACAATCTTGGCTATACAATGTACGTTTAAATTAAAACTCTTTAAAATCTATTGTGAAATTATTGATTTATTTTTATTTTTTATTTTGTTTATTTATCTATTTATTTAATCGAGCCCATAGGACGCTTTTCGTGAAAAACATAAAAAGCTAAAATCCTTGTTGGACTCGATTTCCTCAAGCCAGGTTTTGATGCAGAAAGAGGAGTATAGACTCATTTCACTTCTCTTTTTCTCTCGCACAAAAGTACAAGCTTCTCCTGTAAAATAGTTGTCAGTTGTTGAAATTGTTTTACGTATGGCAACTAAAACTTGCTAATTTTAGTTGCCAAAATGGCAACCATAAATTTATGCCTGATGTTTTTACCACTGAGTAAAATTTTGTCATAGCCTAGCGCCCTCATTGTACAATAAAGGTATTGTAAAATAAGTAGCAATTTAGAGAACTTGGAAAACCCCTGTTCTAACCCCATATTTAGGGACATTTTGAAGATTATCAAACTACTGAAACTCTATTGGCGCACTTGACCAACATTGGTCCAAACCACTTCCACCACGTGTACCCCGCACGTGCTTTTGACAATAAGCTTTCACAGAGATAGGTGATTCTCTGTGGGGTTACCAGTTCCCGTGGTACCAGTCGTGCTTGGAAATAAATATATAAGCAGACCTGTTCTTCCAGATACAGCTTCTAGGAATCCCTGCTTCTATTTCCGCCATATTCCCGAAAGCACTGTGTCAAAGCAGTAAAAAAATGTAACTTCTTTAAAAATGAATGCAATGTTTTGGGTGATTTTTTTGAGGTTAGGATTTTCATGCATTAGTATTTGACAGATCACGTGAGATTTCAGACATGGTGCCAAAGAGAAAGATGCTCAGTATGCTTTGACATTTCATCATGAATAGACTTACTAACGAGCAACGCTTGCAAATCATTGAATTTTATTACCAAAATCAGTGTTCGGTTCGAAATGTTCAAATGTGACAAATTTTGTTCAGCGATGAGGCTCATTTCTGGTTGAATGGCTACGTAAATAAGCAAAATTGCCGCATTTGGAGTGAAGAGCAACCAGAAGCCGTTCAAGAACTGCCCATGCATCCCGAAAAATGCACTGTTTGGTGTGGTTTGTACGCTGGTGGAATCATTGGACCGTATTTTTTCAAAGATGCTGTTGGACGCAACGTTACGGTGAATGGCGATCGCTATCGTTCGATGCTAACAAACTTTTTGTTGCCAAAAATGGAATAACTGAACTTGGTTGACATGTGGTTTCAACAAGATGGCGCTACATGCCACACAGCTCGCGATTCTATGGCCATTTTGAGGGAAAACTTCGGAGAACAATTCATCTCAAGAAATGGACCGGTAAGTTGGCCACCAAGATCATGCGATTTGACGCCTTTAGACTATTTTTTGTGGGGCTACGTCAAGTCTAAAGTCTACAGAAATAAGCCAGCAACTATTCCAGCTTTGGAAGACAACATTTCCGAAGAAATTCGGGCTATTCCGGCCGAAATGCTCGAAAAAGTTGCCCAAAATTGGACTTTCCGAATGGACCACCTAAGACGCAGCCGCGGTCAACATTTAAATGAAATTATCTTCAAAACGTAAATGTCATGGACCAATCTAACGTTTCAAATAAAGAACCGATGAGATTTTGCAAATTTTATGCGTTTTTTTTTAAAAAAAAGTTCTCAAGCTCTTAAAAAATCACTCGTTATAATATGTTCAATTGTGACAAGTTCTGTACGACAATATTGACAGATGTTTGAGGTATCAGGTTGAATAATGTGCCTGTGTGTGAAGAACGTGTGACCAAGTCTTAGTCGGACAAATTTCCTGCTCTCTAGCGTGCTGAGAGAAAATTGGTATAGTTATTCCAATGTATTTATTAAGTTTTAGTCGAAAATTAAACTTAACTAGGCTTACTAGCTAATAAATAAATAATTAAAATGAAAAATAATTCAAAATTTATATGGTCAAAAGTGTTCGTCATTTATAATTTATATGGACAAACGTGTTCGTCACTTATAGGTAAATGTTACGAAAACAACGAAATAATAACGGCTAATATTTAGTATATTTCCCTTTTGATTCAAGTACCTCCTGCAACCGACTTTTCATAGAATGGACTAATTTTTTGTTTGTTACATCCGGTCTAATTTTTAGCTATTCTTCCAATAAAACTTCTTCAAGAACTTTTTCTGAAGTGATGCTGCCTTATTTGTTTATCTAAATGATCCAACAAATGTTCAATAATATTTAGATCCGGTGATTGCGGGGGTGTTTTTAACGTGTGGGGTGTGTTGTATAAGACCCACAAACGAACGATTTCTGCCTTATGTTTGGGATCATTGTCCTGCTGAAAGTAGTAATTTAAATTTCAATACCTAGCTTACATGCTCTTTTTGACAGATTATCTTTCAAAATTTTTAAGTACACATGTTTATCCATTATATTATCTATAAAAACCAGTTCCCCGACACCAGCAGACGACATACACCCCCATACCATTACTCCAGAACCACCATGCTTAACGGTTGCTTGAATATGTTTATCAAGAAGTGCAGTACCGTTTTGTCACCAAAGCAAAGCACGCCCATCCGAGTGGTAAACATAAAATTTGGTCTCATAAAAGAATATTACCATATCCCAAAAGTCATTCGTCTTATTTAAATACTCTTTAGCAAAAGTTAGCCGCTTCATCTGATTTGCCTTGCTTATCAATGGTTTTTTTCTGCATACTCGGGCTTTGTAACCCTCAGAATTCAGCACTCTACGGATAGTACGAGATTGAACGGTGGTTCCAGAGGCCTCCTTCAGTACTGCAGCAATTTCCGTAGATGGAGTTTTCGGTTCTTTTTTTATAATTTTAACTATTTCTCGTTTTTCCCGAACAGATAGCACTGAAGGCTGATCGCTTCGCGGACGATTCCCACAATCCGGGTCATTTTTGTGACGATTAATGATGCTAGAAATGGTAGTTCGCGGCCGTTTCACTAATTCACAAATTTTTTGCAATTTCACGAAATTATGCACTTTATTATTAAATTATTATAACGGAACATTGTATATACAGCGATGTTTAAAAGGTATTTAGTAGAATAATTGTTAAGTAAATCTATCAGCCTTGTGTAGAAATACGTTTTTAACTTAATTAAAAACTGCAGTGACGAACACTTGTCCACATAAATTATAAACTCTTTTTTATTTTTAAATAATTTTTTATATGCTAATAATTCCGAATAACTTTAATTTATTACTAAAGCTTAATAAATACATTATAATATCTGTAACAATTTTTTAATTTTTTGTTGGGAGTATTTTTGTGGGCATGGCAGCTCTTCAAAGGGTGAACAAGGTGTGTGACGATGACTTTTGTCCGTTTGTGTATACGGTTAGAGGTCTCCTGAATCCATTTTGACTATTTTCGCGATGATGTCTGTGGGTGGGTTGCGTGTGTATGCCACTATTTTTGTGGAGTTTGTACAGGTTATATCGTAGGACATATTAAAACGAAATTTAGTATGTAGCTTTGGTTTATGGAGACGAAGAGGTGTGTAACTTTTGGGCATAATCAGGAAGGGCCAAGGGGTAGTTTACTTACTCCCAAATTTTGTAAACGCTCTGCAGGTCATACGGTCATACCGTATGACATAGGTATCTATAAAAATATCTGTTACCATTTGGTATGGTAAAGTTGAGTGTAGGCCACTCCAGTTTTATTTCATAATGGAACAATCAGCTATGTGATGGAAAACGGTTTTGATGACGGACGTACTGATGACGGACGTAGCTGCCTAGAAAACGCATTCTGCTTTGCTGGTATCTAATTTTTCTTTATCTCTTTATAATTAAGAACTTAAGCCTAAATAATTAATTTATTAATTCAAAAATAGTTCAAATAAAATTCATATAATTTCACAGAGCGGGCACGGCTTTGACATTGTTAACTTCAACGGTTAAAAAAGGTAATATAAGTGAAAAACATGTCACTGACGGATCACCCTTTAGTAATTAGTAATTGTTACAGCGGCCGAAGTGCAACATCAACTGTAAACAATTCAAGATTCTACCTATTACGGTTCAAATTAAGTAAAAATCATGTCTCTGTCGGAACACCCTTTAATTTTGTTATTTGTTGTAACGGCCATGGAAATTCTTCTTCTATGAATATATCAAGAGTTTACCTATTACGATTAAAAAAATAAGTCACTATACGTGAAAAAACATGTCATTGTCCTGTACAAAATTTAAAGAGTCTACCTATTACGGTTAAAGAAATAAGGAGTCATGAGAATCACGTCACTGTCGGAACACACTTTAATTTTTATTATTTGTTATATTTTCCTTAGTAATAAACATCCTGTAAAAACTTCAAGAGTCTACTTATTATCGTTCAAAACTTAGGCCATATACACGCAAAGCACGGCACTCTCGAACACCCTTTAATTTTAAGGTTTAATTTTATATACTTGTTTAGAAAGCGAACATAGAGTTTATTACTGTTTGCAAATTTTAAGTGGTTGCCTCCTATAGCTCAAGAAATAAAGACATAAAGGCAAATAACACCTTACTTTCGGAACACCCGATAAGTTTTAGTATTTATTGCTATAGTGTCCACAGTTATACACCTTCTGTGAAAATTCCAAGAGTCTACTATTATGGTTCAAAACTTAGGCTTTACTTAGGAAAGACTTAAAAAGGGTCTAAATGACTATTATGCCTGCAAGAACTCCATAGGGAAAACTTGGGGTCTACAACCAAAGGTTGTAAACTGGATTTATACCTCGGTTGTTCGACCCATTGTTTCGTAGGGATGCGATGTTTGGTGGGAGGCTTTGAAAACTGAGTCACATAGGAAAACTATTGCCAAGGTCCAGAGGTGTGCTTCTATTGGCATCAGAGGTGCTAGGAGAAGTACACCTCAAGCAGATCTGGACATTATTCTGCACCTATTCCCTATTGAAAGGTTTGTGGTCGGAATGGCGGCGAGAAGTTTGTTTAGACTTTTTGAATCAGGGTTGGTGAAGTCGAGTAACATAGGACACACAAAGATTCTTCTTGAGGTTGGACTCAATGGACCAGTTCCGTTAACCCCTGGGCTAACGGACTTTATGGTCAACGAGGTTGACTTCAGTAGGATCCCCTTGGTTGTATTACCAAATAGGGAAAAATGGTTGGGGTCTGATAAACTGTATGACGGGGTTGTGGTGTTCACAGATGGGTCAAAAATGGAAACGGGCATCGGTGCTGGTGTTCACATCCTGGGAACCAGAACACGCATGTCTTACAGACTACCAGACGATTGTAGTGTGTTCCAGGCAGAGGTGTTGGCGATTTTAAAAGCCACAGAGCTGGTGTCTGGACATGTTGTAGAAGGGGAAGAGGTCACTCTGTACGTCGACAGCCAGGCGGCGTTTAAAGCCTTGAAAAGACACAAGGTCACGTCTAGGCTGATAGGTGATTGTAAACTTGCGAGACTGGGCTCGGAAGGGGTAAATTCAATTAGGGTAGAATCGGTTAAGCCACCGATTAGTCACTACTACAGAATGATATCAGACTGGGTAGTCAGGAGAATCAAGGTGTCTTGGGAAGTAAGGGGGGATTGCACAGTGTCAAGGTCAATCTGGCCTAGACTGGACGCTGCGAAAACCGAGATACTTCTGGGTCTAGACAGGAAGGTTCTAAGAGCCGTGATAGGGTTGATCACAAGTCATTGCGCCATTAGGGCAATGGCTAGAAACTGGGTCGTCGGCACATCATGTGCAAGGATGAGGAGGAGCTGGAAACTGTTGAGCACGTCGTGTGTCACTGCTCGGTATTACAAAGCCGCAGACTTAGATGGCTAGGTGATAGATTTATCGAGGGTTCTTCGAAATCGCGCGGTGTAAAATCGAGGATGTCGTCGGCTTCATCAAGGAAATCGGGTGGCTGAGTGATAGGTGGCAGGAAGCATAAAAGTCTCTCTTTTTCCCCATAGTTTTTTTAGTTTTATTGTAGTTTAGCTGAAGGGAATCACAATGGACCAATAGGTCTATCGGAACACTCTTTAATTTTTAGGTTTATTTTTTTAGACTTGTTCATATAGCGAACTAAGTTTTAATTACTGTTTGTAAATTCCTCCTACAGTTCAAGTAATAAACACACTTTCGTGAATAAAACCTCTATATCGGAACACCCTATAAGTTTTAGTATTTGTTGCTATAGCGGCAACAGCTATACACCTTCTGTGAAAATTTCAGTCTACCTATTACGGTTCCAGAGATAAAAGGCGCTGACAGACGGACAGACATTGTAGCGAAAACAATAGGGTTTCGTTTTTACACTTTGTGTACGTATTAAACCCTAAAAAGAAATAGAGTTTACAAGTGTAAAACAATTTCAAAAAGCTCTATCTTCTATGAAATATAATGTAAAATTAAAATTTCTCAGATTCTATTTCTTTGATAAGTTTCTTTAAATAGAAAATTAATAATAATTGAAACTACCGGGTAGATCGATACGAAGAGTACTGCTGACGGACGTAGCTGTCTAGAAAACGCATTCTGCTTTGCTGGTATCTAATTTTTCTTTATCTCTTTATAATTAAGAACTTAAGCCTAAATAATTAATTTATTATTACAATAATTTTTACATAAACAGTGTTTTGTCTCTCCTGAAAATTTTTGTATTTTGAGTTGTGCCCTTTTGGATTTAGGGTGCGATATGTACATATATATATTGTTTAGCCGCCACCGTTCGTAATTCATATCTGCTTTGCCCTCTGATTATGGCGCAATCAATGCATATTTAACCAGGTGACTGAACAAGGCGGAGCTAATATTAAAGAGACATTTTTTAAATTTTTTTATATGGAGTTTGACATTAATCAGGTATTTTAAGAGAGAATAAAATAGATATTGCTGTCAAAACCCATATAAAAAATTCAAAAAATTTTTGCGGAAATTTTCTCTCCCTTACGCTATCACCTAAAAATATGTGCCTTGGTCGCGATTTTTAAACGGAATTTAGTAAAAAAAAAGTGTATTTAGATCACTTGACATTTTTACCCAACCTGTTTTCTTTTCTACCCTTTTTTTATTTTTGTTTTGGTGTGCCGGGCTAAACTATATTTAAAACCAAGAATGATAGAATCATCCTATCATCCTTGTTTAAAACCAACTTTTTCGCCAGGTGTAGGATTTTTTGGAAAATTAACCCCAAAATGGTATGAATTTAATTTTAACCAAAACTAATGTTATTTTAAATATTCATAACCTAAAAGTACAAAATTAACAAAAATATGTGAACGAGCTTCTTTGTTTACAAAAGGCCTTTCAAGTGATGAAAAAAGCCGGTTATTATTAAGTTTTGTTTGCAAAAGCAAATTAATTAAATTTCATTTAAAACAAAAGCGCACACAAATCAATTAGTAATCAATTTTAAAAATTTTATTAAACTTGATACCTACACAAATAAATTTTTATAAACCCTTTTAAATACAACTCTGTTTTTTTTTATTTTTTTAACAAAGAAAAACAACAAAAACCAAGCGAAGCTAAATATGCAAACACTCGCAAACATACACATTCACATCAAGAAGTCGCTATACAAAAAGCAATTATTTTTTTCATCACTTTTCTTTCCTCTTCAATTAATTTTGATGTAAATTTTTTTCTTCACTACACCTACCTCAGATGTCTTTAATTTTAATCATGAGTTTTCTGGCATTTCTAGAGGCATCCGTATATAAAACAATTATAAAACGTTTATTCTAGAATCAGACAATTTTTTTGTTACAGAATTTTTAATTATTTTCCACGACAAACAATATAAATTTTAATTTAAAAATACAATTTTCTACACGGTTTGCGTTTAGAACAAATGGAAAATTTTTTCTCTCGTTTATGCTCAAGTATATATACGTTTGTACTCTTCACACTACTAGATTTCTGTATGTTTTGTTTCACTTTTGGGATATTTTTTTAGAAATAAATCACGTAATAAACGGCAGCAGCACTATTGCGAAGAATGTGTTGTGAACACTTTGAGAACATGACGGAAACTGAAACTGTGGTGGAAAGTCGGCCAAAGCAAAGTACACATCAGCCATTTTGCTGTATAAATGATGCCAGACTTAAAAGTCTCCTAAAGACAGAATTGTTATTTATAAAAATATGTATATTATTAAACATAGCCCGGGTATTAAAAATAGTATATGAAATGTTAGAATTACACAATTTGGAAAATACTGAATTATCGGAATATTGTTTAAGTATTTTGGCAAAACATGGCATTACGTTAATACGTGAATTTGTCTCAGCAAAATCGGAAAAACTTATGAAAATATTGAATTTGAATTTTGATCAAGTTAAAAAAATCAAGGATGAATTTCGACGTTTATATGGTCCAAAGCCATACAGCAGTGAAGAGCGTTACAAAGAAGAAAAACTAAGAAAGAAAATTTATAGCACTCATATTGAAAGCTTAGATAATATGTTGGGGCAAAGAGAACTTTTTAGTAGCTTATCATTCTGGGAGATATGTGGTCCCACAGGGGTGGGAAAAACCCAATTGGCCTTCACTATAATGTTAAATTTTGTTCTAAATCAGGTGTCACCAGCTTTATATATAGATACAAAATTGGATTTTTCTGCCAGCCGTATTAAGAGTATGCTTAAAGCACGGGAAATCGAGCCAAGTCTGCATGCCGGTATTATGTCTTTTATAAAGGTGGAGCGTGTGCTATCGGCTCAAGGGGTAGTAGAAATGTTGGAAGAATTTTACAAGCAATTGCAACTAGGAAACGAAGATGTAAACTTGATAAAGATGATAGTGATAGATTCTTTGCCAGCTGCCTGGTTTATGTTGAAGGCGGACATCAATCGCTTATCTGGTAAATGGTTGCTGTCTCGTCTAAATCAAAATATAAACCGTTTAGTTCAGCAGCATTATATAGCAGTAATTTGTGTAAATCTCTCGCTAAGGCCTTCCCCTGAAGAAAATGATACAAAACCCACCGGTAGGTAGTATTTGTTTTTGTTTATTTTTTATTTATTTTTTTTAATTTATCATTAATAGTTCCCCCTACGTCGTACAACGAAAACGACATTACTGATCTTATTGAAGCAGATGATATGGAACTGGATTGTGGTAAATCGTCTTCGCTGGCTGCCGCTTATCGACCTGTTTTGGGTCATTTTTGGTTATCTAAACCACATGTACGTTTATCGCTGGAATTTCTCGACAAGAAAGATATTGACTATAGAAAAGATTCTTCTTTACGTGTTATTAAATTAATAAACACCAGATTTTGTCCAAGCGATCGTAGCTGTTTAGCGCGCTTACAGCCAGAAGGTTTTCTTTAAATTATAACGTTGATTTTTTTGTACTATGATATGTTTTCATTACCCGTTTTCCCGGTACAATACAATCTCCCAAGCCAGGACGTTTACGGTTTTTAAATTTTTCACTAAAATCATTTGGTAAATCATGCTCCGATCTGTGGGTTTGAAAAGAGGAAGATATTATTGGAGTAGCAGGTGTTTCGAACTAAAAATATAAAAAATAAAGTTATTTTTGAGTATACAAGTTATTTAAAGGCTGATTTTGTTTTGTCAAATTAAAGACAATATCTTAAAAATTAGTTTTAATTGTTACACTTGAACAGTATGTAGGTATAATAAAAAAAAACTATTTCTTTAAACGTAAAACGAGGTGTTTTACATACAATGCAAACTATCGAGCTATTAATAAATAAATAATGAAAAAATATCGAAAATTTTTAATAAAACGTTTTATGCGCAAAGATAGTCTTTTAGTTAAGTTTTTTTTTATAAAATAAGAAGTTTTAGTATGGAAACTCGTGTTCTGATATTAAGACAAAAAATCGATGTTGCAAAATATTAAATCTGCTTTGATTTAAAAGGAAAACCTTTATTTTTAGTAGTTTTATAACTTGCCTGTTTATTCACAATTTGTATATTTACAGCGACATCTTTGGCCTCCACCAAATCTGAATCGTGAGCATATTTACATTTATTTCCAAATCTACAACGCCCCTTGCGATTGTTCCAACAAATTTTACGTCCATTTTTCTGAAGCAAATGATTTTCAGATTCAACCATTTTAACATGTTTTTGCAATTTATCTATTTCCAACTTTTCTGCCTCCAGAAAAGGATTGTTAAAAACATCTCCCGACGAACACTTTGAAGATATTCCGTTCAGTAGCAAATTTGCCCTAGGCAATAGTAATGAAGAAGATGGCTTTGCAAGAGTGGCACTAATAAATATAAGTAGGTGCAATTAAATTCTTTTGTATCGATTTCTTCAACTAACCCATACTTTGATTGCTTTTCTTCTGTGCCCTCGTTATCTGTCTCATATTCTTCACTGCTAGATGAAGATGTGGCCTCATAATCTGCTACTAGTGATAACATATTCGTTTTACGTTATTTTTCCTCAGCAATTATTGTTTACAATTTTTGTAGAAAATGAATTAAAAGTCAGTGTCGATAATAAAGCGTTTTTTGTGACCTTTCTGACTTAGAAAATATATATGTATATATACAACAGCGTTGGAAATGTACTATTTTTAATACATTTCAAACCTGGAAAATACACCAATCAAAACAAAATCAAAATTTTATAGTTGCATTGTTGCTGTTCTCCTGATTTTTGTAGTACGTTTTTACCTCTTTTAAGTCTAAGCACACTTTATTGAGTGAAAATAGAACTTCTGAACTAACAGTTATATTTTAAGCATAGTAAACTACAAGGTTGTATTTTAAATAAAAATAGCATTAATAATTTATAGCAGGGCTTTATAAACCTAGTGTCTATACCTGACAAAAGTTTGTCTTGATAAAAGTCAAACTTCATACAAAAACAAAAAAAAAACAGTATAAAATTAATGTTTTTTTTATATGAAGTTTGACTTTTATCAAGACAATTTTTTGTCAGGTATAGACACTAGGTAAATAACAGTGAATTACAGAAATGTCATTCCACACATTCCCCTTTTCTTTTATAAAATAAAAGTCCTTAGACTGCATTTACAATAGACAGAAACAGGGCAGACATTTTTTACCTCTTTTTTGCTTTGTCTTAATGCTTTAAGAATTGGATATAAACAAGCAGACAGATTTTTGCACATTCTACTTTCTGATTTATTTACTTTACATGTGTGCGTGTGTTTAAAAAACTGTGGTAAATGAACTTTGTTGAGAAATTTTAAGCAAGTAGACGCCGACTTGAGAAATATAATGTGAAGCAGCACAAAAAAAGCGAAAAACAGAAAAGAGAAACGAAAAAATGTCCAGTACGAAACTCATCAAATACGCACTCTACCTCTTCAACCCCTTGCCCACAAATCTCGTCTGTCTGCCCTGTTTCTGTCTATTGTGAAAGGGGACTTATTTTCCAAAAATAATTGTAATATTTTTACAAGAATTATTAAAATTACAAAAGGGACTTGATTTTTATGCATATGGTCGTATTTCAAACTTATACAAAGCATGTAAAACTATTTCCTTTATAGAGCATTTACATTACAGCGAAATCTAGTAAATTTTAATTGAAACCTTTTTTAAAATCTACAACGTTACAATGCATTTTTTCGACACTAGCAAGATTTTACGTATTTAACTTTTTTTAAATCCGCACTTTATTTATATTTTTAATTTTATTTATAATTTTTATTTTTCTTTTTTATAAAAATTACATTTTTATAAAAAAGTCATAAAGCTTAAAAAATAGAATTATTAAATTATAAAAAACCTCAAAAACTACAATAACTATTTAATTATTTCGTATTTGTTTTCAGTTATTTTAAAGAATTAAATCTTCTTTGAAATGTAAAAAAAATAGCAAAAATACTACAAACAGCACCAAACAAAATATGCCAGCTCCAATTGAAATGGCGACGATTTTGGGACAACTTAGAAGGAGTTACAAATGTCAAAAAGGTACAAAATTAAATAAAGCGAAAAAAATAAAACTCATAAAAAATTCAAAATCGAAAAAGGTGATTATTTTATGGTGTTTTATCTAAGCTTTAATAGTTTGAATACTTTACTTCTCATTATGTAAAAAATGATTTAAATATGTATATAAATTAGTTTTTAGCGTGACTAATGTGTTAAGGAAAGGTTTATCATCAATCATAAATTAAGTTGGAAATTCAATGGAAATTAAATCTTTAATATTCAATAATTATATGTAAATTAATTTTTGAAGTCAGGCTTAAGTTCGTTTAATTCTTTCTAAGTGGAAACAATATTTTTACAAATTAGGTAATTATTTAAAAAAAAAAAAGAAATTAAAATTTTATTTCAGACACTAGCAGATTGTAATGCATTTTCTGGATACGCCCGTCAGTATTCTTTGTATCTATCTACTTTAAGTAGTATTAAGTTGTATTAAGTCGTAAATATCATCTATTTAACCAACCAAACTCAGATAAAGGAATACGAGAAAAACTGTATTTAATCATCGAGAATTACTGTAATCTTACAGTATATGGGTGGGTACAGTTTTACCAATTTTAGTACAGTTCTGAATAATGTTCGAAAGATATGTGTCTAGTTTGGATAGTTGAGTAAATAAAGGAAGCTATTAAAATTAGATGAAAGAGTGTTGAGAGTGAAATGTTTTGTTCATAAGATGTGGGTTCCTTGCTATAACAAGAAGAAAATGCGGATATGAAGTTGCTTACAAATTATGTAAGGCATATTTTTGCCGTTTTCAGCTTTTTTCATAAATTTTCTTAAGATGTCGTTGATTGCTTCCATTCAGAGTTTCATACGAATCCAAATGCGTGATTGATCTACTCCAAGTCAGATCTGTCTCCTAATTTGGTATGTAGGCGCTTTCAGTCTTCTAATGTATTTAGTAGAATTTAAGTAAAAAAAGTAAAATTTTACTGCCGCAATTACATTTAAAATAAAATTTTTGAATTTGTTTTAAGTGTAATTTTGCGAATAAACTCGTGCGACATTTTGAAATAGGCGGTTGGTACAATTTTAAATTTTCATTTACCATCCCTGGTATGTAATAATCTTTCTGATATCATCTAGGCCCCCTTTCACAATAGACAGAAATAGGGCAGACAGACGAGATTTGTTGGCAAGGGGTTGAAGAGGTAGAGTGTGTATTTCATGACTATCGTACTGGTGCCATATTCTGTAATTTTCGTAGCTAAATCTATCGCTAAAATTCTAAAAATACACAAACAAATTATGAGTGTTGTTGTAGGAATACTCGTAATTTGTTGGTGCATTTTTAGAATTTTAGCGATAGATTTAGCTACGAGTATTACAGAATATGGCACCTGGCCATTTTTTGAGTAATTTTTATTAAATAACGTTGTTTTTTATTAATTGGAATTATAAACAATAATTTGTTTTGTTTTTCAGTGAATAATATTTGCTCTGCATATAAAAAAGTAATAATTAATTTTATACATATGTACAAACCTTTTATTTTCATTTATTACTAGGGGAGCTTCATAATCCCGTAACGTTTTGAATAAAGATATTTTTTTTTTCAGGGAAAAAACGGTTTATTTCTCAACATAGTTGTATTTAAGTTCCATACATTTAATTCAGCGTTTTTTTAGTTTTTTTTTGGTTTCCTCTAAATAACACGATTTCTTAAGGCTCTCCAAATTTGCGTTTGTTTTAATGATGACCTCTTCCTTTGACCCAAATATCTTACCACTTAACCAGTTCTTCAAATTGGGTAGCAGTTCGTGGCCCAATTCATGGTTTTTTGGCATTATGACTACACACGTGTGTATCCGTGCATTTTCTTGATCGAACACCACTTTTTTTCACTAGGTGAGGTCGCTTTTGCTTCAAATCAATAGTGAATCTATCCAAATACTCCAAATAATATGGATAACTGGTAACCGTTTTGCCCTTTTTAAGGTAATTGATGTGAATGACACCAAGGTGTGGTCGACAGTGTGTCTACTAAAAGAACAAATATCAAAAATAAAATTAATCTAAATAAACGGGTGTTCTCTTGAAGTCGGGATTTAGACGACGCACAGTGGCGCCTTTTCTTAAAACCCGTGGCAAAAATACAAAATTTCATGACAAAATTTTGTGAAATGAATGAAAAACAATTAAAAAACGTTTTCCTTAATTGCAAAAAAATTATAGTTTGTGGAGCTGCTCAAAGTCTACAATTTTTTAGGGGGCAAAAAAAAAAGGGTGATCTTGGAAAAATAAATGTACTTTAGAATTAAAGTGTCAGAAACATAGCCGTTTCGAAAGATATGTGTCTAGTTTGGATAGTTGAGTAAATAAAGGAAGCTATTAAAATTAGATGAAAGAGTGTTGAGAGTGAAATGTTTTGTTCATAAGATGTGGGTTCCTTGCTATAACAAGAAGAAAATGCGGATATGAAGTTGCTTACAAATTATGTAAGGCATATTTTTGCCGTTTTCAGCTTTTTTCATAAATTTTCTTAAGATGTCGTTGATTGCTTCCATTCAGAGTTTCATACGAATCCAAATGCGTGATTGATCTACTCCAAGTCAGATCTGTCTCCTAATTTGGTATGTAGGCGCTTTCAGTCTTCTAATGTATTTAGTAGAATTTAAGTAAAAAAAGTAAAATTTTACTGCCGCAATTACATTTAAAATAAAATTTTTGAATTTGTTTTAAGTGTAATTTTGCGAATAAACTCGTGCGACATTTTGAAATAGGCGGTTGGTACAATTTTAAATTTTCATTTACCATCCCTGGTATGTAATAATCTTTCTGATATCATCTAGGCCCCCTTTCACAATAGACAGAAATAGGGCAGACAGACGAGATTTGTTGGCAAGGGGTTGAAGAGGTAGAGTGTGTATTTCATGACTATCGTACTGGTGCCATATTCTGTAATTTTCGTAGCTAAATCTATCGCTAAAATTCTAAAAATACACAAACAAATTATGAGTGTTGTTGTAGGAATACTCGTAATTTGTTGGTGCATTTTTAGAATTTTAGCGATAGATTTAGCTACGAGTATTACAGAATATGGCACCTGGCCATTTTTTGAGTAATTTTTATTAAATAACGTTGTTTTTTATTAATTGGAATTATAAACAATAATTTGTTTTGTTTTTCAGTGAATAATATTTGCTCTGCATATAAAAAAGTAATAATTAATTTTATACATATGTACAAACCTTTTATTTTCATTTATTACTAGGGGAGCTTCATAATCCCGTAACGTTTTGAATAAAGATATTTTTTTTTTTCAGGGAAAAAACGGTTTATTTCTCAACATAGTTGTATTTAAGTTCCATACATTTAATTCAGCGTTTTTTTAGTTTTTTTTTGATTTCCTCTAAATAACACGATTTCTTAAGGCTCTCCAAATTTGCGTTTGTTTTAATGATGACCTCTTCCTTTGACCCAAATATCTTACCACTTAACCAGTTCTTCAAATTGGGTAGCAGTTCGTGGCCCAATTCATGGTTTTTTGGCATTATGACTACACACGTGTGTATCCGTGCATTTTCTTGATCGAACACCACTTTTTTTCACTAGGTGAGGTCGCTTTTGCTTCAAATCAATAGTGAATCTATCCAAATACTCCAAATAATATGGATAACTGGTAACCGTTTTGCCCTTTTTAAGGTAATTGATGTGAATGACACCAAGGTGTGGTCGACAGTGTGTCTACTAAAAGAACAAATATCAAAAATAAAATTAATCTAAATAAACGGGTGTTCTCTTGAAGTCGGGATTTAGACGACGCACAGTGGCGCCTTTTCTTAAAACCCGTGGCAAAAATACAAAATTTCATGACAAAATTTTGTGAAATGAATGAAAAACAATTAAAAAACGTTTTCCTTAATTGCAAAAAAATTATAGTTTGTGGAGCTGCTCAAAGTCTACAATTTTTTAGGGGGCAAAAAAAAAAGGGTGATCTTGGAAAAATAAATGTACTTTAGAATTAAAGTGTCAGAAACATAGCCGTTTGATTACAACTTTTTTGGTATTTTTTTTAAGGTACGTTTGTTTTTTATTAAAAGAAGTAGTAAAATGTTTAGCAGATGCCCTACTTTTTTCGGCAGTAGCCGCTTTTTAGACACCCTAGGTCATTTTTACAAATAAAATAGAGCATATCTAGAAATGGTCAAAAATGGTCTCGCCCATATTTTCTGAGCATATTTGCTACATAATACTTTAAATAATTTTACTAAGTTTGGCCGCCGTAAGTTGCCGCTGTAGGTGAAATAAGAAGAAAACTGTTACAACCTCATAGCGAAAACGAGAAAAAATTCTTTTCTCATTTTTAAAGTATGTAACAAAGATGTGTGCAAAATGCGAAAAGAAATAAAAAAGGGTTTCCAAATTTTTTTTCACTGCAACAATTTTAGTGTAAAATAAAGTTGTTTGTTGCATCTTTCAGAAGTATTATGTCTTAAGTTTGTAAAAGATAAAGATAAAACAAGGTCCGACATTGCCTTATTCAAAGTTTGCCTGAAGAGGAAGCAGTATCACTTCCAGATAGGCTTACATTGATAAATAAGTGGGGATGTGATGGATCATCCGGTCAAAGTGCTTACAAACAAACAATATCGACAAATGACACAACTATTACAGATACAAATATGTTTATGGCTTCAGTGGTTCCTTTATTTTTTCAATATGCAAAGGAGTCTTCAGAAATAATCAAATCTACAGTGAACGATATAAAAAAGCAATTTTCGGAACTAAAGCCTTCTGTTGTTGTTGAAATAAAGAATGGAAAAAGTATTTCGATTGATTATGAATTTTTTCTTACAATGATTGATGGCAAAGTCTTAAATGTAATAACAGATACCTCGTCAACCTTAAGGTGTGCAATTTGCAAAAATTTACAGAAAAATTTTCAAAATTTGTATGACTCAAGAGATGAGGAAACTTATGAATATGGAATTCCTCCATTACATTCCAGAATTAGGTGCATGGAGTTTATTTTAAAACTAGCGTATAAAATTCCGCGTGAAGGTGAATATTTTGATATGAACGCAACACAAAAAGAAAAACTATCTGCTCAAAAAAAAAAAAAAAAAAATATATACAAAATGAATTTCTTAAGAAGCTTGGGCTGAAAGTAGACTGCCCAAAGCAGGGGTATGGAATACTAGCGATGGTAATATGTCCAGAGCATTTTTTGAAAATGATGAGGTAACAGCCCGAATTACTGGGTTCGACAATAATATTATAAAAAGTTTGTCAGTTATCCTAAATGTTATAAACCCTAGAGAAATGGTAAATGGGCACAAAGTTTGATGATTATGCATCAAAAACTTCCCAACTTTTCCAAAAAATTTACATACACGAATACTTGCAAAATTTCACGGATTAGGCAGAATGCGGACATTTCAATATGTTGGCGACCTCTTCAGACCCACTAATTTCATCACGAAGACATGAAAGATCTAGAAAGGATTTGGAAGAACATAATTATAGCTCCGATATGTTAAGTCTATTAGATAACGCTCCCAATGTTAATGACTATTTCAAACAGAACTGACTAATAAAAATTATTCTTGCTAAATAAAATATATACTAAATAACATTATATCTATAGCATAAATATATTAATTTTAAAAATAATTTAAAAATGTTTTTCTCTAATAGAAATAAAAAAATTTAATATTGGTTTAACATGTTATATTAGAGTGTTTTTTTCTAAACTTACAGATTTGAACAGTGTGTAAAATTTAAATCTTGTATTTTTAATTTATATATGTATGACTGTAGTAAGGAGCTCTACGAGTGTGAGTCTGATTCGGACTTCACTTATTTAATTGGTTTTTGGTGTTTTGTGATGGCTCCACGAACTAAGTCCCCAAAACGAAAATGAACTAAGTCCCCAAAATTTTAATATGAGTAAAGCAATTTTAAGAAATAAAATAAGTCCCTAAATACATTTTTTGGGGGGTTAGTTCATTTTAATAAAATAGCCGTTACTGACTTCTGATTTTTTCATTCTATTTTTTTATTTTGTTTGAAAGAAAGGAAAACAAAGAACAATAGTCTGAGAATTATCTCTCTGAAAAAATACATATATGAACATATACAATATTACAATAATTAGTTTGTGATAAATTGTGAACGTGTAAAAACTTATAAAGGATTTCGAAATAATTGCTGGTAACAGAATAAATAGTAAACTATTGTATGTTACTAAGCAAAAAATGATATACATTAAAAAATCGGAATATAACCGTTTATCTAAGTACGAATGTAGGCAAAAGTTATGTAAAGCAAAAGTAAATTTGCTTCCAGATGGAAATTGTGTTCTAGCAAAAAAAAATATGTAGAACACAACCACGGAAATGAGGAAGAAGCATATAGGGAACTTAAATGTAATAAAAAAAGTTTGTCAAGATATGTCAGCAACCCTTGGTGGTACAAATAGCAATCTTAGTACTGTCAGAAGTGCTTTCAGAAAGACATGTGATCACTTTAATTATTTAATATTTATATTATGTACATACAAAACGATACAATAAATCTTATTTTTTCCAAATTTCAACGGGGATTGCAAAAGATCGCCAGTAAAAACTTGGTGACATCACCCACAAATGCACTTCAAGTAATTGTAGCATTTAACCTGGTTTGGTTTGTCAAAGGACCATTCGGTACCAAGGCATTTTTTCACGGCAGCAATTAAGAACGAAAGATAATCCTTTTCTTTGTTTATCTCCCTGAAAACTATTGATTTAATTAAAGAAAACATTCCTCCAACTAAACAAACATGTCTAACTGATGAAACTTTTAAAATAGTACCACATGGATGCCTTAAGCAGTTACTTGTCATATACATTGAATATTTCGAAGATGTAAAGTACCTTTTTATTGTATGTAGCTTTTAAAAAAATATTTATTATCCAAGATTTTTCCAATATTTTTCGTTTTGATGAGCAAAAAAAAACGTATACATCATATATGTATATAAAGCAGATTTGATGGTTGTAAGAGTACATAATTTAAGGTTCTCTGAAATCACAAAATTTTAGTACTTCCGTTATTACCGCCTGAATTAATAGCTGTTTCCTATCATAATATAAAATCCAAAATATTTTTGATGGATTTCAACAATTTATTTCTGTTTTTTTTTTTTATATTTTGAAACCCAATGGATTATCAAGGTAGTTAACTGTAAAAACATATAACTAAGTTTTGGTAAAAATAACATTTTTGGTTTTATTCTCAATAAAAATTACTATAATATACATAGGTTGGTTGTAAAAACTTCTCGGTAAACAAACTTCTCGCGTACAACATCTGCTGTTGAGGCTTACAACAGCGTTCTTGGCTGATATACCGAGAACAATGGTCACTTTTTCAATAATTGGAAATGAGGAGTTTTTTTTAAGCCGACAACTCGACGTGCTTTGTGAAAGCGGAGGTTCAGTTGCCAAATAGAGAAGGAAGTGAAGTGCAGAAAAAAAAATACGAAAATTAACGAAGCATCGCTCTTATTGGGAAAAATAAATGCACCTACTTCCTTACCAGAATGGTATATGCAAAAAATGCGATATGTTTTAATATGATACCTGAAGAAAATATTTTTAAAGATGATTCTTCAGACGAAGATGCACCAGAATTCCTAGAAGAAGAATCGCCATCACAAAATAATAAAAGCGAATGTTGGAAGAAAAGACTAAACATAGTTATACTACCACGTAAGCACTTAAACGTTTGCAACGAATGCAACCTGAGGTTACAGGCTGATGATATTTGTAAAGGTGGGATCACACGATTGCCGCAATGCACCAAATATTGCCTTATGTTATGCGCTGTGTGATTTCACAATAAATTGGCACATGGGGCAATCGAGGCCAATATTGTGGCAGTTTTGCCCAATAAGATGCAACTCTGGTGGGACAATCGTGTGACTGGGTAATAAGCAATCATGTGGCGATAGAAATGATAAAAACGCGGCAATATTTATTGTGTTCTTGTGAGGCAATAGACGTTACCAATACGCGGCAATTTACATTTTTTGTAAATAACTTGTTTTTGGTATGTGCTTATATTTCTTTTGTAAGCACAAATACACCTTGATACTCAGAGATACACACCAAGGGGTATAGATGAATCTATGAGAACACTAGACATTTTTTAAAATATGGAAATCATCAAAATACGAAAACTTTTAACGGAGACATTATTAACGAACGGGAAAATACAACCTCAGAGAGAATTTTTACACCACTGAAATTACTGACATACTCTAACAAACGAAAAAAAAACCACAGACCGACACAGTTACCTATCTAATAATAAACTTTATGAAACGTTAAACACAATAAAACATACTATTTTTCCCGCCAAATATCATCAAATCAAGTGTCATTTACTATAATGAAATGAAGTGCCATTTACTATAATACTTTTATGGTTTCTTCAGTAGATTACAGCACACACAAATATGGATATTTGTTTAAAGACAGAATTTGCTTGACACGGTTTCAAATACACTCTACACTGTGCTTGGAGTAAATTATTTAATCGACAAAAAATGTTGTTTAAGACCATGATTCACTATCATAGTCAGTCGTACGATCTGTCAAAAAATGCATGTGTGCTCAAAAAGTATGATAGTGTGGCTTAGAAATGTATGTGTGTAACACACTTGTTGACAAGTCGTACGATTTGATAATCTTTTGAAAAAAAATATATAATATTGTTTTTCCATGCGTTCAGAGTTGCAAAAACTTGTTTTGTATAATAGTGTGGCATCTACAACTCCATTTTTAAACGATTTTTAAAGTAGGACAGAATTCTGTCAGATTTTTGGTTGATTAAATCGTACTATTGTTAGGATAGTTAAGCCTGGCCTTTAGCGATTATAAGAACATCAAGTTGCCGAAAATTACACTATTGACGATTTTTTTAAATAAAGTGATTTGCAGAACCTGGGCGAATGACTAATTGTCCTAGTTTATACGTGAAGTTGTCTAGCCAAATTGTAAGACGATTTGATTTTATATGTGTTTTAAAATATTAAAATCCTTTAATCCTATGAATTAAAATACAAATTAATTTTTTGATATGAAATTTTATTAATTTCCTCAGTTTTAGTTCCCACTTTCAAAATAAAATTTTTGGATTTTAAATCAGTATTTGCAACTGACGAAATAAAATAACGAGACTGTAGGCATAACATACTTTGCACAAAAACACTTTGCACTTAAAAATAGTTTTTAATTATTTTACCTTTGATTTTTATTGTAAAAAGAAAAATATATTCTTATGAAAAATTTAAGTAGTTAAAAAAATATTATTGAACGTGAAACAATAAATACATATTGATATTTTAAATTCAACTTCCGTGTTTAATTGTTTCAATTGGTGACCCCGACGTGATACGTAATTTCGAAGCTAATATGCCTGCTACGCGTTCCACAACTGAACAAAGTTCAGCATCTAGAGGTGAAAATAATCCTGCAGCTGGTGATGCACGCAGTCATAATTTAAGTTTGGCTGTTAAGATACCTCGTTTTTGGAAAGAAAATCCAATCCTTTGGTTTGCGCAGGTTGAAGCACAATTTTCTTTACATCGTATCACAGATGAAGGCACAAAATATTTCATCATCTTGGCTGATTTAGATGCAGAAATACTTAGCCAGGTGAGCGATATTGTTATGAATCCTCCCAATGACGCCTATAAACAAATAAAACACCGTCTAATTGATAATTTCTCTGTTTCTGAGGAAAATCGCATTAAGACACTGCTAACAAACATGGAAATCGGTGACAGAAAACCAAGCGCCCTTCTACGAGAAATGAGAAACCTAGCAAATGGTGGTGTTACTGAAGATTTTTTAAAAACTATGTGGTTACAGAGATTGCCATCTCAAATGCAAGCAATTTTAGCAACATCATCTGAATCCTTAGAGAATCTTGTTAAAATGGCTGACAAAATTGGTGATATTCAAGTTTCACGGAATACAAACGTCTCTGCAATTAGTTCTAAAAATGAGCTTTCTGAAATAAAAACACAGATACAAAGCATTAACATGACATTACGAAATCTTCAATTATCTAGAAGGAGCAGATCAATAGGAGCACATGGCACTTTAAGTCGAAATTCATCTTCAAGTAGAATCTGTTATTATCACCGCAAATTTAAAAATAGAGCTCGAAAGTGTCGACCTCCTTGTTCTTTTAACAGCAATAATCAGTCGGAAAACTCACAACCCGGTCACTAGATTCAAGTAGTGACCGGAAAAACGCAACAAATCGTCTTTTTATGTATGATAGATCTGTCGGTAAATTTTTTCTCGTGGACACAGGTGCGGATATATCCGTTATCCCAGTACATGATCCATTAACAGAAAAAAGTCAAAAATATAAGCTTTTTGCTGCTAATAACACATCTATTGACACATACGGTGAAGAAATCCTATCGCCATCCTTTGGTCTTCGACGGAATTTTCAATGGAAATTTGTGGTTGCTAACGTCTCTCATCCAATAATTGGCGCCGATTTTTTAAAGAATTTTGGCCTTATTGTTGACATCAAAAACGTTCGACTTATCGACTCAATAACAGGTTTATCAGCAAAAGGAAGAATGGGTTATATGCCAAATTACTTTGAAGTTAAAACAGTTCTAAACTCGACCCCATATCATAATTTACTTTCAAAATATCCTGCAATTACCAATCCTTCAACTGCTGTTGGTAAAAAACCGCATAACATACAACACGTTATAGAAACAAAAGGTCGCCCAGTTACAGCAAAACCTCGACGTCTTCCTCCAGACAAGCTTCAAATAGCGAAACAGGAATTTAATTTTATGGTGGAACAGGGATTATGCAAACCATCAAAGAGCTGTTGGTCAAGTCCATTACATTTGGTGCTCAAGAAAAATGGTAAGTGGCGCCCTTGTGGGGACTACCGTAGTTTAAATGCACAAACAATCCCCGACAAATATCCTGTACCACATATTCATGATTTTACCCACAGTCTACACGGTAAACGTATTTTTTCAACGATTGATTTAATAAGGGCATATAATCAAATACCAGTGGCCGAAAACGATATTCCCAAAACTGCGATTATAACCTCATTTGGCCTTTTCGAGTTCCAATATATGACTTTTGGCCTATGTAACGCTGCGCAGACTTTTCAGCGATTTATTCATGAAGTACTTAGAGGGCTCGACTTTTGTTTCCCTTACATTGATGATATTTTGATCGCTTCCGAAAACGAAGAACTGCATTTTAAACATCTTAATAAAGTATTTCAACGTCTGCAAGAATATGGCGTTGTCATTAATATTGACAAATGCACTTTTGGTCAACCTACTGTCAATTTTCTTGGACATCGTATTGAAGAAAATGGCTTTAGCCACTTCCGGAGAAGGTGTCTGCGATTGTCAACTTTCCTATGCCACAAACTGTTAAAGAAATTCGCCGTTTTGTTGCTATGATCAATTTTTATAGAAGATTCATTCCAAATGCAGCGATTACACAAATGCCGCTTCTTAAATATCAAGTAGGTAATAAGAAAAATGATAATACTCCAATTTTATGGAACCCAGAAGCAATTGCCGCATTTGAAAAATGTAAAACAGATTTGTCTAGTGTAACACTCTTATCACACCCTTGTGATAATTTACCCATATGTGTTATGGTAGATGCTTCAGACAACGCAATTGGAGGAGTATTACAGCAAAAATCCGAAGATGGTTGGCAACCATTATCGTTTTTCTCAAGAAAATTAAACGAAACCCAAAAGAAATATAGCACTTATGACAGGGAACTTTTAGCAGTATATACAGTTGCTAAGTATTATCGTCATATGCTAGAAGGAAAAAAATTCATTATATTTACAGATCACAAGCCCTTGACATATGCATTAAAACAGAACCCAGATAAGGCAAGCCCACGTCAGTACCGTCAGCTAGATTTTTTGGCACAGCTTTCAACAGATATACGTCATATAAAAGGTTCTAATAACCTGATAGCAGATACGCTTTCACGTATTGCGATAATTTCCGGATCCTCTAATTTAGATTACAAACAAATTGCTATAGATCAAGAAAATGATACTGAATTACAACAATTTTTATCGAATCCGGAAACCACATCTTTAATTTTCAAAACAATTAAAGTTGCAGCAGATAGCAAACCCCTATATTGTGATACCTCAACTGTAAATGTCAGACCGTTTATACCAAAAACTCATCGTGCAAGCGTTTTCCACGCATTCCATGATCTTTCCCATAGCGGATATACATCAACATTTGAAGGAATAAAGAAACGATTTGTGTGGCCTAAAATGGGAAAAGACATAAAAGCTATGATAAAAACTTGTATGAGCTGCCAGCGATCAAAGGTGTATCGACATACACGAAGTGAAATATCTTCTTATCTGACTCCATTGGAACGATTTTCTCACATAAATGTAGACTTAGTAGGTCCTCTACCATACCACAAAGGTTATACTTATCTTTTGACATGCATCGATAGATTTACACGTTGGACTGAGGCGATTCCAATTGAGGATTGTAAAGCAACAACAGTGGCCGAAGCTTTCTATAAAGAATGGATTACAAGGTTTGGTGTCCCCCTAAGATTATCTACAGATCAAGGCCGACAATTTGAATCACAATTATTTAAAGAACTTGGACAAATTCTCGGTGCTCAACGTATCCGCACATCTCCATATCACCCATCTGCAAATGGAATGATCGAGAGATGGCACAGATGTCTAAAAACAGCTTTAATGTGCCATCACAACACGAATTGGTACGATGTGTTACCAACTGTCTTGTTAGGTCTTCGAGCAAGCTTCATGGAAAGTATTAAGTGTACACCATCAGAACTTGTTTATGGTACAGCTCTACGCCTTCCAGCAGATTTTTTTACGGAAACAACGGCAGCGCATCCAACGGATGAATTCGTGAAATCTCTTAAAAACAAAATGAATGCATTAAAGCCTGTTCCTGCAATACATAAAAATAACCGTACAGTATTCGTATCTCAAGATCTTCAAAACTGTGAGTTTGTTTTTATTCGTGAAGATGGTATAAGGAAATCTTTACAACCCCCATATCAAGGCCCATTTCGTGTCATTAAAAGAACTCAAAAACTTTTTACTTTAGATGTCAAAGGTATTGAAAAAGTTATATCAATTGATAGGTTGAAACCCGCTTACATTTTTAACACCGAAATTGAGCAAGATCCAAAACTGATATTTATCACAGATTCAAAACGGGTTCAGAAACCTCGAGTTACTTTTCGTTAGAGATCCTGCCTTGCAACATCTCTGGGAGGGAGTATATGTAGGCATAACATACTTTGCACAAAAACACTTTGCACTTAAAAATAGTTTTTAATTATTTTACCTTTGATTTTTATTGTAAAAAGAAAAATATATTCTTATGAAAAATTTAAGTAGTTAAAAAAATATTATTGAACGTGAAACAATAAATACATATTGATATTTTAAATTCAACTTCCGTGTTTAATTGTTTCAAGACCTTTTTTTGTCCAAAGTTATTCTAAATATTACAACATTGCTCTATTCGCCTGTCAAGTTAATCTTAAATTCGAAATTCTTTAGAAAATAACTAGATTGGGGGTATTATTTATGAAATTGTTATCATATTGGAGACTAAAAAATTTTAAAAAGTACATTTATTATAAATATAGTTTTTTATATTTTCGTAAACATTTATTTATTTTAAATGTTACAATTACAAATTATATTCTAACTTAAATTATAGAGCATAGTAACAAAGACATACATTCGTTGTAGTGAAACACCCAGAGCCTTTGTTGGGAATCGAACCCACAACCCCCAGACTAATAGACTAGCACACTACCTACTAGTCTACCGGGGCACTCCGTAAACATTTATGTATAATATACATTGTATATATGACTTAATTTAAGAAAATGTTGCAAATTCTATAAAAAAAAAAATAGTTTAAAGTCTACATTTTTAGTTGTCCGACTTTTTTTTTTATTCGGAAATTGACGATTTTTTCTTAAATTCACCTGGCAGCCCTGAGCATAAGGATCAGAGTTATTATTCAGAAAAATTGGGTAAAATATCTGACGAGCTAGCGGAATAGCTATCTGGATATTCTTTCCCCATAGTAATCATTTCGATTATTATATTTTTTTGGTAATAAATATTTCATGATTTTTTCATGAAATGTTTATTTTATAAATTTTAATATTAGGAATTCAGCGTAGATAAAGATAAATAATGTACATAATGTCTTCTTCTATGTTCGGTGTAATAACAAGGGTGTTCCAAAAGTTGATGTTATTTGACCTATGTATATGGCCCTATCTTTGGAAACTTCATAAACAGATGCTTGAAATTTACACAGATCCTATATTACTATATCCGCTATAGCAATACGTATAAAGTTGGAAACTAAAGGGTGTCCCTATAGTTAATGATATTTAATCTATGTACATGACCTTATATTTTGAACCCTTTGATATGCTCAGTAACTGGTAAAAAATAATATACCAATACTGGCTACTGGCATCTGTCTCTTTCTAGTCATCAACTCTATGATTGTATTGTGTATGTAAATATGTACCCTTTCCCCAGTAGCACACATGTTTTTATAAAGACCGTTATATTATTTATTTTTTGCTTACAATATAAATTTTAATCATATTACAATATTTTCACCTGCTTGTTTAATTTAATTTGGGTTGCTACAAATATTGTGCCCATCTTATAATACACCGTACTTGTGCAGGAAGGTGTACACGCCACAAGAATAGAGAAGGTCAGTAAAATATAACATAATTTCATTTGCTTCATTTAATATTATTAGCTACAAATATTGTGCCATAAAATTAACTTATCAATGTGAAGTGTCAACTACTACAGTTTTTAAAGAGAAGCAACACTCAGGCGATTAATGCCTATATTAACTCTGTTACATCCTTTGGGAAGGGATAGGAGTAGATAAGACAGATAGTTAATGTGATAGTAAAATATAGTAAATAAGTAGCTTCACTTATGGCAACACTGCAATTGCACGTTAAGCTGGCTACAGACAACGCAATGTGTTTCTGAAATCTGTTTCATTTCATTACAGATTGCGACGTCTGAATTCGTGTTTCACTTCGGGTTGCAATCCAGGTTTCATTACCATCAAAATGTTTTGATATTTTTTGGTTGCATTGAAACAGATTTCATTGTTTGTATCGCTGTTTCATTATTTTATGTGTTTAGTACATTGACAACAAGTAAGCTGTAAACATCTATGTAATTAAGAAAGAACAAAATGGCGATCGAAGTAGCAATTTTTTGACCACATTTTTCTTTTCGTCGGTTGTAACCATAGATGGGGGTATTGCACTAAATTTGGATTGAAATCAGCATTGCACTACCACTAAATCATATTGCAAAAGAAATTATTGCACTATTTTTTTTTTGCAGCTTAGTGCTAAACTGCAAATTTTCACTAGCAATCAAATGAATTTAGTGGTAGTGCAAATGTTTGCACTACCACTTAACGCAGATTTAGTGCAAGAATTCTTCACTCACTCAATTGATTGCAAAATTTTTACTTGCAATCAATAAAAAGCTGCATTTATTCATACTTTCAATCAACTTTCAAAAATGATTGGTCATGAAAATTTTTAAATAAATTTGTGTTTTTTTTTATTTAATATTAAAATTTTCTTTTGTTTTACACCAAAATATAATAAAGTGATGTAACGGAATGAATTTTTAACCGACTTCAAAAAAAGAAGAAGGTTATTAATTCGTCTGTGTGTTGCTTTTTTTTGTATGTTTGTGCCTTCGATCATTTCTGAACCGATTTTAAAATTTTTTTCTCTGAGAAAGCTTATGCTTACAGATTGGTCCAGTTTTAATAACAGTTCATTATTTTGAAAACTAAAGGTGTCCCCATATAACATACATGTTTTTTACGTGTATTATGAACTTTATAGGTCACCAATTTAAAATAAAAAAGTGCATATCACTATAGCTCCCAATAACAAAAAGTAATAAAAAATTAAATTAAAAATTAAAGGGTGACCCCATAAGTGACGTAATTTCACCTTTATCTTTTGAACCGTTATAGAAAAACACTTGAAAGTTGCTCAGAATGTTCGTTACTATGTCTGTTATAATAAGTATAAATATTTAGAAATTAAAGGGTGTCCCATTATTTGGTTTAATTTGATATATATATGGCCTAACTTTGGAACCGTTACAGACAGACGGTTGAAATTTTCAAAAAGCCTTAATAGCTACGACCGCTTTAACAAGTGTAAAATTTAAATTTGGAAATTACAGGGTGTCGCAATAATTACTGTAATTTTATGTGTATAGCCAAACTTTTGAACCGCTATATACAGACAGTCGTTTGGCATTGGGTTGACCTGAAAAAACCTGAACCTCGGGGTCTTTTGTCCCTTTATACTCCGGAAGCACTGCTCCCCCGGTAGAAAATCGACTGATTTTTGCTTCAGATTATTGAATTCCAAAATTAGTTTTTTTTTTATCTGATTTGACATTTTGTGCTACGACATTTAAAAATCCCGCTACAATCTTCCTTGTAATCATTGTATAATTACCGTCTTAAAGAAACATTATTTTAAGTTTGTCTGTTTTGTACTCTTTATTTTTTTTGCATGAATTACTTATTCAGTATTGAAACAAATTTTCAAAGTCAGTTCGAATAGTACTAGGTAAGTTAGATTCCTAGATTTTAGGGCAATTGACAAAGTAAATAAAAGGATTGTTTAAGTAACTAGTCTTTTAATATCTTTGATATTAGATCCTTCAACAGTAGAACAAAGTGATAACATACGAATAGAATTAAATACTTCTCTACTGGATTCTGAGACTGAATTAGGTTGTCTTAACAAATATCCAGTAATTAGGCAAATGTTTTTAAAATTCAACACGCATTTGCCATTTGCCTTCTTTTGCACCATTGGAGCGTTTGTTTTCCTTTAGTGGAATGGTAGACACTTATAGAAGATAAAAATTTGGTGATGACAGTTTTTAAAAGCTTGTTGCAAATAATTTTTTGAATTTTACTTATTTTATGTATCCATTTTGTTTATTGGAATATAAAATTTTGTTAAACTAAATTAATAAAATAATAAATTAATTTTTGAAGGCTTAGATGCTCATACTTGTATATTTATGTTATATAAATTAATTTACTGTTTTATATAATCAGTAATAAATATAAAATAAATTGAATTTTATTTTTAATGAATTATTAGTCTTTACTTCTGGATTAATGCACAAAAATAATAACAAATCAAATTGACCCTCAAATTGAATGCAAAATTTATTCTTGCAATCAACTTGAGTTAAGAAAAAAAATTTGCAATATATTGCTGATTGCATTTTTTGAAATCAAAATAATTAAATTTTAGTGCAAAGTTTTTTTTACTCACTATCACTAATGTTGATTGAGGCTGCAAATTTTGAAATCATCATTAGAAATCAAAAAAATGAATGCAATAATTTTGCAATATCACTCAGTGTGAGTGAAGATTGCAGAATTAGTGCACTACCCCCAACTATGGTTGTAACTCCTCTTCTTCCTCTTGATATAACACTTCATCAATAACAACACTTGCTGCGTTTATGTTTTCACTGTTGGTTTCAGTGTTTGTGTCAAAACATGAAACCTGAATGTGAAAAGTGTTGCAGAAACAAATTGCGTTGTCTCTAGCCAGCATTATAGGCTTTTTACACTGATCAACATCTTAGTGAAATGTCTGGAAGATGTTGAAAATGTGAAAATCAGTTTACATTTGCAACATCTTCTTACATCTAACATCCATATTTTTTCTGACAAAAGCGCACTTTCAAGGTTGTAAATATGGTCATGGTTGCAAAAAGTGTAGCTTTTATACAAAACCAGCGTTGTCTATCGTAATTTCAAGTTAATTTCGACGAAATTAAGTAGAATGAGTTAAGGCCCAATTATAATATGCATAAGCTGGCTTAAGCTAATGTCAAAAAATGAACGAAAAGTTTGTCAAATGCATAAATTTAATGAATAAATTTAATTTCTTAACAAAAAGGTGTTAAATAAACATATTTTATATACCTAATGCCATTCATATACAAATTAATAATTATTTTTAATAGTTTTAAGAAAATTTCAAAAGAAACATTTAAATTTTTTTTGTTGTTTTGGTAATTTTGGCCAAAAGTACTAAAAAATACAGCGGTGTGCATCACTCAACCCATAAACAATAAAATGCTTTTTCTTTTTAATTACAATTATTATAAAATGCCTCCCTTTTTTCTTATAGAAACTTCTTTTTTAAACATTTTATATTAAATTTAGATATAATTTGTTCACTTTCGTCCTCCATTGCAATTTTTATGAATGTACATTCATATGTAAAACACAAAGCACAAACAGCTGTTTCCGTACGGAATGTGCGATCGGTTTCGGACTTTGCTTAAGCAAATGAAATTCGACGAAACTCAACGAAAAGTATTGTTAAGTACATTATAGTTTGCCACATATGATTTACATGCAATTGTACAGTTGCTTAAGTTGGCTTAAGCTAGCTTATGCATATTATAGTTGGGTCTTTATTTTCGGCAATGGTAAAATGTATGCGAAATTACGTAATTTCAAGTTGATTTCGGTCGAAATCACGAAATGACTTAATTTCTTGTCAGCCTGAACGGGCTATTAAAGTTATTGAAAGCATTTTAGAGAAAGAAGATGTAAAAAAAATTTTGTGTATCTTCGTAGGATGCTCATTTTTAAACAAATATTGGTTTATATTTTTTCCACATAAATGAGATTTTTTCAGTGATGCCACTACATTAATCTAGTTTATTGGCATTTTTCTAGTGATGACACTCAAATAATCGAAAGATATAAAATGGAACAAACTGAGCTAGGAACATCTTGTGAAGATGTTGAATTTTAGGCCTGTGTATTTCTTACGGAAAGATGTCAACATCTTCGCAAATTGATGGTAGATGTTAGATATTAAATTGATTGGATTTGTTCCGCCAGTAAATAAAATAGATGTTGATCAGTGTAAAAAGCCTATTAGACTGCTTTTACAATAGACAGAAATAGGGCAGACATTTTTGAATTCTCTTTTGCTCTGTCTTAAACCTATTACAATTGAACATAAACAAGACAAACAGATTTTTGCATATTCTATTTTCGGATTTATATACTTTACATGTGTGTTTGAAAATCTGTGGTACCTATATGTACTTTGTTTAGAAATTTTAAGCAAGTAGACACCGACTTGAGAAATATAATATGAAGCAACAAAGAAAAAAGCGAAAAACATAAATGAGAAACGAAAAAATGTCCAGCCTGCATTTTTTTTCAATATATGATAAAAGTACAAAGTGGTTCCGCTCCCAATCTGCTAATCCTAACGTGCTAAACTATGTAAGTTAGAATAAAAGTTAGCTTAGATTATGTAGGCTGCCAGCATAAAGCGAGTTCTCTTGGTTGCCATTGAGTTCCATTGTAATACCCTTTTGAGCATCTTTCCCCACAGCTCCCTGTACGCCAGTATTTACAGTACGTAAGAACCACCTGTAGCTTCTAACAAAACCTACTAGAACAGTCAGCATCGCATCCCTTAGACGGTCCAGTTCTTTTAGGAACTGGACCGACCAAATATATTTGAGTTTGCCTTTATGCAAAGCAGTCGCGAAGTTGTTGAACTGACTCTTCCTTCTCCTCACCGCGAGACAAACACATATGCTATGAATTTTCATTTTCGAGTGAGGACTAAATTGTTTTAGACAATTTGTAAGTGGTTATCATAGACCATTTATTAGCCGCTTCATTAAGCGACCAATTCTGTGTAACATGTTTGATAGTTCGGCCAGGTTCCATCCGTTTCTTGGGTATTCGTCGACCATCTTGTTTCCACTAATACTTTCATGCCTCGAAACTTAAACTATCGTATACTGCATCGTCGAAGTAGGGACAGAGATTGGATGCATGCCAGTACACATCTCAACTTCACCATCTTCGTATCAAAAGTCTTAATGGCGGCTAGACTGTTAAAGGCGACTCAAATACACACAACCAAGGTATATTTATCTTACTAGCTAGTGGCGCTCAATGGCGTCTCTACAAAAAAATACAACAATACAAGAACAACATGGCATTTTATTGTTGCTTTGTAATTCGAAATGTCAAGAAACATACAAGAAGAAAATTTAGAATTTTTTAAACACATACATATGTATCTACAACTTTTGACATGTCGAACTACTAAATCAGCTGATCGGATGACACTACCTATTAAGATAAATCTACCACAACAGTAAAAAAATATCTGTCACATAGGTTAATAGGGAGTCTTCACTAGTCATCAGCAGAGCAACGGAATTAATTTGTGCATGTTTTTATAGGTGACGAATGCGTGTTTATGTCATTTTCTGTTTAAATATAATTTTCATGATGTTAATTGTTAATGTTTATCATTTTATGTCTAATGTAGACTGGGGGTCCGTTAATAAATTTTTACTGCGTATTCGAGTTGCCACAGGTATTCTTCCAATTTCGTACTCACACTAAGTCCCCTTTCACAATAGACAAAAACAGGGCAGACAGACGAGATTTGTAGGCAAGGGGTTGAAGAGGTAGAGTGTGTATTTCATGACTATCGTGCTGGACATTTTTTCGTTGCCCTGTTTCTATCTATTGCAAATGCAGTCTAATAGAGCATTTACATTACAGAGAAATCTAGATGATTTGAATTGAAATATTTTTCAAAATCTGCATTTTTTCGACACTATCAACATTTCGCTATCAAAATTTCATTAATTTACCTCTTTTAATTCACACTTTGTTTATATTTTTAATTTTATTTATACTTTTCATTTTTCTTATTGTTTTATCAAAATTTTGTAGACTTTTATACATTTTTATTTATTTTATTTTTTTAATTGAAATGTAACTTTTTCTTGTAAACAGTAGTATTTTTTAGTACAATTTGGGCTAAACCATAGTTGCATCATTAAGTACTAGTAGATTTTGAGTAGATTTCGTCAAAATATTGAGACGAAGTAGATTTTGATTTGTATGGGAAATCTAATAAAAACAACTAAATTTTGCTCGAAATCTCGTAAGAACTAGATTTCGTTCAAGTGTAAATGCACTATAAGCATGAAGACGCTACTATTGCAATTCTGCCAATTTAAGGTTCAACTAAACACTTTATTAATGGAAACATACACATTTTTGAAGGCCATCCTTGTTAAAGTTTTCTATATATATGGTAACATATTCATATGTATGTATGTATACATATTTACTTTGTAGTTACCACGCCCACTTTTTCTAACACCTCTACTTTTGAATCTGCTACTTTGGAAACAGAGTTTGATAAATCTTACTAGATTGCCACGATCATATTTCTAATTCTGTTATTTTTTTGTTACTATTTTATTAGCAAAAGATGTGACTCTTTATATAAATGTATAGATCAGCCTCACAGTGTAGGGCACCGTTATTTTGTTGCCACTAAGTTTAGATGATACTTTACATGCACTTGTTTTTTGTGGCTCTTTCCATATCAATATGCAAATACAAATAATGTTTTAAAGATATTTGATATGAACTACAAACATACATAATTAGAGTAAACACAGATACTATGTCACTAATACTCTCGATTATTTGGCGTTTTTAAAAGCGGCTTTTACACGAAATGTTTTTCAATTAGATGTGTACATACATATCGAAAAAAAAAATAAATTTGTATAATTTCTAAATCTTGTAAAATACATATCCATGGTCTTAAATAGAAGGGCCCGAACTCAAATAATTGTAAGTTTACAGGAGAAGGTAAAAACTTAATGGAGACTACAATATTCACAATGTATTTTGTAATGTACAACTGTTCGTAAAAGCGTTATTGTTTACACTATTGGAATACGATTTTGTGACGAGGTCTATTTGTGAAATGTATTGGAATCACTGAAAAACTCAATTTCGTAGAAATACGAGTTAGGGCCTTTCTACTTGACACCATTTATATATATATATATTTTTTTTTTAATCTACATACGTTTAAAGATTTTTTAGTTTTACACTACAACGTTTATAAGAATAAATTTTAATTAATATTTTTTATTATCTACAATTTTATTTTTTCAGCTGGACATTTCTTCAATTTTTGTTGGCTTTAAAAATTATACATGGTCTTAAAGATCTAGTTAATACCTACAAAATGATGGTTTCGTGAATCTGTAAATTATGTTTAAAAATGAGCGAATTATATTTTTTAAATTTTTCGATACCCCGGTCCAATTTTTCCAAAATATTGACTACAATATTTAGGAATTTTTTAAATTTTTTTCTCTGTGGAAAGATTTTAAAAATTATATCTTCTCTGAGTTAAAAACAAGACGATTTTAAATTTAGAAATTCCAAAATTATAGCATTTTTGTTTATTTTAAAAAGCAAAATAATAACTTGTATAGCAAACACTCGCGTCTTTAACTCAAAATATCTCTGTAGTGCTTTAAAATTTAACGGTTAAACCGAAAGCAATTTATAGACAAATTTATCAGCTTTCTATAACATTTATTTATTAAATTAAAGAAATTCATTTCAATAGTAAAAATAAACAAAACTCAGAATATCCCAATTTTTCATAACAAAAAAAAATTGTACGCTAAATTTTCCTTCAGAGTGGTGCAATAAAATAGGCTCTAGAAGAAAAATTTGTACTTGGTGTGGCCACATTTGGCATTCAACACAACTTTATTTTCGTAGAATGAACCTGAATGAATGGAGGTATATTATCCCATTTTTGAGAAATTTTTGCTCCTCTACTGGCGAACGCGCAATTTAGTCTACACATACACTCATAGTTACTCTATAGGATTGAGGCCAAGGCTCTGGAGAAATTGAGGCAGCTTTTTTTGACATTATATAGAAGCCATTTTTCAACTATTAGGGAAGAATGCTTCAGGTCGTTGTCCTGAACCAGGCAATACTTACCACTTATATTTAATTTTACAACTGATTGCGCTAAATTATATTTTAATAATTTCAAATAATCAATTATGTCTTCTATAAAAACTAGATTTCCAACCCCATCTCTACAATATAACATTGTCCCTGCCATGCTTGATTGTTTTATTTGAATTTTATTTGGAATTTTTTACTTAAGGCCTGGGCTTCCTTACGCCATACAAAGCGATGACCAGCAGATCCAAAAAATTGAATTTGGATTTGATGGTGCAAATAAATTAAATTTGGATCAGTTGGTCGCCGCTTCGTGTGCCGTAAAGAAGGTCAGGCCTTAAGCCTAGTACTCTGTTCGAATTTGTGGAAAATGATGAGCAACATCTATTATTTCACAACGAAAATTTGACATTTAAAATGTGGTGTCTATCAGTGACCTGCAACAAGTACGATCGAGCCGACTTATTAACTAACGTTGAATTTTAAGAACAACTCAAACAAGTATTATTCAATTTTATGCTTGTTCGCTTTTTATGCACAAGCAGAAAACTCAGCAACAAGTGTAAATCATTTCCAACACTTGATTCGAACTACAATGTATGAAAATAAAAAGTCTTGTTTATACACAGTTGGTTTTTTGCATGACGGCTTTGTTGTGCATGATCTGATTGTAATTGAACGAAAAACACTCGAGCCACTTAAGAGTAAAAAAGCGGCTTGCAGAAAAATTTTTTATTTCCTCGAAAAAAAAAACATTTGACAAAGCAATGATAAAATTTGTAATATGTTAGTATGAAGAAGAAACACTTTAAGGATTAAAATAAACTTTTATAAATAAACGAAGTTTGAAAGTACAGTTTTGTCTGGCTTTAGAATTTCTGTCAAAATATTCCATACGACACTACGACCTTTCCGGCTCCCTGGCAAAATATAGTTGCCTTTGGCAATTTCTTCGGAAATAAATTCTGGACACTGCTCCATTTCAAACTTTAAAGAAATTCACAGTTCATTTAAAGATAACTAATTTTCATAAAAAACTTTTTATAACACTTCTCTCGGTGACGAGTAGAATATTCTTTTACAACTGAATAAAACACTTGTTTTGCTAACAACACGTTGGCTTCTATGCAAAATGAGTTCCATACACTTAACGACACAGTCAGAGCATTCATTTTCGCACAAAACAACAAGAGAATAAAACTGAATGTTTGAAACGACTGGTTGTGTAAACAAGTATTTTTTGCTTTTGAACAAAAACGATTAAATCATAAAAATCAATGTGCATGATTAAGTATAACCGAAAATTTAGCACTTGTAGCAGATCTCTGGTGTCTATCTCACGATTTGGAAGAATTTTACGATATTATTGCTTGTAAATATATCATATTGTTTTAAAAATTTTTCCACAAAAAATTTTACAAACAAATTCCACATGAAATAATGCTCATTTGCTTTATTTCACAGTTTTGATAAAATGTTGCCAGAAACATTTCATGTTTTTCCACAGTAAAAACAGACTACTTCTGCAACAATTGTTCATGACTTTTTCATACAAATTTTTTATGTATGTATTTTGACAGTATTCCGCATGAAAAACTAAACATAGTACCAGGCTTTAAGTAACAAAAATTAAAATAAATCGATCAAGCATGGCGGCGACAATGTTATGATGTAAAGACCAATGCGATTGGAAATCTATTTTAATATTTTGAGTTAAAGAGGGAGTTTTTGCTGTACAACTTGTTTTTTTGCTCACTGTATTTTCTATCAAAATTTTGACTTTAACTTATGTACTCGTATGTGTTCTAAAATCTCAAAGCTGGATTCGGAAAAAGAAAACTGCTGTAAACAAGCTATATATACCCCCAAATATTACTGAAAGTATTACATGATCCCTAGTCCATATGTGGACTCTATAGGCAAAATACCAAAAACTCCAATTTTGGTCTTTATTTTGAAAATTGTGGCATTTCCTTTACCTTTTTTGTCAAATTTTGTATCAACCGGAATAGCCCCACTGTGCGCTGATAAAAAACCCCGACGATATCATACATGATCACTTTATACAATTTAAGGTTCAAGGTGGTCACACGCCATTGACAAATTTTCATGAAAATAATAGGTCACAAAACTTGAATTTAAAAACATTTCGTGTGACGGCATCTTTATGTTTTTGAATACCAATGCAGTATTTTATTCAGACAGTATTTGCACAGGGCTTAAAAATTTAGACAATAAAACAGTTTGTTAGCAAGTTTTCATTCTCTAAGATGATTTATTTCTTTATATTTTCTTGATAAACATTTAACAACTCAAGCGTAGAATGTATATTTTTCTTATCTCCATAATTCGTCATCTAGGTGATTTTTTTATGTAGTTACCACAACAGCAGCAGCAGCATCATCATCGGAAAGTACAACACAAAAATAATCTCTAATATATGTACGCTGTTTTTTTTCAAACAGATTCTTTATTCTTTATGCATCTTTGAAACAGTGAAGTACTTCATACATTGCGAAGGAAGTATAAAATAATTTAATAAAACGTAAAAGAGACATTGACTTTTTTGCGAAAAGTGTATGGAAAACGAAATTTATTGAACAATTTTAAAATATTTACGTAAATTGTGAAACAAATGTCGGAGAAAATTATAACATCAAGTGGCAATGGCATTAATTCTATGATGCCTCCTATGAAAGTGGCCGTTATTGGAGCAGGCTTGGTAGGTATTAGAGATAGTATATTTAGTAGCTTATCGCTTATTATAATGCTCGCACAAAATTTGATTCTGCAGTAAGTGAGTGGAACATTTTTTATATATCACAATCACAAAAAAACGTGCCCATGAAATACTAGAAAAAAAAAAGGATGAGTGCTATATTCGGCCATGACGAATCTTATATACCCTTCACCATAGTGAAGTTAGATATTGTCTTACGCTGTTATGTTTCCAATTTATGAATTTCAACTTCATATAAAAAATTACGTTGTGATTATAATTTAATATTTGGACTGAAAGTGTTATTTCTTGGCGAAACTAGGATCTAGTTGTGAGCTTTTTTTTGTGCATTTTTGATTTTTAAGGAAAGTTAAATATTTTAATGGAAAGTACAATATTTTGGTAAAATTTAAGTTTTTCAGTGATATTTTGGTGAAATGGTGATATTTTGGTGAAAAAGTGATATTTTGGTGAAAAGTGATATATTGGTAAAGTAATAATAAACAGTTTTTTCTCTCTCCTGAAAGTTTTAGGAGCGATTATAGTTCACAACATGAATTATTTTAGTGTTGTATATTTGAAATTGCGATTACGATTTACAACACTTATCACATGTGTCACAATTTTAGTTGTCTATGCAAATTTACAGCAATTATCGTTTACAACATATGTTTCTATGTGTTGTTTAGACTTGGGTAGTTCACGAACGAACTAGTTCAATTGAACTATTCTATCAATTGAACTAAATGAACTAGTTCAAATTTTTATGTCTACCCAGTTCAATTTTTGAACTATGGCTTTGTATTTGAACTATTAAACAATTGTTTCCTTTTTTGACAACAATGAAGAACTGCCAAACAATTTAATAACTATTTTATGAATTTATTATTTTTGATAATTATTTTTTTTTTTTATTTTTATTAAAAACTTAACACTTAACCTAAAGTTATCACACAATTTACAGAGTTTTAGTCATTATACTAACTTTTCATCTATAAAATTAATTAAAATTTAGTTTATAAGAGGATGTTTATTATAAAGAAATATTTTACTTCAGAGGAAAGTATTATTACATATTAAGAAATATGTATGTAATAATCATATACACTCATGCATACATATATAATTGTAAGTCATATATACACATTTAAGTATATACGCAATGCATATACGCATGTATGGTGACACAATCAAATAAATAAATTGGTCTTCTTTAAAAAAGGCCGGAAATTAGTGGGTTACTAGACATGCTACAAGAAACCTTAAAGCGTTCTGTTAAAAAATTTATTTTTTCGATAATTAATGTTATATTATTTTCTTCGTGAAGATCTTTGGTGGAGAAATGCCATGGTAAATTAAGCATCATCTTCAATAGCTTGTTTTGACAGATTTGAATTTTTTTAATGTGGGATTTTGCGCAAACTCCCCAAACTGGACAAGCATACAAAATTAAAGATTGAAAAATTACTTTAGCCAAGATTATTTTGTTATCACGACTTAAAAATGATTTACGCCCGATTAGAGGATACAACACTGCTTTTGCCAAGTTGAATTTTTCAATCTGTTTTTTGATGTGTAGTTCAAATATTAGTTTTTTGTCCAGTAAAACACCTAAATATTTAACATTATTACTCCATTGTACATTAGTGCCATTGACTTTGAGTTGATTTGATGGATAGAAACACAAATTTCTTCTACGATTAAAAAATATTTATTTTTTATACAAAAAATTATATTTGGAATCGGTTATATACATTATTTATTTATTTTTTTTTTTATTTTGTTTAGAAATTTAGATATGGCTTTCTTTCTAGACTGATTGAACTTCTCATTTAGTCTATTAAGTTTTAAGCATAAGAATCTGAGTTTTTATTCAGAAAAATTGGAAAAATCCACTGATGAGCTAGTTGAGCACTAGCGAAATAGCTACATATCTGGATATGCTTTCCCCATAGTAATCAATTTCGATTATTATATTTTTTGAAAATAAATATTTTATACTCATAAAATATTTATTTAAATAAATTTTCAAAAGGAATCATGCGTAAATAAAAATAAATAATTTTTATTATTTTTGCTAGGCGTTTACAATCACAACTTAACATATTTCTTAGAAAAATAACAAATTAAGAGCAGATGGAAAAGCTCGTAGGGGGAATGCAATTACAAAATTTGGAACTAACAAAATGCAGCAAACAGCTATTTGCGAAACCCCAATGTTATAATCATTGCCGCTAATTCTTTGAAAGCTTCTATTAGAAAAAAATCTTAGTGCGTTACAGAGTTTTAGAATCGGCGGAATGGCAGAACATCGGGTTGATGGTTTTAAGAAATTATTTAGCAGCAAAAACAAAAAGCTATCCTTGTTTATACGATAAATTTCATAAATGTAAAAATAGTATGTACATACATATATATTCTGTATATTGTACATATTAGGACTTCATTTCAAAAAAAAAATTACTGTGTTTGGTAGTTCCAATGGGTTGGAATTGTCACGAATTATTTTCCGGATAAGCACAATGTGCTGGCGTCATCATAATAAACAACAATTTAATATTAATGTCCGTGACCATGATTATTATAATTCTTAATTATAAATGTTATAATTATTAATATAAATATTAAATTTTCAAACGAAATAAAATTTTTTATTTTCATCTCAACAGTTTTTACTACACAGAGATGTTTTTTCACCGACTTCAAAAAAAGAAGGAGGTTATCAATTCGTCTGAATGTTGCTTTTTTTTTATGTTTGTGCCTTCAGAACTCGGTCATTTCTGAACCGATTTTAAAAATTTTTGCGCCATTAGAAAGGTTATGGCTACAGATTGCTCCCATTTTAAAAACAGTTTAAAAGTTTAAAAATTAAAGGGTGTCCCCATACAACATACATGTTTTTTACGTGTATTATGAAATTTGTAGGTCACCCATTTAAAATTAGAAAAAAGTGCGTATCACTATAGCTCCCAATAACAAAAAGTAATTAAAAAATAAAATTAAAAATTAAAGGGCGACCCCATAGGTGACGTAATTTCACCTTTATGGTCCTATCTTTTGAACCGTTATAGACAAACACTTGAAAGTTGCACAGAATGTTCGTTACTATTTCTGTTATAATAAGTATAAATATTTAAAATTAAAAATTAAAGGGTGTCCCATTAGTTGGTTTATTTTGATATATATATGGCCAAACTTTTGAACCTTTATAGACAGACAGTTGAAATTTACAAATAACTTGTATTGCTAAGTCCGCTAAAATAACAAGTGTAAAATATGAATTTGGAAATTAAAGGGTGTCCCAATAGTTAATGTAAAAGTGATATATATGGCCAAACTTTTCAACTGTTATAGATAGACAGTTGAAATGTACAAAGAACCTATATTGCTTAGTCCGCTATTACAACAAGTATAAAATTTGGATAAATTAAAGGGTGTCCCAATTATTGATGTAATTTGACCATTATGTCCTCATCTTTGGAACCGTTATAGACAAACACTTGAAAAATAGACAGAGTGTTCACTACTATGTCTGGTATAACAACAAGTATAAATATTTAAAATTGGAAATTAAAGGGTGTCCCAAAAAGTAATTAAAAAATAAAATTAAAAATTAAAGGGTGACCCCCTTTAATTTGTAATTTGATGTATATGGACACAAAGTTAAATTTTACAAAGAATCTGTATGACAAAGTTCTCTTTAACAATTATTTATATTAAAATTTGAATTTAAAGGGTGTCCCAATAGGTGACGTCATTTGATATATATGACCCTATCTTTTAAATAGTTATTGACAAACACTTAACAATTAGACAGAATGTCCATTACTATGTGTGTTAAAATAAGTATAAATATTTAAAATTATAAATTACAGGGTGTCGCAATAGTTTTGATGTATATGACCAAACTTTTAAGCCGTTACAGACAACGTTTACAATGAACCTGTATTGCTACGACCGCTATAACAAGTATAAAATTTTAACTCGGAAATTACAGGGTGTCGCAATAGTTAGTGTAACTTTATGTATATAGCCAAACTTTTTATCCGCTGTATACAGACAGTCGTTTGGCATTGGTTTGACCTGAAAAAGCACAGAAACCTGGGGTCTTGTGCCCCTATATACTCCGGAAGTACTGCTCCCCAGGTAGATAATCGACTGATATTTGTTTTAGATTATTGAATTCAAAAATTAGTTTTTTTTTATCTGAATTGACAGTTTGTGCAATGACATTTAAAAAATCCCGCTACAATCTTCCTCGAATATAATATAATCATTGTATAATTACCGTCTTAAAGAAACATGATTTTAAGTTTGTCTGTTTTGAAGTCGGTTTTTTTTTGCAAGAATTATTTAATGGAAAACAAGTACATACTAACATATACCGCAACTGTGTGACATACACAACATTTAGATGTTGGAAATCATAATCGAAAAACAAAATTAAGTTGTGTTGTAGCAGAGACAACACAACTTTTCTGTGTTGTAAACGATAATCAGACCCTTAGTATTTTGAATTGTATTTATGGTGCGATATGTATAATGAAACAGTAAGTCATTTCCTGTCTGTCTGTCTTTCCGTCTGTGTTCGTATAAAACTACTGGATGGATTTTGTAAGGAGGTACCTAAGTACTCTGATTCCAATATAAGATACTTTTTTCCAAAAATATCTAATTTCCAAGAGAAAGTGGAAAAAAGCAGTGAAAGTATGTCGATTTTTTTAACGATTTAAAAGTACTGCATGCTTTAAGGCATCTTTTATTTTTGAGATATTTTTTATTTCGGGATATTTTATACACGGTTGTGCAACAGATGGCGCTATTTTAAAGTAATGAAAAAATATTAATTACTTACTGCCAAATAGCCAATTGAATATAATGTGTATTTGATTTGTGGAATTACATTGTCATTAAAATGTTATAATATAAAGGTGTTTTAACCTTTTACAGAGCTTTATAATAATTTTTAGAATATTATATAAACTTTAGAATTTTATCCAGGGATGGGTACCTTTATATACAGTAAATACGTAAGAGTCTTTGGTGTGGATTACTTTCAAAGCAAAATCAGGACACACACAACGTGTGTGAGCGCAGATAGTCAACAAAAATTTCTTGCAGCCACCTTATATTCGAAACTCTTTTCAGAACTAGTTCTTCTTTTTTTATTATTATTGGATATTTGAAATTTTATTACTCGAACTATTTATTTTGCATACAGATGAAGTCCTTAATCTTGACTTTTTCTCGTTTTTCGTTTTATTCTCTCTAAGAAATTTCATCTGCATGCAAAATAAATAGTTCGACTAACAACATTTCAAATATTCAATATTAAAAATCGCAAAGCACCGCGCAATCATGTTTACCAAACAAAGTTAGGTTCGATACTAGATTAGTATTAACTAAAAACGAATGTTGGAAGAAACAAATAAACAAAAGTAGCTTTCCTTGCTAACCGAAGGTTGTCTGAAGCAACAACGAATATAAGGTGGTAAATATTAAAATTAAAAATATAAAAACAAGAGGGAAGCTTTAGGTAGTGGTAGAATTCGTTCTCACCAACGATTGATGATTGAATACAGTTTTCTAGTATACCTTTATCTGAGTTTGGTTTGTTAAATAGATGATGCTTACAACTAAACACTACCCAAGGTAGATAGATACGAAGAGTGTTGACGACGGACGTAGCTGTCTAGAAAAAGTGCGCTCTGCTGGTGTTTAAAATTAAATTTGTTCAATTTTTCTTTAACATTATCATCTTATTTGAAATTTAATTTATTCATTCTTAGAGAGAATAAAACGAACTTAAGCTTGACTTCAAATTTCTCTGTATTTTTTTTAAGATCAAACATAATTGCCTAATTTGCTATATTCTAAATATAATAATGTTAGCAACAGGGTCTTAATGCCTACTATTCCCCCATAAAACTCCATATATAAAAACTGAGAGAAGGTGAGGAAGTTACTCTGTAGGTTGACAGCCAACCGGCACTTTAAGTTTTAAAAGGAGTCAGCGTTAAATCAAAGCTGGTAGAAAAAGCGTTGACGGTTAAGTACAGAGCTAGATTGTAGACGGTAACGGGTCACTGCAATGTTAAGGAAATTTGGATTGATTCAGGAAGACTAGAATCTAAGACTAAGATTTCAGGGTAGCATGGGCCATTGGTTGTGGGATTGCACCGAAAATTTCTATGAGTCATTGTAGGTGTGACGACTGGCCATTGCGCCATTGGGTGACAATCAGTAGATAAGTAAACTGCACATTTGATTTCTGTAGGATGTGCAAGGACGAAGTAGAATTGAACATATTTAGTGTGGAACAAGATTAACGTGAGTACCTGCCTACTCGGCCTAACCTCACGGTGGTCTTACAACCGAGTGAAACTTAGGCGTAGACTAGCGCCCCCATTGTGTAGTATAACAACACTTTACGATTGCCACCAATCGCTTTTTGTGTGTGATACAGTCACAATGAGTAGCAATTTATATAATATGGCAAGCCTTTCCAAGGCAAGCCTAGATCCACATTATAACCTCTTGCTTAGGGGTTTGGAGACTATCCAAACTCCGTCTGTTGAGAGTGCAACAGCGCACTTGATCGACCTTGCACCTTACCTACATAAATCGATCTTAAACCACAACCACCACGTGTACAACCGAAGGGGACCTCACCAATAACCGGTCACAGAGAGGATAGGCTCTCTGTGGGGCTACTGATTCCCGTGGTACCAGTCCTTTGGGCACTGGTCGGGCCTCGAAGAGGACCCGTATGTTTTAACACACAGACCTTTTCTTCCAGATTTAGGCTCTAGGAACCCTAGCGTCTGGTGCCCCTATTTTCCCCGAGTGAACCGCGTCAAAGCATTTGCCATATTCCTGCAGTGACAATTGGATCCCCCGGGGGTACATATTTAGTGTAACAAACCGTTGCTACAAAGGCGCAGACTTTAAAGAATTTTCTGAAGAATTCACGCTGGCCCAAATCCATGATCCTTATCTGGCGCCACCTGGTAAATGAATTGGCCTTGATTCAATCATATCAATCAATTTAATTTTGAAAACTGTAGCAGAGTTAATAGCTGTGAAGAAATATTGACGATTGCTTAGTTTTTTTTCTTTCAGACGGTTTCTATCTGATGACGAGATAATTTGTAGTGATTTAGTACCCCTTTTCTTTGGATAATTAAAACTTTATGAGTTTGTTTGTATAAATTTAAGATATTTTACTGATATGAAAAGTTATTTTTTTTAATGATAAGATCGCTTATCAATGCTCATACATATTTTAATAAAACTTTGGTAACATTTTTCTTTTAGGTGGGTTCTTTGACTGCTTTAAATTTTGCTCGTAGAGGCCATGAAGTTCACCTCTATGAATATAGAGAAGATATACGCAATTCTGAGCTGATGCAGGGGCGTAGTATTAATTTAGCCTTATCGCAAAGAGGTCGTATGGCTTTAGCCGAGGTGGGACTTGAAGATGTGGTACTATCGACCGCGATACCCATGCGTGGGCGCATGCTACATGATATCAAAGGAAATATATCGGTAGTATTGTACGATCCCTGTACAAATCAGTGTTTGTACTCGGTGGGGCGTAAGCACTTAAATGAAGTTTTATTAAATGGTAATTAATAAGGGAATCTAGATAGTGGAATACATATGACATTAATTTTTTTATATATTTTTTTTTCTAAGCTGGCGAAAAGTTTCCCAATATTCATTATCATTTCGATCATAAACTAAAATCGGCTAATCTTAGAGAAGGAGAAATGATTTTCCAACAGTAAGCTTTAGTTTGTTCGTAAATTTGTTTATGATATTTATTATTATTTATATCCCTCCTTAGCCCTTATACAAAAGCATGCTCAGAAGCTTCAGCCGATCTTATTGTCGGCTGTGATGGAGCCTTTAGCTCTGTACGGCAACAAATGTCTAAGACTCTGGGTTTCAATTTCTCTCAGGAATATATTGAACACGGTTATTTGGAATTGTGTATTCCGGCGAAAAATGAAGAATTTCAAATGCCCCCCAATTACTTGCACATTTGGCCCAGAGACGATTTTATGATGATTGCTTTACCCAATCAAGATAAATCTTTTACGGTGACCCTGTCTATGCCCTTTAAAGTATTTTCAAGTATTACGACACATGAACAGTTGTTGGCATTCTTCAAGAAATACTATCTAGATGCATTGCCACTGATTGGAGAGGAAAGTCTGATAAAGGATTTCTTCAAATCGAAACCCCAACATTTGGTTTCGATAAAGGTAAATATATGTATATATATTCTATTAAAAATTACTTACGTATAAAGGCTCCTTCATTAAGTGCTTCACAAAATGTGTGTATCTCATACATCATCGAAATTCTTTATTCGTTTGAAAGACCTACGGAAGCCATTATGACCGCCGCCATGACATGGGTTTTGTTGGCACTGAGGCCCGCAGTGGTTCGTAGCTAATTCACATAGACCTGCGAAAACCGCAAAATAAAAAGTTTAACGGGGTCACCCCCGCGTTAGATGAGTATGCACTGAAATCGCTCGTGCTCCGTGCTGTTGAAACCACATGAAATTTTGTATTTGTATCATATATACTGCACACAATGAGTAGCAATTTATAGAACATGGCAAGCCTGGACCCATGTTCTAACCTCTTATTTAGGTGTTTGGCGACTATCCAAACTCCTTTCTATTGAGAGTGCAACAGCACAAATCGATCAACAATGTACCATCTCTGCATAGATCGATCTTAACCACGTGAACCGACGAGGGGGACCTCACCAACAACCGGCCACAGAGATGAGAGGTTCTCTGTGGGGCCACCGGTTCCCGTGCTACCAGTCGTTTTGACCCTGGTCGGTCCACAAAGAGGACCTATATTAAAATACACCTGTTCTTCCAGATTCAGGCCCCAGGAACCCTGGCGTCTGGTGCCCCTATTTTTCCCGAGAGCACATTGGCAAAGCTTTTAGAAATGCTGCAGTCAGTTTGTACCCCCGGAGGTTCAAAATAAGTTGGTAGACATCGACCCAAAGCACTCGGCGTTGAAGGTGATGGTCTGGCCAAGGTCGTACTCCAAAAAATATGGACCGTTGATGCCGCCAACAAAAAACTCACACCAAACAGTGACTTTTTCCGGACGCATTAGACGGTGATAGATCTCAGATGGATTAGTTTCGTCCCGAATATGACAATTTTGTTTGTTGACGCACTCATTATTAATCGAGAAGTAGTTCAAAAACGCTAAACACTACACGAACAGAAGACCCATTTTGATAAAACAATTTTATTTGTTGCACCAATCCGATCAATCCGGTGATTTGGCAAAACAGACTGAATAAATGACAGCTAATTTTACAGATGTAGCTTCAACAATATGGCCGACATTTACTATCAAAATAAGGAAGTCCCTACTGGCAGACCCTTTGCATATTTATATTTGAGTTTCTTTTTGTTTTCATAGTGTAATCCATATCATTGTGATGGCAAAGCTTTAATACTAGGTGACGCTGCCCATGCCATGGTTCCCTATTACGGTCAAGGCATGAATGCTGGCATGGAAGATTGTACCATATTCTTTTCCATTTTAAGTCAACCGCAAATGACCATAGAAAAAGCTTTAGTACAATTTACCGAAGCTCGATGGAGAGATGCTCATGCCATATGCGATCTGGCCATGTACAATTACGTGGAGGTAAGCAACGCCCTAAAAATCTTTCTTCAGTTTGAAATTTTAATAGAAATCTTCTCATTTCATTAGATGCGCGACTTGACTAAACGTTTCTCATTCAAATGCCGTAAATTATTGGATACAACGCTGTTTAAATTTTTCCCCAACTTTTGGGTGCCTCTGTATAATAGTGTTTCGTTTACTAGTATGCCGTATAGTAAATGTATTGCAAACCGTAAATGGCAGGATAAGGTTAGTTCTTATACAAAATTATATGTATTTTTATAATATAAATTATGTTAATTTTTTTATTGCAGATTCTTACGAATTCTTTTTATGTTTTTTCGACATGTGCTGTTTTGGTATCGGCTGTATATATTGCTAAAAACAATGAATGAAGTATTTTTAAGTTTTAAGTTAAAAATATTTTTATTGTAAGTTATTGTACGGGATTAAAAAAATGATTGTTTTTTATATCGATTTTTACAAAACTTTTATTTTAAATTTTTATGATAAAAAATATCTTTCTAAATTAAAAAAAAAGTATTTTTTCGTTTACTTTAAAAAAAAATTAAAAGGTTTTTGAGAGTGAGAGCAGTCGCGATCCTAAAAATTTTATTAATCACTATAAAATTTGAGATCTCTACTTTTAGACTGTGGAAAAGAACGTTGCGCGTTTTTCCGACATTTTTTTTGACACTTTTTGAAAATTTCCAGCAATAGTTTGTCTGCAAAGTAGAACTTACAATTGAAGAGTGGATAATGATGAAAAAATTTAGTGACAAGATTGGATTTCTTTCAAAAAGCTATAAAGTCAAAGCCATGGGTTAGTTATTAGTTAGATATCTTACATATTAATAACATGATAAATCCTGATTTATCATGTTATTGATTTTAATGATTTGAAACACAGACTGCAGAGGCTACACAGCTTCATAACTGCAAACGCCGTTGGCTGCAATCGTTTTTTTTTATTTTTTCAAAAAATACTTTTGTCATGTAAAAACAAATAAATTTATTGCATGAAACCATTTTTCATGCAAACTGTCAAAATTAAAATACACACGATTATATGAAGACCATTATTTGGACGCCATCAAAGCTATATGCCTACAGGACCACCGTTGTGGTTGTAGCCAACTTGTGCATTAAACACATAGACGACAGCGGCTACACCGGTACTCGACTAGAAAATTACGTTGGCTACAATCGTCGCTGTGTATCCAGCTACTGTATTATATTGAAGACGACAGCTGCATACTTCAAAACTATAAAAATGTTGTTGAAATATGTACATATTTTACTTGAAAAAAATTACTTTTTATAAAAATACTTTTATCATATCAAAGCAAATAAATTTTTTTAATTTTGTGACATTTTCTTCTGTTGAATAAACACATTTTCTCTAACAAAAATAGAAACTAGCCTAAGTTTGCTACAGCCACAACGGTGGTCGTGTAGACATGTAGATATGATGTTGTCAAAATAATCGATTTCCTACAAACGTTTGTGTTTTAATTTTGACAGTTTGAGGCCGGTAGCCTGATGTTGTCGGTAGTCTGATGCTGTCTATGTGTTTAATGTATTATGCTACTTTCAATTTTTGTTTGTGACGATTTCATTTTATATACAGATGAAATTTTAAATCAAGCTTAAGTTCGTTTTTGTTCTCTCTAAGAAAGAATAAATTCAATTACAAATTAGGTGATAATATTCAAGAAAAATTGTGAAAATTTAATTTTCAGACAACAGCAGAGCGGAATGCACATTTTCTAGACAGCTACGTCCGTCATAAGCACTCTTCGTATCTATCTACTTTGGGTGGTGTTTAGTTGTTAGCATCAACTATTTAACCAACCAAACTCATATAAAGGAATACGCGAAAACTGTATTTAATCATCAAAGGTTTTGAGAAAAAATTCATATTTATTTGTTTTCACATTTTATAAGTATTTTCTCAAAAAAATATTTTATTATAAAAGTATTTTTGGAAAATTATATTTTATTGTAAAATTAAAGTATGTATTTCTTCAACAATGTTATAGTTTTGATGTAGCAGTCGTCTTCAAAGTAATTAAGTAGCTGACTACACGACGACGATTGTAGCCAACGGCATTTGTAGTCGTGCAGCGGAGTAGCCAATTTCGTCTATGTAAAATAAAAACTTAAAAGTCAAATATTTCTTAAACTGTAAACGATAAATCTTTAGAAAAAAATGTAAAACTCATGTATGGCCTATCCCAGGTTCAAAAACTGGAATACATCTCTTTTATAGCTAGTACAGTTTCAAATAAATCGGACTACCCGTTTGGAAAGTACAGACTTATATTCATTTTTTTTTTGGTAAATTTACCCACTGTGAAATGTTAACGTTTCGAAACAACACTTTGTCGATACCAATTATACTTAAAATATGTAGTTTTAAAGCTATTAAAAATATTCCATCGTTTGCAAAAGGTTGGTCAGTCGATTGATGCAAATTAATTTTTATAGATATAAATCTAAAGAGTCGCACTTAATTTGCCAATGTTAAGTAAATGTTTTGAATAAACATGACATGCAACCAATTTGTTCGCCAAATAAAGGGTGCTTTTTAGCTGCATGAGAACTTTAAATGATAATACAAAACACAAATATTGTTTGAATGAAATTTATTTATTATAGTCTGGTAGATAATTGTCATTTATTTGTTAGATTTGCGGTATATGTGCGCCGCAGCTACGACTTACATGGTCCATTTGATTAGTCCAAATCGTGCCTAAGGTTGTCACCAAATTGATTTTGCAAAAAATCGATTGTTAAGCGCGGTGTATGCCAAGTTGTACAGCACCGTCTTTTTGGGACCAAAGCGTCGTTTGGCGAGCTGTAGCATATAGTCTCGTAAGCCAATATCCTCTGTAAAATTTTCAATGCAGTCGAAGGACAAAAGCCAACAAGTAGACAACGAGGACGAATCTACATTTCGGTGTCTTTTTCAGTGCTTCGCGATACAGCAGCAATATTCTGTTCGGTGCGCAAATTTCTTTGTCGATGGTTTTGAATCGAGAATAGTAAAATTAGTACGAAGACGATCAAAAACTGCAAGAAATGCTTGCTCAGAAGGCCGATTATGTTGACCGTAAAATGGACGAAGTGATCTATGAACTTCGCGAACAGATTTATTTTTTTCAAAGTAAATTTCCGCAATTTGGAAATTCATGATGACTTATCAAACCTTACCTAGCGGAAATCGATATCGATTGTTCTCATGCAACTAAAAAATCACCCGATATATTTTTAATAGAAATCAAAATAGGAGTACTTATGTCAAGATATATTTATCTTACTAGGTAGTGTCATCCGCCCAGCTAATCTAGTAGTTCGACATGTCAAAAATTGTATGTGTTTGGAAATTTTATAGTGCAGAAGTGCGAAAGCAATAAAAACATACAGGCCTTCTCAACTTTCCTCTATGTTTTTTTGACATTTCGAACTACAAAGCAACAAGAAAATGCCATTTTGTTCTTGTGTTGTTCTATTTGTTGTAGAGAAGCCACTACCTAGTCGGATAATCTACCTTTACTTATGTATTTTAAACTTGATTTTTTTTATTGAAGTGTTTACATAACTTTCTTCACACTACTTTTATTTCATTTCTACACCTACACTTGAACCGGCTAAAACTTAATTTATACTTAAAAGCCAATATTTCAATAATAAAACAAATCGTACTTAACCCTAAACCGCCCATTAAAATGATCCAGGCAATTTTATAATAATATAAATTTAAAGCATCCACCGGATAAGCATCTTCTAGCAATTCGTAATTTTCATATTTCAAAGCGTAGAGAAAACCTTCATCTTCCCACAGATCCCAAAGACCGCTTTGTTGGATCAACATAATAAAAATTGTCAAAGATTCGGCAAACTTTGCGTTCATTTGGATGGGATAAGTATTGAAGACTTTACCAAAGCAAATGTCAGATAGTTTAAAAACTGGTTGTATGAGATTTTTTTGAAGTTTCGACATAAAGATCCATTGAGTCCGTGGCACAACATAAGCAAATGATTGGTCAATTTTTTTTATTTTCTCCGAAACTTCCCAGGGAGTGGTTACCTTCAGCATTGTCGAGAGACGTGTTAAATTCACATATCGATTATTTGTAAGCTGTTCGAGAATATCGGCTGAAACTAGAATTTTGATATTGGCTTCTAGGGCGTCGTCAATGGTTTTAATAAAAGGTTGAAATACCGGTCTCATATTATACATCGTAAGATAACTGCAATAATAGCCGGACAATATAAATCCCAATATGAGCAGTAGGGCGTAGAATAATTGCTGGCGCAAAGTCAGATTAGTTAAACGTAAACTAGCGTTGGAATTATACATAACCACAGATAGACTGTAGAGAAGATTAGTGCCAAACGTGCGTGTAGGATGTTTCAAATATGTCATTAGAAAGGCCACATATATCACAGATAAGCCCAAAAATGTCCAAATATAACGGCCAAAAGGCCAGGCGATATACCAATATCTGGGTAGTTCATCTTCAGCTGGTACCATAACACACGTATTCGACCACTCCAGCGGATATGAAAAGTCAACATCAGCAAAACGACTATATGTGCCGCTAAGCATGGACATATTAAAGACTTTGTTTTGAATATCACTTTGAATAGCGGACATTTTAAATTCTCTTCCTTCCACCAGATCCAGTTTATAGTTCATATAGTCAGCAAAATGTTTAATCAGTTTAGCGTAAGCTCCAACTAGCCTTTCCTGACCTCTAGAATTATACAGTTTAAATGCCTTTGGTATGTCCTTTTGATATGGTGAGCGCAAAACGTCCATGTTATGATTTCTATTGTTCAAGTTGGTTGAATGTGAAATTAACTACTAAATGGTAAAGTGTGTTAAACTTTTCCTTATATACTTAAATGGTTAATGTGTTTGTGTGCCTGGTCAGTTGATGAATGCATAAAAAGTCCTTAATTATTATTTACATTTCTAAACATTAAAAGGAAATGAACATGAACATTGATTTTTGCATTAAAAAGTTAAACTTGAAATAAAAAATGCAATTTTGAAGTACCAAATTATTTCTAAACACCATTATTAATAATGTCATGAAGGGTAGCAGCGGCAATATAGAGCAAGTGCTCCTAGTTAAGTAGCTTACAGAGAGCGCTTTAAAGAGATAAAATCGATAGACAGTTATAAAATTAACTGAAATGTCATTATTTTTCTACTAAAAAACAATGACAATTTGCCTGCAGCCAACTTCACTACCTAACTCTCTGCAAAAATTGCCTTCACTCCGCGCCATTCAACTTGACTTCTTACATTTTGTATGTACGTGAGAATTTTTGACTATTAGCGCTTAACCCGGTTTGACTGTTAGAGTTTTTGGATTAGAAAAATACAAAATAATTCTTTGAAATTACCTTCTTTACCTGTTTTAATAAAAGTGAAATTTTTCTTTGTTTTTAAATTCATTGATTTATTATTATTGACCTCCAAAGATAGGCAAGAATACTTTTAAGAGTTAGAAGGGTTAATACCTAAAGACACTCCTAAGTCTATAGCCTCTCGGCACGAAGTCCAGAAAGTTGATTGGTTATAACCAATAATGGGTAACTGCATCAGTGACGTGGTCATGGAAATTTCAAGTATCTTTGGCCAAGGTGGAAGATGACTTAACTACATTAACTATCAATTTGTCTTAACAAAAGTCATACCTCATAAAAAAATCATTATTTTTAATGCTGCTTTGTTTATATTCGAAGCTTGACTTTTGTTTGGACAAATTGATGGCTAATGTAGACGGGGGTAAATAAGAGCGTAACGGTCTAATATTAACTTATCTTTTTTAATAAAACCCGCTAGATAGAGCTAAAAGTAATTAAAATTTCATTTCTTTTCCACCATAAAGAAACAATAACAGTTTATTTGCTCTCTACCTAACCCCCGTCTTATTTAGCAATCAACATGTCTTAACAAAAGTCAAACTTCATATAAAAAAACTTTATTCGGAATAATTTTATTAAGACATGTTAATGACTAATGAAGTTTGACTTGTGTTAATATAAATTGATGGCTAATGTAAACGGGGGCTTACAATTAGTCATTAACATGGTTACATTAGTCATTACTCCCCGAAGTTTGACTAATGTTAAGACAAATTGATGCCTAATGTAGACAAGCTCTTAGGTCTGCTTAACACATTTTTTATGTACATACGACACTTAGTTAGCGCTTAAAGTGGTTTTACACGACGTGTATTTGTCATATGACTTGTCAATTTTCCATGTGTAAATTTTAAACACGTCGTGTGAACCCTTTCAAACATAACATGTGTATTTTCTATGTGTACAATACATATGACATTTTTCATTTAGAACGTGTTCTAGTTTGATGTGACAAAGCATCTGACATCCTGTAATGCAAAATTGATATTTTGCTATTTTAGGTTTTTTGTGGTATCAAAAGCACTAAAAGCGTTGCAAAAGAACTACGTTTGCATCAGCTGTGGTTGGCAATACAAAACTGTGTGGCGGAAAACTATTTATTATAGGTTATGTCAGAAACCGTATATAAAATGTATGTAAAATTATAAACCGTATGTAAAATGTTTATTTTGACAAGCACATGAAATTACAAGTCATATGACTTGTAATTTCGTTTAAACCACTTTTAATGTGTAAATTTAGACATATGTACATAAAAACGACAAGTCTGCAAGAGTTTCTTTTTAAAGTTTTGATTTCCGATTTGTTATTTTGTAAAAAGAAGTTGTTTTTTCATAGGTTAAATGCTATTAACGATTTGCCACAACTTGTTAATGTTTTATATTTGATAAATTACTGCAATTTGTACGTTTTCTCTTTATAAAAAAGACTGAGAAGTTAGAAGCAATTAAAGAAGAGAGCTGAGAAATATGACAGTTGATATTTATGCCTGCATGTCTAAATTCTATATTTTGTAAAGTAATCCATCACTTTTTATGTTTGACCTTAAACGGTTTATTTCTTGGAAGGATTAGAGAAATGGTCTAATGGACTGCATTAATATTGCAGTAGTTGTAATAAATACCTGTTAAAGGGTTTTCAAAGAGTAACGGCTAGTTGTTAAAATTATTAATTATGTATGTATGTATGTATGTATGTATGTATGTATGTATGTATGTATGTATGTATGTATGTATGTATGTATGTATGTATGTATGTATGTATGTATGTATGTATGTATGTATGTATGTATGTATGTATGTATATCATTAGCTGTATAGAGCGCCGTTTTGTTAGGACCACAAGTTGTTTACCTTTAAATTATTAATAATTATGAAGGTGCTATTTTTACCTACTCCATCCCAAAAGAATCTGATTTGAAAATCCCTGTGGACATTAAAATTTATTTTGTTTGTCTTCAACAACTGCATCCAAGATCCCGTGCCTTAGCTCTGCAGCCAATACCTAGATCAAACTCTTCTTGACAGAAAGCAGATTAGATAAAACTGAAATGCATCGGCTATTTTAAACTAAAACAAGTACTTTAAGAGTTTTATTTTTCCGATTTTTTGATTACTTATCATAATGCTTGGGGAAAATATCAAATATGAAAACTTGGAAACACCTTTCATTTTTATAAGCGAAATATTTTGCTTGTACTGACAATTTTACTTTACCGACATAAGGGCCCTTTTCGCTTTCCTCATCACATATGAAGAACAAAATATGTTTGTTTGTTGAATAGCTATAGCTGCCTGTACCAGAGGACCGATCTTTCTGGAATTTTCCCAGTTTGTTGTTAGATATACGGTTGGTAAAATAGGGTACTTCTTTTTCTGATATTTAACGAGAGTGTGACACCTCGCATAAAAAGTAAAAAAAAATATTATTCTGCATCTAGAGAAGTGCAATAGGTAGCGCCTTGGAATTTCGACCCAGTTTAGCTAAACTATTAACGTTAATATGAGGGTTATTAACATAAATAGTTTAGCTAAACAAAGACTGAATTGCAATAGTGGGCGTGGTACCCTCCATACAAAGTGAACAATTATTATCGTGTTCCTAACGACCTAAAATAGATAGAGCCTTTAAACTTCGCACGAGTAACCCCTGTACTAATGCGTATAGTCTGTCAAAATACTGAATGAATTGGGACAGTGGACGTGGTACCTCCTATACAAAGTGAAAAATTATTATTGTGTACATAGATAACTATTCATAAAAAATCAATTTTTTTATATGAAAATCTTATTTTTGCTGTATCTTCTTAAAACAGTGTCTAATCGAAAAAAGGACATAAATCTGTGACGACCTATATTTTTCATAAAAAATCTATTTTTGTATATGAAAATTTTATTTTTGCTGTATCTTCTTAAAACAGTGTCTAATAGAAAAAAGGACAAAAATCTGTGAAGACCTATATTTTTCATAAAAAATCTATTTTTTATATGAAAATCTTATTTTTGCTGTATCTTCTTAAAACAGCGTCTAATCGAAAAGGACAAAAATCTGTGACGACCTATATTTTTCAAAAAAATCTATTTTTTATATGAAATTCTTATTTTTGCTGTATCTTCTTAAAACAGCGTCTAATCTCAAAAAAGGACAAAAATCTGTGACGATCTGCATTTTTCATAAAAAATCTATTTTTTATATGAAAATCTTATTTTTGCTGTATCTTATTAAAACAGCGTCTAATCGAAAAAAGAACAAAAATCTGTGACGACCTATATTTTTCAAAAAAATCTATTTTTTATATGAAAATCTTATTTTTGCTGTATCTTCTTAAACAGCGTCTAATCGAAAAAAGGACAAAAATCTGTGACGATCTGCATTTTTCATAAAAAATCTATTTTTTATATGAAAATCTTATTTTTGCTGTATCTTCTTAAAACAGCGTCTAATCGAAAAAAGTACAAAAATCTGTGACGACCTATATTTTTCATAAAAAATCTATTTTTTATATGAAAATCTTATTTTTGCTGTACCTTCTTAAAACAGCGTCTAATCGAAAATAGAACAAAAATCTGTACCGGCCTATATTTTTCATAAAAAATCTATTTTTTTTATATGAAAATCTTATTTTTGCTGTATCTTCTTAAAACAGCGTCTAATCGAAAAAAACAAAAATCTGTGACGACCTATATTTTTCATAAAAATCTATTTTTTATATGAAAATCTTATTTTTGCTGTATCTTCTTAAAACAGCGTCTAATCGAAAAAAGGACAAAAATCTGTGAAGACCTATATTTTTCATAAAAAATCTATTTTTGATATGAAAATCTTATTTTTGCTGTATCTTCTTAAAACAGCGTCTAATCGAAAAAAGAACAAAAATCTGTGACGGCCTATATTTTTCATAAAAATCTATTTTTTATATGAAAATCTTATTTTTGCTGTATCTTCTTAAAACAGCGTCTAATCGAAAAACGGACAAAAATCTGTGAAGACCTATATTTTTCATAAAAAATCTATTTTTTATATGAAAATCTTATTTTTGCTGTATCTTCTTAAAACAGCGTCTAATCGAAAAAAGGACAAAAATCTGTGTCGACCTATATTTTTCATAAAAAATCTATTTTTTTTATATGAAAATCTTATTTTTGCTGTATCTTCTTAAAACAGCGTCTAATCGAAAAAAGGACAAAAATCTGTGACGACCTATATTTTTCATAAAAAATCTATTGTTTTATATGAAAATCTTATTTTTGCTGTATCTTCTTAAAACAGCGTCTAATCGAAAAAAGGATAAAAATCTGTGACGACCTATATTTTTTTATATGAAAATCTTATTTTTGCTGTATCTTCTTAAAACAGCGTCTAATCGAAAAAAGGTCAAAAATCTGTGACGATCTATATTTTTCATAAAAAATATAGTTTTTTATATGAAAATCTTATTTTTGCTGTATCTTCTTAAAACAGCGTCTAATCGAAAAAAGGACAAAAATCTGTGACGACCTATATTTTTTTCATAAAAAATGTATTTTTGTATATGAAACTCTTATTTTTGCTGTATCGTCTTAAAACAGCGTCTAATCGAAAAAAGGATAAAAATCTGTGACGACCTATATTTTTTTATATGAAAATCTTATTTTTGCTGTATCTTCTTAAAACAGCGTCTAATCGAAAAAAGGTCAAAAATCTGTGACGATCTATATTTTTCATAAAAAATATAGTTTTTTATATGAAAATCTTATTTTTGCTGTATCTTCTTAAAACAGCGTCTAATCGAAAAAAGGACAAAAATCTGTGACGACCTATATTTTTTTCATAAAAAATGTATTTTTGTATATGAAACTCTTATTTTTGCTGTATCGTCTTAAAACAGCGTCTAATCGAAAAAAGGATAAAAATCTGTGACGACCTATATTTTTTTATATGAAAATCTTATTTTTGCTGTATCTTCTTAAAACAGCGTCTAATCGAAAAAAGGACAAAAATCTGTGACGACCTATATTTTTTCCATAAAAAATGTATTTTTGTATATGAAAATCTTATTTTTGCTGTATCTTCTTAAAACAGCGTCTAATCGAAAAAAAGACAAAAATCTGTGACGACGTATATTTTTCAAAAAAATCTATTTTTTTATATGAAAATCTTATTTTTGCTGTATCTTCTTAAAACAGCGTCTAATCGAAAAAAGGACAAAAATCTGTGACGACCTATATTTTTTGCATAAAAAATGTATTTTTGTATATGAAAATCTTATTTTTGCTGTACCTTCTTAAAACAGCGTCTAATCGAAAAAAGGACAAAAATCTGTGACGACCTATATTTTTTAAAAAACTCTATTTTTTATATGAAAATCTTATTTTTGCTGTATCTTCTTAAAACAGCGTCTAATCGAAAAAAGGACAAAAATCTGTGACGACCTATATTTTTCAAAAAAATCTATTGTTTTATATGAAAATCTTATTTTTGCTGTATCTTCTTAAAACAGCGTCTAAACGAAAAAAGGACAAAAATCTGTGACGACCTATATTTTTCATAATAAATGTATTTTTTTATATGAAAATCTTATTTTTGCTGTATCTTCTTAAAACAGCGTCTAATCGAAAAAAGGACAAAAATCTGTGACGACCTATATTTTTCAAAAAAATCTATTGTTTTATATGAAAATCTTATTTTTGCTGTATCTTCTTAAAACAGCGTCTAATCGAAAAAAGGACAAAAATCTGTGACGACCTATATTTTTCATAATAAATGTATTTTTTTATATGAAAATCTTATTTTTGCTGTATCTTCTTAAAACAGCGTCTAATCGAAAAAAGGACATCTGTGACGAAGTATATTTTTCATAATAAATGTATTTTTTTATATGAAAATCTTATTTTTGCTGTATCTTCTTAAAACAGCGTCTAATCGAAAAAAAGACAAAAATCTGTGACGACGTATATTTTTCAAAAAAATCTATTTTTTTATATGAAAATCTTATTTTTGCTGTATCTTCTTAAAACAGCGTCTAATCGAAAAAAGGACAAAAATCTGTGACGACCTATATTTTTTTCATAAAAAATGTATTTTTGTATATGAAAATCTTATTTTTGCTGTACCTTCTTAAAACAGCGTCTAATCGAAAAAAGGTCAAAAATCTGTGACGATCTATATTTTTCATAAAAAATATAGTTTTTTATATGAAAATCTTATTTTTGCTGTATCTTCTTAAAACAGCGTCTAATCGAAAAAAGGATAAAAATCTGTGACGACCTATATTTTTCAAAAAAATCTATTTTTTTATATGAAAATCTTATTTTTGCTGTATCTTCTTAAAACAGCGTCTAATCGAAAAAAGGACATCTGTGACGAAGTATATTTTTCATAATAAATGTATTTTTTTATATGAAAATCTTATTTTTGCTGTATCTTCTTAAAACAGCGTCTAATCGAAAAAAGGTCAAAAATCTGTGACGATCTATATTTTTCATAAAAAATATAGATTTTTATATGAAAATCTTATTTTTGCTGTATCTTCTTAAAACAGCGTCTAATCGAAAAAAGGACAAAAATCTGTGACGACCTATATTTTTCACAAAAAATGTATTTTTTTATATGAAAAATCTGTGACGACCTATATTTTTCATAAAAAATCTATTTTTTTATATGAAAATCTTATTTTTGCTATATCGTCTTAAAACAGCGTCTAATCGAAAAAAGGACAAAAATCTGTGACGACCTATATTTTTCACAAAAAATGTATTTTTTTATATGAAAAATCTGTGACGACCTATATTTTTCATAAAAAATCTATTTTTTTATATGAAAATCTTATTTTTGCTATATCGTCTTAAAACAGCGTCTAATCGAAAAAAGGACAAAAATCTGTGATGACCTATATTTTTCATAAAATCTATTTTTTTATATGAAAATATTATTTTTGCTGTATCTTCTTAAAACAGCGTCTAATTGAAAAAAGGACAAAAATCTGTGACGACCTATATTTTTTCCATAAAAAATGTATTTTTGTATATGAAAATCTTATTTTTGCTGTATCTTCTTAAAACAGCGTCTAATCGAAAAAAGGACATCTGTGACGAAGTATATTTTTCATAATAAATGTATTTTTTTATATGAAAATCTTATTTTTGCTGTATCTTCTTAAAACAGCGTCTAATCGAAAAAAGGATAAAAATCTGTGACGACCTATATTTTTTTATATGAAAATCTTATTTTTGCTGTATCTTCTTAAAACAGCGTCTAATCGAAAAAAGACAAAAATCTGTGACGACGTATATTTTTCAAAAAAATCTATTTTTTTATATGAAAATCTTATTTTTGCTGTATCTTCTTAAAACAGCGTCTAATCGAAAAAAGGACAAAAATCTGTGACGACCTATATTTTTTTTCATAAAAAATGTATTTTTGTATATGAAAATCTTATTTTTGCTGTATCTTCTTAAAACAGCGTCTAATCGAAAAAAAGACAAAAATCTGTGACGACGTATATTTTTCAAAAAAATCTATTTTTTTATATGAAAATCTTATTTTTGCTGTATCTTCTTAAAACAGCGTCTAATCGAAAAAAGGACAAAAATCTGTGACGACCTATATTTTTTCCATAAAAAATGTATTTTTGTATATGAAAATCTTATTTTTGCTGTATCTTCTTAAAACAGCGTCTAATCGAAAAAAAGACAAAAATCTGTGACGACGTATATTTTTCAAAAAAATCTATTTTTTTATATGAAAATCTTATTTTTGCTGTATCTTCTTAAAACAGCGTCTAATCGAAAAAAGGACAAAAATCTGTGACGACCTATATTTTTTCCATAAAAAATGTATTTTTGTATATGAAAATCTTATTTTTGCTGTATCTTCTTAAAACAGCGTCTAATCGAAAAAAAGACAAAAATCTGTGACGACGTATATTTTTCAAAAAAATCTATTTTTTTATATGAAAATCTTATTTTTGCTGTATCTTCTTAAAACAGCGTCTAATCGAAAAAAGGACAAAAATCTGTGACGACCTATATTTTTTCCATAAAAAATGTATTTTTGTATATGAAAATCTTATTTTTGCTGTATCTTCTTAAAACAGCGTCTAATCGAAAAAAAGACAAAAATCTGTGACGACGTATATTTTTCAAAAAAATCTATTTTTTTATATGAAAATCTTATTTTTGCTGTATCTTCTTAAAACAGCGTCTAATCGAAAAAAGGACAAAAATCTGTGACGACCTATATTTTTCATAAAAAATCTATTTTTTTATATGAAATTCTTATTTTTGCTGTATCTTCTTAAAACAGCGTCTAATCGAAAAAAGGTCAAAAATCTGTGACGATCTATATTTTTCATAAAAAATATATTTTTTTATATGAAAATCTTATTTTTGCTGTATCTTCTTAAAACAGCGTCTAATCGAAAAAAGGACAAAAATCTGTGACGACCTATATTTTTTAAAAAACTCTATTTTTTATATGAAAATCTTATTTTTGCTGTATCTTCTTAAAACAGCGTCTAATCGAAAAAAGGTCAAAAATCTGTGACGATCTATATTTTTCATAAAAAATATATTTTTTTATATGAAAATCTTATTTTTGCTGTATCTTCTTAAAACAGCGTCTAATCGAAAAAAGGACAAAAATCTGTGACGACCTATATTTTTTAAAAAACTCTATTTTTGTATATGAAAATCTTATTTTTGCTGTACCTTCTTAAAACAGCGTCTAATCGAAAAAAGGACAAAAATCTGTGACGACCTATATTTTTTAAAAAACTCTATTTTTTATATGAAAATCTTATTTTTGCTGTATCTTCTTAAAACAGCGTCTAATCGAAAAAAGGACAAAAATCTGTGACGACCTATATTTTTCAAAAAAATCTATTGTTTTATATGAAAATCTTATTTTTGCTGTATCTTCTTAAAACAGCGTCTAATCGAAAAAAGGACAAAAATCTGTGACGACCTATATTTTTCATAATAAATGTATTTTTTTATATGAAAATCTTATTTTTGCTGTATCTTCTTAAAACAGCGTCTAATCGAAAAAAGGACAAAAATCTGTGACGATCTATATTTTTCATAAATATTCTTATTTTTGCTGTATCTTCTTTAAACAGCGTCTAATCGAAAAAAGGATAAAAATCTGTGACGACCTATATTTTTCAAAAAAAATCTATTTTTTTATATGAAAATCTTATTTTTGCTGTATCTTCTTAAAACAGCGTCTAATCGAAAAAAGGACATCTGTGACGAAGTATATTTTTCATAATAAATGTATTTTTTTATATGAAAATCTTATTTTTGCTGTATCTTCTTAAAACAGCGTCTAATCGAAAAAAGGTCAAAAATCTGTGACGACCTATATTTTTTTCATAAAAAATGTTTTTTTGTATATGAAACTCTTATTTTTGCTGTATCGTCTTAAAGCAGCGTCTAATCGAAAAAAGGATAAAAATCTGTGACGACCTATATTTTTTTATATGAAAATCTTATTTTTGCTGTATCTTCTTAAAACAGCGTCTAATCGAAAAAAGGTCAAAAATCTGTGACGACCTAGATTTTTCATAAAAAATATAGTTTTTTATATGAAAATTTTATTTTTGCTGTATCTTCTTAAAACAGCGTCTAAGCGAAAAAAGGACAAAAATCTGTGACGACCTATATTATTCATAAAAAATCTATTTTTTTATATGAAAATCTTATTTTCGCTGTATCTTCTTAAAACAGCGTCTAATCGAAAAAATGACAAAAATCTTTGAAGACCTATATTTTTCATAAAAAAATCTATTTTTTATATGAAAATCTTATTTTCGCTGTATCTTCTTAAAACAGCGTCTAATCGAAAAAAGAACAAAAATCTGTGACGACCTATATTTTTTATAAAAAATCTATTTTTTTATATGAAAATCTTATTTTTGCTATATCGTCTTAAAACAGCGTCTAATCGAAAAAAGAACAAAAATCTGTGATGACCTATATTTTTCATAAAAAATCTATTTTTTTATATGAAAATCTTATTTTTGCTGTATCTTCTTAAAACAGCGTCTTATCGAAAAAAGGACAAAAATCTGTGACGACCTATATTTTTCACAAAAAATGTATTTTTTTATATGAAAAATCTGTGACGACCTATATTTTTCATAAAAAATCTATTTTTTTATATGAAAATCTTATTTTTGCTGTATCTTCTTAAAACAGCGTCTAATCGAAAAAAGAACAAAAATCTGTGATGACCTATATTTTTCATAAAAAATCTATGTTTTTATATGAAAATCTTATTTTTGCTGTAGCTTCTTAAAACAGCGTCTAATCGAAAAAAGGACAAAAATCTGTGACGACCTATATTTTTCAAAATCTTATTTTTGCTGTATCTTCTTAAAACAGCGTCCAATCGAAAAAAGAACAAAAATCTGTGACGACCTATATTTTTCATAATAAATGTATTTTTTTATATGAAAATCTTATTTTTGCTGTATCTTCTTAAAACAGCGTCTAATCGAAAAAAGAACAAAAATCTGTGACGACCTATATTTTTCATAAAAAATCTATTTTTTTATATGAAAATCTTATTTTTGCTGTATCTTCTTAAAACAGCGTCTAATCGAAAAAAGAACAAAAATCTGTGATGACCTATATTTTTCATAAAAAATCTATTTTTTTATATGAAAATCTTATTTTTGCTGTATCTTCTTAAAACAGCGTCTAATCGAAAAAAGGACAAAAATCTGTGACGACCTATATTTTTCAAAATCTTATTTTTGCTGTATCTTCTTAAAACAGCGTCCAATCGAAAAAAGAACAAAAATCTGTGACGACCTATATTTTTCATAATAAATGTATTTTTTTATATGAAAATCTTATTTTTGCTGTATCTTCTTAAAACAGCGTCTAATCGAAAAAAGGACAAAAATCTGTGACGATCTATATTTTTCATAAATATTCTTATTTTTGCTGTATCTTCTTTAAACAGCGTCTAATGGAAAAAAGGTCAAAAATCTGTGACGATCTATATTTTTCATAAAAAATATAGTTTTTTATATGAAAATCTTATTTTTGCTGTATCTTCTTAAAACAGCGTCTAATCGAAAAAAGGACAAAAATCTGTGACGACCTATATTTTTTTCATAAAAAATGTATTTTTGTATATGAAACTCTTATTTTTGCTGTATCGTCTTAAAACAGCGTCTAATCGAAAAAAGGATAAAAATCTGTGACGACCTATATTTTTTTATATGAAAATCTTATTTTTGCTGTATCTTCTTAAAACAGCGTCTAATCGAAAAAAGGTCAAAAATCTGTGACGACCTAGATTTTTCATAAAAAATATAGTTTTTTATATGAAAATCTTATTTTTGCTGTATCTTCTTAAAACAGCGTCTAAGCGAAAAAAGGACAAAAATCTGTGACGACCTATATTTTTCATAAAAAATCTATTTTTTTATATGAAAATCTTATTTTCGCAGTATGTTCTTAAAACAGCGTCTAATCGAAAAAAGGACAAAAATCTGTGACGACCTATATTTTTCACAAAAAATTTATTTTTTTATATGAAAATCTTATTTTTGCTGTATCTTCTTAAAACAGCGTCTAATCGAAAAAAGGACAAAAATCTGTGACGACCTATATTTTTCATAAAAAATATAGTTTTTTATATGAAAATCTTATTTTTGCTGTATCTTCTTAAAACAGCGTCTAATCGAAAAAAGGACAAAAATCTGTGACGACCATTATTTTTCATAAAAAATATAGTTTTTTATATGAAAATCTTATTTTTGCTGTATCTTCTTAAAACAGCGTCTAATCGAAAAAAGGACAAAAATCTGTGACGACCTATATTTTTTTCATAAAAAATGTATTTTTGTATATGAAACTCTTATTTTTGCTGTATCGTCTTAAAACAGCGTCTAATCGAAAAAAGGATAAAAATCTGTGACGACCTATATTTTTCATAAAAAATCTATTTTTTTATATGAAAATCTTATTTTCGCTGTATCGTCTTAAAACAGCGTCTAATCGAAAAAAGGATAAAAATCTGTGACGACCTATATTTTTCATAAAAAATCTATTTTTTTATATGAAAATCTTATTTTCGCTGTATCTTCTTAAAACAGCGTCTAATCGAAAAAAGGACAAAAATCTGTGACGACCTATATTTTTCACAAAAAATTTATTTTTTTATATGAAAATCTTATTTTTGCTGTATCTTCTTAAAACAGCGTCTAATCGAAAAAAGGACAAAAATCTGTGACGACCTATATTTTTCAAAAAAAATTTATTTTTTTATATGAAAATCTTATTTTTGCTGTATCTTCTTAAAACAGCGCCTAATCGAAAAAAGGACAAAAATCTGTGACGACCTATATTTTTCATAAAAAATATAGTTTTTTATATGAAAATCTTATTTTTGCTGTATCTTCTTAAAACAGCGTCTAATCGAAAAAAGGACAAAAATCTGTGACGACCTATATTTTTTCCATAAAAAATGTATTTTTGTATATGAAAATCTTATTTTTGCTGTATCTTCTTAAAACAGCGTCTAATCGAAAAAAAGACAAAAATCTGTGACGACGTATATTTTTCAAAAAAATCTATTTTTTTATATGAAAATCTTATTTTTGCTGTATCTTCTTAAAACAGCGTCTAATCGAAAAAAGGACAAAAATCTGTGACGACCTATATTTTTTTCATAAAAAATGTATTTTTGTATATGAAACTCTTATTTTTGCTGTATCGTCTTAAAACAGCGTCTAATCGAAAAAAGGATAAAAATCTGTGACGACCTATATTTTTCATAAAAAATCTATTTTTTTATATGAAAATCTTATTTTCGCTGTATCTTCTTAAAACAGCGTCTAATCGAAAAAAGGACAAAAATCTGTGACGACCTATATTTTTCACAAAAAATTTATTTTTTTATATGAAAATCTTATTTTTGCTGTATCTTCTTAAAACAGCGTCTAATCGAAAAAAGGACAAAAATCTGTGACGACCTATATTTTTCATAAAAAATATAGTTTTTTATATGAAAATCTTATTTTTGCTGTATCTTCTTAAAACAGCGTCTAACCGAAAAAAGGACAAAAATCTGTAACGACCATTATTTTTCATAAAAAATATAGTTTTTTATATGAAAATCTTATTTTTGCTGTATCTTCTTAAAACAGCGTCTAATCGAAAAAAGGACAAAAATCTGTGACGACCTATATTTTTTCATAAAAAATGTATTTTTGTATATGAAACTCTTATTTTTGCTGTATCGTCTTAAAACAGCGTCTAATCGAAAAAAGGATAAAAATCTGTGACGACCTATATTTTTCATAAAAAATCTATTTTTTTATATGAAAATCTTATTTTCGCTGTATCGTCTTAAAACAGCGTCTAATCGAAAAAAGGATAAAAATCTGTGACGACCTATATTTTTCATAAAAAACCTATTTTTTTATATGAAAATCTTATTTTCGCTGTATCTTCTTAAAACAGCGTCTAATCGAAAAAAGGACAAAAATCTGTGACGACCTATATTTTTCAAAAAAAATTTATTTTTTTATATGAAAATCTTATTTTTGCTGTATCTTCTTAAAACAGCGCCTAATCGAAAAAAGGACAAAAATCTGTGACGACCTATATTTTTCATAAAAAATATAGTTTTTTATATGAAAATCTTATTTTTGCTGTATCTTCTTAAAACAGCGTCTAATCGAAAAAAGGACAAAAATCTGTGACGACCTATATTTTTTAAAAAACTCTATTTTTGTATATGAAAATCTTATTTTTGCTGTACCTTCTTAAAACAGCGTCTAATCGAAAAAAGGACAAAAATCTGTGACGACCTATATTTTTTAAAAAACTCTATTTTTTATATGAAAATCTTATTTTCGCTGTATCTTCTTAAAACAGCGTCTAATCGAAAAAAGAACAAAAATCTGTGACGACCTATATTTTTTATAAAAAATCTATTTTTTTATATGAAAATCTTATTTTTGCTATATCGTCTTAAAACAGCGTCTAATCGAAAAAAGAACAAAAATCTGTGATGACCTATATTTTTCATAAAAAATCTATTTTTTTATATGAAAATCTTATTTTTGCTGTATCTTCTTAAAACAGCGTCTTATCGAAAAAAGGACAAAAATCTGTGACGACCTATATTTTTCACAAAAAATGTATTTTTTTATATGAAAAATCTGTGACGACCTATATTTTTCATAAAAAATCTATTTTTTTATATGAAAATCTTATTTTTGCTGTATCTTCTTAAAACAGCGTCTAATCGAAAAAAGAACAAAAATCTGTGATGACCTATATTTTTCATAAAAAATCTATGTTTTTATATGAAAATCTTATTTTTGCTGTAGCTTCTTAAAACAGCGTCTAATCGAAAAAAGGACAAAAATCTGTGACGACCTATATTTTTCAAAATCTTATTTTTGCTGTATCTTCTTAAAACAGCGTCCAATCGAAAAAAGAACAAAAATCTGTGACGACCTATATTTTTCATAATAAATGTATTTTTTTATATGAAAATCTTATTTTTGCTGTATCTTCTTAAAACAGCGTCTAATCGAAAAAAGAACAAAAATCTGTGACGACCTATATTTTTCATAAAAAATCTATTTTTTTATATGAAAATCTTATTTTTGCTGTATCTTCTTAAAACAGCGTCTAATCGAAAAAAGAACAAAAATCTGTGATGACCTATATTTTTCATAAAAAATCTATTTTTTTATATGAAAATCTTATTTTTGCTGTATCTTCTTAAAACAGCGTCTAATCGAAAAAAGGACAAAAATCTGTGACGACCTATATTTTTCAAAATCTTATTTTTGCTGTATCTTCTTAAAACAGCGTCCAATCGAAAAAAGAACAAAAATCTGTGACGACCTATATTTTTCATAATAAATGTATTTTTTTATATGAAAATCTTATTTTTGCTGTATCTTCTTAAAACAGCGTCTAATCGAAAAAAGGACAAAAATCTGTGACGATCTATATTTTTCATAAATATTCTTATTTTTGCTGTATCTTCTTTAAACAGCGTCTAATGGAAAAAAGGTCAAAAATCTGTGACGATCTATATTTTTCATAAAAAATATAGTTTTTTATATGAAAATCTTATTTTTGCTGTATCTTCTTAAAACAGCGTCTAATCGAAAAAAGGACAAAAATCTGTGACGACCTATATTTTTTTCATAAAAAATGTATTTTTGTATATGAAACTCTTATTTTTGCTGTATCGTCTTAAAACAGCGTCTAATCGAAAAAAGGATAAAAATCTGTGACGACCTATATTTTTTTATATGAAAATCTTATTTTTGCTGTATCTTCTTAAAACAGCGTCTAATCGAAAAAAGGTCAAAAATCTGTGACGACCTAGATTTTTCATAAAAAATATAGTTTTTTATATGAAAATCTTATTTTTGCTGTATCTTCTTAAAACAGCGTCTAAGCGAAAAAAGGACAAAAATCTGTGACGACCTATATTTTTCATAAAAAATCTATTTTTTTATATGAAAATCTTATTTTCGCAGTATGTTCTTAAAACAGCGTCTAATCGAAAAAAGGACAAAAATCTGTGACGACCTATATTTTTCACAAAAAATTTATTTTTTTATATGAAAATCTTATTTTTGCTGTATCTTCTTAAAACAGCGTCTAATCGAAAAAAGGACAAAAATCTGTGACGACCTATATTTTTCATAAAAAATATAGTTTTTTATATGAAAATCTTATTTTTGCTGTATCTTCTTAAAACAGCGTCTAATCGAAAAAAGGACAAAAATCTGTGACGACCATTATTTTTCATAAAAAATATAGTTTTTTATATGAAAATCTTATTTTTGCTGTATCTTCTTAAAACAGCGTCTAATCGAAAAAAGGACAAAAATCTGTGACGACCTATATTTTTTTCATAAAAAATGTATTTTTGTATATGAAACTCTTATTTTTGCTGTATCGTCTTAAAACAGCGTCTAATCGAAAAAAGGATAAAAATCTGTGACGACCTATATTTTTCATAAAAAATCTATTTTTTTATATGAAAATCTTATTTTCGCTGTATCGTCTTAAAACAGCGTCTAATCGAAAAAAGGATAAAAATCTGTGACGACCTATATTTTTCATAAAAAATCTATTTTTTTATATGAAAATCTTATTTTCGCTGTATCTTCTTAAAACAGCGTCTAATCGAAAAAAGGACAAAAATCTGTGACGACCTATATTTTTCACAAAAAATTTATTTTTTTATATGAAAATCTTATTTTTGCTGTATCTTCTTAAAACAGCGTCTAATCGAAAAAAGGACAAAAATCTGTGACGACCTATATTTTTCAAAAAAAATTTATTTTTTTATATGAAAATCTTATTTTTGCTGTATCTTCTTAAAACAGCGCCTAATCGAAAAAAGGACAAAAATCTGTGACGACCTATATTTTTCATAAAAAATATAGTTTTTTATATGAAAATCTTATTTTTGCTGTATCTTCTTAAAACAGCGTCTAATCGAAAAAAGGACAAAAATCTGTGACGACCTATATTTTTTCCATAAAAAATGTATTTTTGTATATGAAAATCTTATTTTTGCTGTATCTTCTTAAAACAGCGTCTAATCGAAAAAAAGACAAAAATCTGTGACGACGTATATTTTTCAAAAAAATCTATTTTTTTATATGAAAATCTTATTTTTGCTGTATCTTCTTAAAACAGCGTCTAATCGAAAAAAGGACAAAAATCTGTGACGACCTATATTTTTTTCATAAAAAATGTATTTTTGTATATGAAACTCTTATTTTTGCTGTATCGTCTTAAAACAGCGTCTAATCGAAAAAAGGATAAAAATCTGTGACGACCTATATTTTTCATAAAAAATCTATTTTTTTATATGAAAATCTTATTTTCGCTGTATCTTCTTAAAACAGCGTCTAATCGAAAAAAGGACAAAAATCTGTGACGACCTATATTTTTCACAAAAAATTTATTTTTTTATATGAAAATCTTATTTTTGCTGTATCTTCTTAAAACAGCGTCTAATCGAAAAAAGGACAAAAATCTGTGACGACCTATATTTTTCATAAAAAATATAGTTTTTTATATGAAAATCTTATTTTTGCTGTATCTTCTTAAAACAGCGTCTAACCGAAAAAAGGACAAAAATCTGTAACGACCATTATTTTTCATAAAAAATATAGTTTTTTATATGAAAATCTTATTTTTGCTGTATCTTCTTAAAACAGCGTCTAATCGAAAAAAGGACAAAAATCTGTGACGACCTATATTTTTTCATAAAAAATGTATTTTTGTATATGAAACTCTTATTTTTGCTGTATCGTCTTAAAACAGCGTCTAATCGAAAAAAGGATAAAAATCTGTGACGACCTATATTTTTCATAAAAAATCTATTTTTTTATATGAAAATCTTATTTTCGCTGTATCGTCTTAAAACAGCGTCTAATCGAAAAAAGGATAAAAATCTGTGACGACCTATATTTTTCATAAAAAACCTATTTTTTTATATGAAAATCTTATTTTCGCTGTATCTTCTTAAAACAGCGTCTAATCGAAAAAAGGACAAAAATCTGTGACGACCTATATTTTTCAAAAAAAATTTATTTTTTTATATGAAAATCTTATTTTTGCTGTATCTTCTTAAAACAGCGCCTAATCGAAAAAAGGACAAAAATCTGTGACGACCTATATTTTTCATAAAAAATATAGTTTTTTATATGAAAATCTTATTTTTGCTGTATCTTCTTAAAACAGCGTCTAATCGAAAAAAGGACAAAAATCTGTGACGACATATATTTTTTCCATAAAAAATGTATTTTTGTATATGAAAATCTTATTTTTGCTGTATCTTCTTAAAACAGCGTCTAATCGAAAAAAAGACAAAAATCTGTGACGACGTATATTTTTCAAAAAAATCTATTTTTTTATATGAAAATCTTATTTTTGCTGTATCTTCTTAAAACAGCGTCTAATCGAAAAAAGGACAAAAATCTGTGACGACCTATATTTTTTTCATAAAAAATGTATTTTTGTATATGAAACTCTTATTTTTGCTGTATCGTCTTAAAACAGCGTCTAATCGAAAAAAGGATAAAAATCTGTGACGACCTATATTTTTTTATATGAAAATCTTATTTTTGCTGTATCTTCTTAAAACAGCGTCTAATCGAAAAAAGGACAAAAATCTGTGACGACCTATATTTTTTAAAAAACTCTATTTTTGTATATGAAAATCTTATTTTTGCTGTACCTTCTTAAAACAGCGTCTAATCGAAAAAAGGACAAAAATCTGTGACGACCTATATTTTTTAAAAAACTCTATTTTTTATATGAAAATCTTATTTTTGGTGTATCTTCTTAAAACAGCGTCTAATCGAAAAAAGGACAAAAATCTGTGACGACCTATATTTTTCAAAAAAATCTATTGTTTTATATGAAAATCTTATTTTTGCTGTATCTTCTTAAAACAGCGTCTAATCGAAAAAAGGACAAAAATCTGTGACGAACTATATTTTTCATAATAAATGTATTTTTTTATATGAAAATCTTATTTTTGCTGTATCTTCTTAAAACAGCGTCTAATCGAAAAAAGAACAAAAATCTGTGACGATCTATATTTTTCATAAATATTCTTATTTTTGCTGTATCTTCTTTAAACAGCGTCTAATCGAAAAAAGGATAAAAATCTGTGACGACCTATATTTTTCAAAAAAAATCTATTTTTTTATATGAAAATCTTATTTTTGCTGTATCTTCTTAAAACAGCGTCTAATCGAAAAAAGGACATCTGTGACGAAGTATATTTTTCATAATAAATGTATTTTTTTATATGAAAATCTTATTTTTGCTGTATCTTCTTAAAACAGCGTCTAATCGAAAAAAGGTCAAAAATCTGTGACGACCTAGATTTTTCATAAAAAATATAGTTTTTTATATGAAAATTTTATTTTTGCTGTATCTTCTTAAAACAGCGTCTAAGCGAAAAAAGGACAAAAATCTGTGACGACCTATATTTTTCATAAAAAATCTATTTTTTTATATGAAAATCTTATTTTCGCTGTATCTTCTTAAAACAGCGTCTAATCGAAAAAATGACAAAAATCTGTGACGACCTATATTTTTCACAAAAAATGTATTTTTTTATATGAAAATCTTATTTTTGCTGTATCTTCTTAAAACAGCGTCTAATCGAAAAAAGGACAAAAATCTGTGACGACCTATATTTTTTCATAAAAAATGTATTTTTGTATATGAAACTCTTATTTTTGCTGTATCGTCTTAAAACAGCGTCTAATCGAAAAAAGGACAAAAATCTGTGACGACCTATATTTTTTCATAAAAAATGTATTTTTGTATATGAAACTCTTATTTTTGCTGTATCGTCTTAAAACAACGTCTAATCGAAAAAAGGATAAAAATCTGTGACGACCTATATTTTTCATAAAAAATCTATTTTTTTATATGAAAATCTTATTTTCGCTGTATCGTCTTAAAACAGCGTCTAATCGAAAAAAGGATAAAAATCTGTGACGAACTATATTTTTCATAAAAAATCTATTTTTTTATATGAAAATCTTATTTTCGCTGTATCTTCTTAAAACAGCGTCTAATCGAAAAAAGGACAAAAATCTGTGACGACCTATATTTTTCACAAAAAATTTATTTTTTTATATGAAAATCTTATTTTTGCTGTATCTTCTTAAAACAGCGTCTAATCGAAAAAAGGACAAAAATCTGTGACGACCTATATTTTTCATAAAAAATATAGTTTTTTATATGAAAATCTTATTTTTGCTGTATCTTCTTAAAACAGCGTCTAATCGAAAAAAGAACAAAAATCTGTGACGACCTATATTTTTCACAAAAAATGTATTTTTTTATATGAAAAATCTGTGACGACCTATATTTTTCATAAAAAATCTATTTTTTTATATGAAAATCTTATTTTTGCTGTATCTTCTTAAAACAGCGTCTAATCGAAAAAAGGACAAAAATCTGTGACGACCTATATTTTTCAAAATCTTATTTTTGCTGTATCTTCTTAAAACAGCGTCCAATCGAAAAAAGAACAAAAATCTGTGACGACCTATATTTTTCATAAAAAATATAGTTTTTTATATGAAAATCTTATTTTTGCTGTATCTTCTTTAAACAGCGTCTAATCGAAAAAGGGTCAAAAATCTGTGACGATCTATATTTTTCATAAAAAAATATGTATAGTTTTTTATATGAAAATCTTATTTTTGCTGTATCTTCTTAAAACAGCGTCTAATCGAAAAAAGGACAAAAATCTGTGACGACCATTATTTTTCATAAAAAATATAGTTTTTTATATGAAAATCTTATTTTTGCTGTATCTTCTTAAAACAGCGTCTAATCGAAAAAAGGACAAAAATCTGTGACGACCTATATTTTTCATAAAAAATATAGTTTTTTATATGAAAATCTTATTTTTGCTGTATCTTCTTAAAACAGCGTCTAATCGAAAAAAGGACAAAAATCTGTGACGACCATTATTTTTCATAAAAAATATAGTTTTTTATATGAAAATCTTATTTTTGCTGTATCTTCTTAAAACAGCGTCCAATCGAAAAAAGAACAAAAATCTGTGACGACCTATATTTTTCATAAAAAATATAGTTTTTTATATGAAAATCTTATTTTTGCTGTATCTTCTTTAAACAGCGTCTAATCGAAAAAAGGTCAAAAATCTGTGACGATCTATATTTTTCATAAAAAATATAGTTTTTTATATGAAAATCTTATTTTTGCTGTATCTTCTTAAAACAGCGTCTAATCGAAAAAAGGACAAAAATCTGTGACGACCTATATTTTTTTCATAAAAAATGTATTTTTGTATATGAAACTCTTATTTTTGCTGTATCGTCTTAAAACAGCGTCTAATCGAAAAAAGGATAAAAATCTGTGACGACCTATATTTTTTTATATGAAAATCTTATTTTTGCTGTATCTTCTTAAAACAGCGTCTAATCGAAAAAAGGTCAAAAATCTGTGACGACCTAGATTTTTCATAAAAAATATAGTTTTTTATATGAAAATCTTATTTTTGCTGTATCTTCTTAAAACAGCGTCTAAGCGAAAAAAGGACAAAAATCTGTGACGACCTATATTTTTCATAAAAAATCTATTTTTTTATATGAAAATCTTATTTTCGCTGTATCTTCTTAAAACAGCGTCTAATCGAAAAAAGGACAAAAATCTGTGACGACCTATATTTTTCACAAAAAATTTATTTTTTTATATGAAAATCTTATTTTTGCTGTATCTTCTTAAAACAGCGTCTAATCGAAAAAAGGAAAAAAATCTGTGACGACCTATATTTTTCATATAAAATCTATTTTTTATATGAAAATCTTATTTTCGCTGTATCTTCTTAAAACAGCGTCTAATCGAAAAAATGACAAAAATCTGTGAAGACCTATATTTTTCATAAAAAAATCTATTTTTTATATGAAAATCTTATTTTCGCTGTATCTTCTTAAAACAGCGTCTAATCGAAAAAAGAACAAAAATCTGTGACGACCTATATTTTTCATAAAAAATCTATTTTTTTATATGAAAATCTTATTTTTGCTATATCGTCTTAAAACAGCGTCTAATCGAAAAAAGAACAAAAATCTGTGATGACCTATATTTTTCATAAAAAATCTATTTTTTTATATGAAAATCTTATTTTTGCTGTATCTTCTTAAAACAGCGTCTAAGCGAAAAAAGGACAAAAATCTGTGACGACCTATATTTTTCATAAAAAATCTATTTTTTTATATGAAAATCTTATTTTTGCTGTATCTTCTTAAAACAGCGTCTAATCGAAAAAAGGACAAAAATCTGTGACGACCATTATTTTTCATAAAAAATATAGTTTTTTATATGAAAATCTTATTTTTGCTGTATCTTCTTAAAACAGCGTCTAATCGAAAAAAGGATAAAAATCTGTGACGACCTATATTTTTCATAAAAAATCTATTTTTTTATATGAAAATCTTATTTTCGCTGTATCTTCTTAAAACAGCGTCTAATCGAAAAAAGGACAAAAATCTGTGACGACCTATATTTTTCATAAAAAATCTATTTTTTTTATATGAAAATCTTATTTTCGCTGTATCTTCTTAAAACAGCGTCTAATCGAAAAAAGGACAAAAATCTGTGACGACCTATATTTTTCATAAAAAATCTATTTTTTTATATGAAAATCTTATTTTTGCTATATCGTCTTAAAACAGCGTCTAATCGAAAAAAGGACAAAAATCTGTGACGACCTATATTTTTCACAAAAAATGTATTTTTTTATATGAAAAATCTGTGACGACCTATATTTTTCATAAAAAATCTATTTTTTATGACGACCTATATTTTTTTTACAAAAAAATGTATTTTTTTATATGAAAAATCTGTGACGACCTATATTTTTCATAAAAAATCCATTTTTTTATATGAAAATCTTATTTTTGCTATATCGTCTTAAAACAGCGTCTAATCGAAAAAAGGACAAAAATCTGTGACGACCTATATTTTTCACAAAAAATGTATTTTTTTATATGAAAAATCTGTGACGACCTATATTTTTCATAAAAAATCTATTTTTTTATATGAAAATCTTATTTTTGCTGTATCTTCTTAAAACAGCGTCTAATCGAAAAAAGGATAAAAATCTGTGACGACCTATATTTTTTTATATGAAAATCTTATTTTTGCTGTATCTTCTTAAAACAGCGTCTAATCGAAAAAAAGGTCAAAAATCTGTGACGACCTAGATTTTTCATAAAAAATATAGTTTTTTATATGAAAATCTTATTTTTGCTGTATCTTCTTAAAACAGCGTCTAAGCGAAAAAAGGACAAAAATCTGTGACGACCTATATTTTTCATAAAAAATCTATTTTTTTATATGAAAATCTTATTTTGCTGTATCTTCTTAAAACAGCGTCTAATCGAAAAAAGGACAAAAATCTGTGACGACCATTATTTTTCATAAAAAATATAGTTTTTTATATGAAAATCTTATTTTGCTGTATCTTCTTAAAACAGCGTCTAATCGAAAAAAGGATAAAAATCTGTGACGACCTATATTTTTCATAAAAATCTATTTTTTTATATGAAAATCTTATTTTCGCTGTATCTTCTTAAAACAGCGTCTAATCGAAAAAAGGACAAAAATCTGTGACGACCTATATTTTTCATAAAAAATCTATTTTTTTTATATGAAAATCTTATTTTCGCTGTATCTTCTTAAAACAGCGTCTAATCGAAAAAAGGACAAAAATCTGTGACGACCTATATTTTTCATAAAAAATCTATTTTTTTTATATGAAAATCTTATTTTTGCTGTATCTTCTTAAAACAGCGTCTAATCGAAAAAAGGACAAAAATCTGTGACGACCTATATTTTTCAAAATCTTATTTTTGCTGTATCTTCTTAAAACAGCGTCCAATCGAAAAAAGAACAAAAATCTGTGACGACCTATATTTTTCATAAAAAATATAGTTTTTTATATGAAAATCTTATTTTTGCTGTATCTTCTTAAAACAGCGTCTAATCGAAAAAAGGACAAAAATCTGTGACGACCTATACTTTTCATAAAAAATATAGTTTTTTATATGAAAATCTTATTTTTGCTGTATCTTCTTAAAACAGCGTCTAATCGAAAAAAGGACAAAAATCTGTGACGACCTATATTTTTCATAAAAAATATAGTTTTTTATATGAAAATCTTATTTTTGTTGTATCTTCTTAAAACAGCGTCTAATCGAAAAAAGGACAAAAATCTGTGACGACCTATATTTTTTTCATAAAAAATGTATTTTTGTATATGAAACTCTTATTTTTGCTGTATCGTCTTAAAACAGCGTCTAATCGGAAAAAGGATAAAAATCTGTGACGACCTATATTTTTCATAAAAAATCTATTTTTTTATATGAAAATCTTATGTTTGCTGTATCTTCTTAAAACAGCGTCTAAGCGAAAAAAGGACAAAAATCTGTGACGACCTATATTTTTCATAAAAAATCTATTTTTTTATATGAAAATCTTATTTTCGCTGTATCTTCTTAAAACAGCGTCTAATCGAAAAAAGGACAAAAATCTGTGACGACCTATATTTTTCACAAAAAATTTATTTTTTTATATGAAAATCTTATTTTTGCTGTATCTTCTTAAAACAGCGTCTAATCGAAAAAAGGACAAAAATCTGTGACGACCTATATTTTTCATAAAAAATATAGTTTTTTATATGAAAATCTTATTTTTGCTGTATCTTCTTAAAACAGCGTCTAATCGAAAAAAGGTCAAAAATCTGTGACGACCTAGATTTTTCATAAAAAATATAGTTTTTTATATGAAAATTTTATTTTTGCTGTATCTTCTTAAAACAGCGTCTAAGCGAAAAAAGGACAAAAATCTGTGACGACCTATATTTTTCATAAAAAATCTAGTTTTTTATATGAAAATCTTATTTTCGCTGTATCTTCTTAAAACAGAGTCTAATCGAAAAAATGACAAAAATCTGTGAAGACCTATATTTTTCATAAAAAAATCTATTTTTTATATGAAAATCTTATTTTCGCTGTATCTTCTTAAAACAGCGTCTAATCGAAAAAAGAACAAAAATCTGTGACGACCTATATTTTTCATAAAAAATCTATTTTTTTTATATGAAAATCTTATTTTTGCTATATCGTCTTAAAACAGCGTCTAATCGAAAAAAGGACAAAAATCTGTGACGACCTATATTTTTCATAAAAAATATAGTTTTTTATATGAAAATCTTATTTTTGCTGTATCTTCTTAAAACAGCGTCTAATCGAAAAAAGGACAAAAATCTGTGACGACCTATATTTTTTTCATAAAAAATGTATTTTTGTATATGAAACTCTTATTTTTGCTGTATCGTCTTAAAACAGCGTCTAATCGAAAAAAGGATAAAAATCTGTGACGACCTATATTTTTTTATATGAAAATCTTATTTTTGCTGTATCTTCTTAAAACAGCGTCTAATCGAAAAAAGGTCAAAAATCTGTGACGACCTAGATTTTTCATAAAAAATATAGTTTTTTATATGAAAATTTTATTTTTGCTGTATCTTCTTAAAACAGCGTCTAAGCGAAAAAAAGACAAAAATCTGTGACGACCTATATTTTTCATAAAAAATCTATTTTTTATATGAAAATCTTATTTTCGCTGTATCTTCTTAAAACAGCGTCTAATCGAAAAAATGACAAAAATCTGTGAAGACCTATATTTTTCATAAAAAAATCTATTTTTTATATGAAAATCTTATTTTCGCTGTATCTTCTTAAAACAGCGTCTAATCGAAAAAAGAACAAAAATCTGTGACGACCTATATTTTTCATAAAAAATCTATTTTTTTATATGAAAATCTTATTTTTGCTATATCGTCTTAAAACAGCGTCTAATCGAAAAAAGAACAAAAATCTGTGATGACCTATATTTTTCATAAAAAATCTATTTTTTTATATGAAAATCTTATTTTTGCTGTATCTTCTTAAAACAGCGTCTAATCGAAAAAAGGACAAAAATCTGTGACGACCTATATTTTTTTTTACAAAAAAATGTATTTTTTTATATGAAAAATCTGTGACGACCTATATTTTTCATAAAAAATCTATTTTTTTATATGAAAATCTTATTTTTGCTATATCGTCTTAAAACAGCGTCTAATCGAAAAAAGGACAAAAATCTGTGACGACCTATATTTTTCACAAAAAATGTATTTTTTTATATGAAAAATCTGTGACGACCTATATTTTTCATAAAAAATCTATTTTTTTATATGAAAATCTTATTTTTGCTGTATCTTCTTAAAACAGCGTCTAATCGAAAAAAGGATAAAAATCTGTGACGACCTATATTTTTTTATATGAAAATCTTATTTTTGCTGTATCTTCTTAAAACAGCGTCTATTCGAAAAAAGGACAAAAATCTGTGACGACCTATATTTTTCACAAAAAATTTATTTTTTTATATGAAAATCTTATTTTTGCTGTATCTTCTTAAAACAGCGTCTAATCGAAAAAAGGCCAAAAATCTGTGACGATCTATATTTTTCATAAAAAATATAGTTTTTTATATGAAAATCTTATTTTTGCTGTATCTTCTTAAAACAGCGTCTAATCGAAAAAAGGACAAAAATCTGTGACGACCTATATTTTTTCATAAAAAGTGTATTTTTGTATATGAAACTCTTATTTTTGCTGTATCGTCTTAAAACAGCGTCTAATCGAAAAAAGGATAAAAATCTGTGACGACCTATATTTTTTTATATGAAAATCTTATTTTTGCTGTATCTTCTTAAAACAGCCTCTAATCGAAAAAAGGTCAAAAATCTGTGACGACCTAGATTTTTCATAAAAAATATAGTTTTTTATATGAAAATCTTATTTTTGCTGTATCTTCTTAAAACAGCGTCTAAGCGAAAAAAGGACAAAAATCTGTGACGACCTATATTTTTCATAAAAAATCTATTTTTTTATATGAAAATCTTATTTTCGCTGTATCTTCTTAAAACAGCGTCTAATCGAAAAAAGGACAAAAATCTGTGACGACCCATATTTTTCACAAAAAATTAATTTTTTTATATGAAAATCTTATTTTTGCTGTATCTTCTTAAAAGAGCGTCTAATCGAAAAAAGGACAAAAATCTGTGACGACCTATATTTTTCATAAAAAATATAGTTTTTTATATGAAAATCTTATTTTTGCTGTATCTTCTTAAAACAGCGTCTAATCGAAAAAAGGACAAAAATCTGTGACGACCATTATTTTTCATAAAAAATATAGTTTTTTATATGAAAATCTTATTTTTGCTGTATCTTCTTAAAACAGCGTCTAATCGAAAAAAGGACAAAAATCTGTGACGACCTATATTTTTCATAAAAAATATAGTTTTTTATATGAAAATCTTATTTTTGCTGTATCTTCTTAAAACAGCGTCTAATCGAAAAAAGGACAAAAATCTGTGACGACCTATATTTTTCATAAAAAATATAGTTTTTTATATGAAAATCTTATTTTTGCTGTATCTTCTTAAAACAGCGTCTAACCGAAAAAAGGACAAAAATCTGTGACGACCTATATTTTTCATAAAAAATATAGTTTTTTATATGAAAATCTTATTTTTGCTGTATCTTCTTAAAACAGCGTCTAATCGAAAAAAGGACAAAAATCTGTGACGACCTATATTTTTCATAAAAAATATAGTTTTTTATATGAAAATCTTATTTTTGCTGTATCTTCTTAAAACAGCGTCTAATCGAAAAAAGGACAAAATTCTGTGACGACCTATATTTTTGTTAGATGTTTCTGGTAAAATCTACAGTGGAACCACAACAAATAAAAACACTTGCGAGTATATTTAATACGAATTCACAACTTGTTCTTTAATTTAAATTCAAGGTTATACAAGGTTAAAAATAATATTAAAGTTTAAGAAAAAGTAAAGAAGTTATGACCTTCACTTGTCAATGAAACAATTGGAATGAATTAGTTTTATGAAAAAATTGTAACGTCATACTTATTGACAAGTATAACAATTATAAAACGGAGTTGGATTTACATATGTATTTGGCTTGAATACAGGATTGGAAAAATTACAACAAACTCCCCCTCAAGCCAAATGCATTTACAATAAAAATATATTTAATCAAATTAAATTCAGAAATCATTAAGTTAATTTCAAAAGTTTACAACCATTCAAATGTTTGTTTTTACATAGAACTTTAGTTAGGATGTCAGCCGCATTCTCATCAGTGGGAACATACTCAATGTTTATGGCCTTCACTTCAAATTGCTCCCGGATGTAATGGTATCGAATGTCGATATGCTTACTCCTCTTGTGGACTGCAGGGTTCTTCACCATAAAACTCGCACTTTGGTTGTCGCAAAATATAGTTGTTGGGTTTTTGGTAAATTCATCGAATGAAAGCTCCTTCAACAGGTTTCGATGAAAAACAACTTCTTTAGTACCTTGGCACAAGGCAATGTACTCAGCCTCCATGGTACTCAATGCTACTATCGGCTGCTTACGAGACTCCCAGGCAATAGGACCACCACTCATAAACAAGACATGACCAGAGTAAGACTTCCGATCATCTGTGTCACAGCCCCAGTCAGCATCTGTGAAGATATTAAAATCTTTAAAGTTAGCACAATAAGTAATTTTTCCGCCAGGATTCATCCTCAGGTATCTCAAGACATGCTTTGCAGCTTTAAAATGCTCTTCATGTGGATGACAATTAAATTGGGATAACCTTGATACCACATGAATTAAGTCAGGCCTCGTTATGACCGCCAGATACATTAAAGCACCAATAAGGCTTTGATAGCCTTTAACATCTAGGTCATCGCAAGCTTCCGCACACTTTTCCAAAACAGTACCACTAGGCCATGGTGTAGCTGCGGGTTTACAATTCGTCATACCCCACTTCTCCAGGATTTCGTTTGTATATTTATTTTGATGAATTGTAATGTCACCTCTCAGACCATCTCTAGAAATTTCCATGCCCAAATAGAATGAAATTGGGCCACGATCAACAGCTTCCACATTTTTGTTAAGTTCAGTGATGATATTCTTCATATCAGCTTCCTTCGAGCACGCTAGCAACATGTCATCAACATAAACCGCTATTATGCATATATTCGAACCGCTTTTTCTAATGTAGACACATGTGTCCGATTGGCATCTCATAAAGCCCATTTTCACCAAGATATCGTTTACCTTCTTGTTCCACTCACGTCCAGCTTGCTTTAAACCATATAAAGCTTTAGTGAGTTTGCAGACTTTATTGGGTTGACTTTGGTCTTCAAATAATGGGGGTTGCACCATATACACCTCGTCTTCAATATCACCGTTTAAATAAGCTGCTACGATATCAACATGATTCACCAGCAGTTTGAATCTGGCTGCTAAAGCTAACAATAATCTTATTGTTGAGTGTCGAACCACAGGTGCAAAAGTTTCCTTATAGTCAACGTTCTGTTTCTGCGAACAGCCTTGAGCCACCAGCCTTGCTTTAAATTTCTCCACCGAGCCATCTGGATTCCTCTTCACCGCAAACACCCACTTACTGCCGATTATATTTTTACCTTTTGGTTTGTCAACTAGCTGCCAAGTTTTATTTTTAATCAACGAATCAAATTCGACCTGCATGGCCTCTTTCCAATTAGCAGAATTCTCAGATTGCAAAGCTTCAGCCACAGTATCAGGGTTCTCAATAATAGAATTCAGCATCTCAACAGCACCTTCCGTACAAAACACCTTTCTGCGCCTACCAACACCACCGGTCTTAACTAATTTGGGTCTGCCACGCTTTCTTTTATTTTCAATAACGATAGTCTCATCTCTATCGGTTTCCACACTACTTACATTTGGATCATGTTCATCATCATCATCGTCACTATCATCATCATTATCTACAGCTTGCTCTTGTTCTTCTTCATGATTTATTTCTGGATAATTTTCTCTGAAAAAGTTCACGAAAAATTTCTCTTCTTCTTCATCTGGAATAGAAAGTTTTTCAAACGATTGCTCAAAGAAAATGACATCTCTAGATATTATAATTTGTCTAGTAGTTGGATTATATAACCGATAGCCTTTAGTAGACAATTGGTAACCAACAAATTTCAATTTGTTACCTTTAGGCAAAAATTTACCACCTTTGGGCTTGGGTCCTTTGTTCAAGGCAACTGCATCACATCCAAATGTTTTTAAATGAAAAACTGATGGTTTCTTACCAACCCACCGCTCGTACGGTGTAACATCATTTAAAACTTTAGTAGGAGCTCGATTCCTAAGATATGTGGCAGTATTTACGGCTTCTCCCCATAAACTTTGTGGTAAACCAGCAGACTCTAGTAAACACCTTGCCATCTCAACCAACGTCCTATTTGCTCGCTCAGAAACACCATTCTGTTGAGGCGAATAACTCACCGTGGTTTGATGAATGATACCGTTCCTTGCGAAATAATCTTTAAATTTGGAATTAACAAACTCCTTACCATTATCGCTCCGAACTATTTTAATTTTGCGGCCTGTCTGCTTCTCCGCGGTCCCAGAAAAAAGACAGAATGCATCAAAGGCATCTGATTTATTTTTAAGAAAAAATGTTGTCGTGTACCTTGAGTAATCATCAATGAACGTGATGAAATAGGATGCACTACTCAAGGTTTTTGTACCAATTGGTCCGCATAAATCCGTATGCACCAATTCCAGCAAATCACTGCTTTGAACACTAGCATAACTTCTATATGGAGTGGCAGAAATTTTACATACAGCACAAGTTAAACATTCAACAGTTTTTGGCAGTTTCACATTAAATCCGTTCACCATATTTTTATTACAAAGTTTATTTAAATCATTTATATTCAAATGTCCAAAACGTTGATGCCACTTTATTCCATCACTTTCATTTATTAATCCATAGGCACTTTCCACATTTTTAAAATTTTCAATAAATTTAATATTTGCAATAAACATATCACCTTTTAAATCAGCTGTCAAAATTTGTTTTTCACTCTTGCTTTTCATCACTGCTTTGTCATCTTCAAACTTCACTATATGGCCAGCTTGAACGATTTTACTTATAGATAAAAAGTTTGAATGCAATTTTGGGACAAATAAAACATTTTTCAGTTCAAGAATGCAAAATTGTGTTTTTATTTTGATCTTTCCTTTGCCCTCTGCTTCTGTATTCTCGCCAGATGCTAACACAATGTTCTGCTTGAACTTTCTTAATTCCGAAAAACATTCTCTTGATCTGCACATATGTGACGTCGCGCCGCTGTCAAGAATCCACATCTGATCTAAACTGCTATTACCTTCTGTTAAAGAGCAAGCAAAATCACTTTCATGTTTTTCTTTACACTGTGATCTTATATGACCCTTTTTTCCACATCGAAAACATTTAATATTATTGATATTATTGACATACCCATCATTCCTGTTGTTGTTGCTGTTGCTACTGCTTTGGGGTTTTGGTGGATTACTTTTATTTTTGAAGTTGTTGTTGCTGCCGCTGTTAACGTACCTTTTATTATTTCTTTTAGCTCCATTTCTTGAATTTGCTGCAAATAAATTCTCTGTGGTAAAATTAGTTTTACTGCCTTGTCTCAATTCTTCCTCCAGAATCTTTGAGATTAAATTATCATATTTTGGCAAACAATCTCTGCTTTCAATTGCTACCACGAAACTTTCCATTTCGTCCGGAAGACTACACAATAATAAAATTGAAAGCAAATCCTCATTCAATGCGATTCCAATCTCTTTCAGGTCATCAACTATAGAACAAAATTCATTTATTTGAGAGGAAAATTTTTCGTTACCTTGAAACTTGAATTTGACCAGCCTTTTAAACAAATTAACCTTCCTTGATGCAGTATTAGCTCTATACAATGAACTTAATACATACCAGGCATTTTTAGCTGTCGAACAGTTTTTGATGTGTATCAGCTCACTCGGCTTTACACTGAGGGTGATTGTTGCAAGTGCCTTGGTATCACTGTTCCTCCATACATCTTTCTGTGGGCTTACCTCTGGACAATTATCAGTAATAGTGTTCCACAAATCCATGGTGATCAGCAAACTTTTCATTTGGATGCTCCATGTTGCATAATTCTCACCATTCAACTTCTCTATACTCGCGATACCACTTGCCATATTGTTTTTACAGCCTCCGGATAAAACAATGAAAAACCAAAAATCAAAAATTTATTTTATTGTTGAGAAACGTTAAAACCACTTTCACTTTATTTGGTTACCAGGGAACTGGGCCCATAACCTTTGTTAGATGTTTCTGGTAAAATCTACAGTGGAACCACAACAAATAAAAACACTTGCGAGTATATTTAATACGAATTCACAACTTGTTCTTTAATTTAAATTCAAGGTTATACAAGGTTAAAAATAATATTAAAGTTTAAGAAAAAGTAAAGAAGTTATGACCTTCACTTGTCAATGAAACAATTGGAATGAATTAGTTTTATGAAAAAATTGTAACGTCATACTTATTGACAAGTATAACAATTATAAAACGGAGTTGGATTTACATATGTATTTGGCTTGAATACAGGATTGGAAAAATTACAACAATTTTTTTCATAAAAAATGTATTTTTTTATATGAAACTCTTATTTTTGCTGTATCGTCTTAAAACAGCGTCTAATCGGAAAAAGGATAAAAATCTGTGACGACCTATATTTTTCATAAAAAATCTATTTTTTTATATGAAAAAATCTTATTTTTGCTGTATCTTCTTAAAACAGCGTCTAAGCGAAAAAAGGACAAAAATCTGTGACGACCTATATTTTTCATAAAAAATCTATTTTTTTATATGAAAAAATCTTATTTTTGCTGTATCTTCTTAAAACAGCGTCTAAGCGAAAAAAGGACAAAAATCTGTGACGACCTATATTTTTCATAAAAAATATAGTTTTTTATATGAAAATCTTATTTTTGCTGTATCTTCTTAAAACAGCGTCTAATCGAAAAAAGGACAAAAATCTGTGACGACCTATATTTTTCATAAAAAATATAGTTTTTTATATGAAAATCTTATTTTTGCTGTATCTTCTTAAAACAGCGTCTAATCGAAAAAAGGTCAAAAATCTGTGAAGACCTATATTTTTCATAAAAAAATCTATTTTTTATATGAAAATCTTATTTTCGCTGTATCTTCTTAAAACAGCGTCTAATCGAAAAAAGAACAAAAATCTGTGACGACCTATATTTTTCATAAAAAATCTAGTTTTTTATATGAAAATTTTATTTTTGCTGTATCTTCTTAAAACAGCGTCTAAGCGAAAAAAGGACAAAAATCTGTGACGACCTATATTTTTCATAAAAAATCTAGTTTTTTATATGAAAATCTTATTTTCGCTGTATCTTCTTAAAACAGCGTCTAATCGAAAAAATGACAAAAATCTGTGAAGACCTATATTTTTCATAAAAAAATCTATTTTTTATATGAAAATCTTATTTTCGCTGTATCTTCTTAAAACAGCGTCTAATCGAAAAAAGAACAAAAATCTGTGACGACCTAGATTTTTCATAAAAAATATAGTTTTTTATATGAAAATTTTATTTTTGCTGTATCTTCTTAAAACAGCGTCTAAGCGAAAAAAGGACAAAAATCTGTGACGACCTATATTTTTCATAAAAAATCTAGTTTTTTATATGAAAATCTTATTTTCGCTGTATCTTCTTAAAACAGCGTCTAATCGAAAAAAGAACAAAAATCTGTGACGACCTATATTTTTCATAAAAAATATAGTTTTTTATATGAAAATCTTATTTTTGCTGTATCTTCTTTAAACAGCGTCTAATCGAAAAAAGGACAAAAATCTGTGACGACCTATATTTTTTTCATAAAAAATGTATTTTTGTATATGAAACTCTTATTTTTGCTGTATCGTCTTAAAACAGCGTCTAATCGAAAAAAGGATAAAAATCTGTGACGACCTATATTTTTTTATATGAAAATCTTATTTTTGCTGTATCTTCTTAAAACAGCGTCTAATCGAAAAAAGGTCAAAAATCTGTGACGACCTATATTTTTCATAAAAAATATAGTTTTTTATATGAAAATTTTATTTTTGCTGTATCTTCTTAAAACAGCGTCTAAGCGAAAAAAGGACAAAAATCTGTGACGACCTATATTTTTCATAAAAAATCTATTTTTTTATATGAAAATCTTATTTTCGCTGTATCTTCTTAAAACAGCGTCTAATCGAAAAAAGGACAAAAATCTGTGACGACCTATATTTTTCACAAAAAATTTATTTTTTTATATGAAAATCTTATTTTTGCTGTATCTTCTTAAAACAGCGTCTAATCGAAAAAAGGACAAAAATCTGTGACGACCTATATTTTTCATAAAAAATATAGTTTTTTATATGAAAATCTTATTTTTGCTGTATCTTCTTAAAACAGCGTCTAATCGAAAAAAGGTCAAAAATCTGTGACGACCTAGATTTTTCATAAAAAATATAGTTTTTTATATGAAAATTTTATTTTTGCTGTATCTTCTTAAAACAGCGTCTAAGCGAAAAAAGGACAAAAATCTGTGACGACCTATATTTTTCATAAAAAATCTAGTTTTTTATATGAAAATCTTATTTTCGCTGTATCTTCTTAAAACAGCGTCTAATCGAAAAAATGACAAAAATCTGTGAAGACCTATATTTTTCATAAAAAAATCTATTTTTTATATGAAAATCTTATTTTCGCTGTATCTTCTTAAAACAGCGTCTAATCGAAAAAAGAACAAAAATCTGTGACGACCTATATTTTTTTATATGAAAATCTTATTTTTGCTGTATCTTCTTAAAACAGCGTCTAATCGAAAAAAGGTCAAAAATCTGTGACGACCTAGATTTTTCATAAAAAATATAGTTTTTTATATGAAAATTTTATTTTTGCTGTATCTTCTTAAAACAGCGTCTAAGCGAAAAAAAGACAAAAATCTGTGACGACCTATATTTTTCATAAAAAATCTATTTTTTTATATGAAAATCTTATTTTCGCTGTTTCTTCTTAAAACAGCGTCTAATCGAAAAAATGACAAAAATCTGTGAAGACCTATATTTTTCATAAAAAAATCTATTTTTTATATGAAAATCTTATTTTCGCTGTATCTTCTTAAAACAGCGTCTAATCGAAAAAAGAACAAAAATCTGTGACGACCTATATTTTTCATAAAAAATCTATTTTTTTATATGAAAATCTTATTTTTGCTATATTGTCTTAAAACAGCGTCTAATCGAAAAAAGAACAAAAATCTGTGATGACCTATATTTCTCATAAAAAATCTATTTTTTTATATGAAAATCTTATTTTTGCTGTATCTTCTTAAAACAGCGTCTAATCGAAAAAAGGACAAAAATCTGTGACGACCTATATTTTTCACAAAAAAATGTATTTTTTTATATGAAAAATCTGTGACGACCTATATTTTTCATAAAAAATCTATTTTTTTATATGAAAATCTTATTTTTGCTATATCGTCTTAAAACAGCGTCTAATCGAAAAAAGGACAAAAATCTGTGACGACCTATATTTTTCACAAAAAATGTATTTTTTTATATGAAAAATCTGTGACGACCTATATTTTTCATAAAAAATCTATTTTTTTATATGAAAATCTTATTTTTGCTGTATCTTCTTAAAACAGCGTCTAATCGAAAAAAGGACAAAAATCTGTGACGACCTATATTTTTCAAAATCTTATTTTTGCTGTATCTTCTTAAAACAGCGTCCAATCGAAAAAAGAACAAAAATCTGTGACGACCTATATTTTTCATAATAAATGTATTTTTTTATATGAAAATCTTATTTTTGCTGTATCTTCTTAAAACAGCGTCTACTCGAAAAAAGGACAAAAATCTGTGACGACCTATATTTTTCATAAATATTCTTATTTTTGCTGTATCTTCTTAAAACAGCGTCTAATCGAAAAAAGGTCAAAAATCTGTGACGATCTATATTTTTCATAAAATATAAAGTTTTTTATATGAAACTCTTATTTTTGCTGTATCGTCTTAAAACAGCGTCTAATCGAAAAAAGGATAGAAATCTGTGACGACCTATATTTTTTTATATGAAAATCTTATTTTTGCTGTATCTTCTTAAAACAGCGTCTAATCGAAAAAAGGTCAAAAATCTGTGACGACCTATATTTTTCATAAAAAATCTATTTTTTTATATGAAAATCTTATTTTCGCTGTATCTTCTTAAAACAGCGTCTAATCGAAAAAAGGACAAAAATCTGTGACGACCTATATTTTTCACAAAAAATTTATTTTTTTATATGAAAATCTTATTTTTGCTGTATCTTCTTAAAACAGCGTCTAATCGAAAAAAGGACAAAAATCTGTGACGACCTATATTTTTCATAAAAAATATAGTTTTTTATATGAAAATCTTATTTTTGCTGTATCTTCTTAAAACAGCGTCTAATCGAAAAAAGGACAAAAATCTGTGACGACCTATATTTTTCATAAAAAATATAGTTTTTTATATGAAAATCTTATTTTTGCTGTATCTTCTTAAAACAGCGTCTAATCGAAAAAAGGACAAAAATCTGTGACGACCTATATTTTTTTCATAAAAAATGTATTTTTGTATATGAAACTCTTATTTTTGTTGTATCGTCTTAAAACAGCGTCTAATCGAAAAAAGGATAAAAATATGTGACGACCTATATTTTTCATAAAAAATCTATTTTTTTATATGAAAATCTTATTTTCGCTGTATCTTCTTAAAACAGCGTCTAATCGAAAAAAGGACAAAAATCTGTGACGACCTATATTTTTCACAAAAAATTTATTTTTTTATATGCAAATCTTATTTTTGCTGTATCTTCTTAAAACAGCGTCTAATCGAAAAAGGGACAAAAATCTGTGACGACCTATATTTTTCATAAAAAATATTGTTTTTTATATGAAAATCTTATTTTTGCTGTATCTTCTTAAAACAGCGTCTAATCGAAAAAAGGTCAAAAATCTGTGACGACCTAGATTTTTCATAAAAAAATCTATTTTTTATATGAAAATCTTATTTTTGCTGTATCTTCTTAAAACAGCGTCTAATCGAAAAAAGGTCAAAAATCTGTGACGACCTAGATTTTTCATAAAAAATATAGTTTTTTATATGAAAATCTTATTTTTGCTGTATCTTCTTAAAACAGCGTCTAATCGAAAAAAGGTCAAAAATCTGTGACGACCTAGATTTTTCATAAAAAATATAGTTTTTTATATGAAAATCTTATTTTTGCTGTATCTTCTTAAAACAGCGTCTAATCGAAAAAAGGTCAAAAATCTGTGACGACCTAGATTTTTCATAAAAAAATCTATTTTTTATATGAAAATCTTATTTTTGCTGTATCTTCTTAAAACAGCGTCTAATCGAAAAAAGGTCAAAAATCTGTGACGACCTAGATTTTTCATAAAAAATATAGTTTTTTATATGAAAATCTTATTTTTGCTGTATCTTCTTAAAACAGCGTCTAATCGAAAAAAGGACAAAAATCTGTGACGACATATATTTTTCATAAAAAATATAGTTTTTTATATGAAAATCTTATTTTTGCTGTATCTTCTTAAAACAGCGTCTAATCGAAAAAAGGACAAAAATCTGTGACGACCTATATTTTTCACAAAAAATGTATTTTTTTATATGAAAAATCTGTGACGACCTATATTTTTCATAAAAAATCTATTTTTTTAAATGAAAATCTTATTTTTGCTGTATCTTCTTAAAACAGCGTCTAATCGAAAAAAGGACAAAAATCTGTGACGACCTATATTTTTCATAAAAAATATAGTTTTTTATATGAAAATCTTATTTTTGCTGTATCTTCTTAAAACAGCGTCTAATCGAAAAAAGGACAAAAATCTGTGACGACCTATATTTTTCACAAAAAATGTATTTTTTTATATGAAAAATCTGTGACGACCTATATTTTTCATAAAAAATCTATTTTTTTATATGAAAATCTTATTTTTGCTATATCGTCTTAAAACAGCGTCTAATCGAAAAAAGGTCAAAAATCTGTGACGACCTAGATTTTTCATAAAAAATATAGTTTTTTATATGAAAATCTTATTTTTGCTGTATCTTCTTAAAACAGCGTCTAATCGAAAAAAGGTCAAAAATCTGTGACGACCTAGATTTTTCATAAAAAAATCTATTTTTTATATGAAAATCTTATTTTTGCTGTATCTTCTTAAAACAGCGTCTAATCGAAAAAAGGTCAAAAATCTGTGACGACCTAGATTTTTCATAAAAAATATAGTTTTTTATATGAAAATCTTATTTTTGCTGTATCTTCTTAAAACAGCGTCTAATCGAAAAAAGGACAAAAATCTGTGACGACATATATTTTTCATAAAAAATATAGTTTTTTATATGAAAATCTTATTTTTGCTGTATCTTCTTAAAACAGCGTCTAATCGAAAAAAGGACAAAAATCTGTGACGACCTATATTTTTCACAAAAAATGTATTTTTTTATATGAAAAATCTGTGACGACCTATATTTTTCATAAAAAATCTATTTTTTATATGAAAATCTTATTTTTGCTGTATCTTCTTAAAACGGCGTCTAATCGAAAAAAGGTCAAAAATCTGTGACGACCTAGATTTTTCATAAAAAATATAGTTTTTTATATGAAAATCTTATTTTTGCTGTATCTTCTTAAAACAGCGTCTAATCGAAAAAAGGACAAAAATCTGTGACGACCTATATTTTTCACAAAAAATTTATTTTTTTATATGAAAATCTTATTTTTGCTGTATCTTCTTAAAACAGCGTCTAATCGAAAAAAGGACAAAAATCTGTGACGACCTATATTTTTCACAAAAAATTTATTTTTTTATATGAAAATCTTATTTTTGCTATATCTTATTAAAACAGCGTCTAATCGAAGAAAGGACAAAAATCTGTGACGACCTATATTTTTCATAAAAAAATCTATTTGTTATATGAAAATCTTATTTTTGCTGTATCTTCTTAAAACAGCGTCTAATCAAAAAAAGGATAAAAATCTGTGACGACCTATATTTTTCATAAAAAATCTATTTTTTATATGAAAATCTTATTTTTGCTATATCTTATTAAAACAGCGTCTAATCGAAAAAAGGACAAAAATCTGTGACGACCTAGATTTTTCATAAAAAATATAGTTTTTTATATGAAAATCTTATTTTTGCTGTATCTTCTTAAAACAGCGTCTAATCGAAAAAAGGACAAGAATCTGTGACGACCTATATTTTTCATAAAAAATATAGTTTTTTATATGAAAATCTTATTTTTGCTGTATCTTCTTAAAACAGCGTCTAATCGAAAAAAGGACAAAAATCTGTGACGACCTATATTTTTCACAAAAAATGTATTTTTTTATATGAAAAATCTGTGACGACCTATATTTTTCATAAAAAATCTATTTTTTTATATGAAAATCTTATTTTTGCTGTATCTTCTTAAAACAGCGTCTAATCGAAAAAAGGACAAAAATCTGTGACGACCTATATTTTTCATAAAAAATATAGTTTTTTATATGAAAATCTTATTTTTGCTGTATCTTCTTAAAACAGCGTCTAATCGAAAAAAGGACAAAAATCTGTGACGACCTATATTTTTCACAAAAAATGTATTTTTTTATATGAAAAATCTGTGACGACCTATATTTTTCATAAAAAATCTATTTTTTATATGAAAATCTTATTTTTGCTATATCGTCTTAAAACAGCGTCTAATCTAAAAAAGGACAAAAATCTGTGACGACCTATATTTTTCACAAAAAATGTATTTTTTTATATGAAAAATCTGTGACGACCTATATTTTTCATAAAAAATCTATTTTTTTATATGAAAATCTTATTTTTGCTGTATCTTCTTAAAACAGCGTCTAATCGAAAAGAGGACAAAAATCTGTGACGACCTATATTTTTCACAAAAAATGTATTTTTTTATATGAAAAATCTGTGACGACCTATATTTTTCATAAAAAATCTATTTTTTTATATGAAAATCTTATTTTTGCTGTATCTTCTTAAAACAGCGTCTAATCGAAAAAAGGACAAAAATCTGTGACGACCTATATTTTTCATAAAAAATATAGTTTTTTATATGAAAATCTTATTTTTGCTGTATCTTCTTAAAACAGCGTCTAATCGAAAAAAGGACAAAAATCTGTGACGACCTATATTTTTCACAAAAAATGTATTTTTTTATATGAAAAATCTGTGACGACCTATATTTTTCATAAAAAATCTATTTTTTATATGAAAATCTTATTTTTGCTATATCGTCTTAAAACAGCGTCTAATCTAAAAAAGGACAAAAATCTGTGACGACCTATATTTTTCACAAAAAATGTATTTTTTTATATGAAAAATCTGTGACGACCTATATTTTTCATAAAAAATCTATTTTTTTATATGTAAATCTTATTTTTGCTGTATCTTCTTAAAACAGCGTCTAATCGAAAAAAGGACAAAAATCTGTGACGACCTATATTTTTCATAAAAAATATAGTTTTTTATATGAAAATCTTATTTTTGCTGTATCTTCTTAAAACAGCGTCTAATCGAAAAAAGGACAAAAATCTGTGACGACCTATATTTTTCACAAAAAATGTATTTTTTTATATGAAAAATCTGTGACGACCTATATTTTTCATAAAAAATCTATTTTTTTATATGAAAATCTTATTTTTCCTATATCGTCTTAAAACAGCGTCTAATCGAAAAAAGGACAAAAATCTGTGACGACCTATATTTTTCACAAAAAATGTATTTTTTTATATGAAAAATCTGTGACGACCTATATTTTTCATAAAAAATCTATTTTTTTATATGAAAATCTTATTTTTGCTGTATCTTCTTAAAACAGCGTCTAATCGAAAAAAGGACAAAAATCTGTGACGACCTATATTTTTCACAAAAAATGTATTTTTTTATATGAAAAATCTGTGACGACCTATATTTTTCATAAAAAATCTATTTTTTTATATGAAAATCTTATTTTTGCTGTATCTTCTTAAAACAGCGTCTAATCGAAAAAAGGTCAAAAATCTGTGACGATCTATATTTTTCATAAAAAAATATAGTTTTTTATATGAAAATCTTATTTTTGCTGTATCTTCTTAAAACAGCGTCTAATCGAAAAAAGGACAAAAATCTGTGACGACCTATATTTTTTTCATAAAAAATGTATTTTTGTATATGAAAACTCTTATTTTTGCTGTATCGTCTTAAAACAGCGTCTAATCGAAAAAAGGGTAAAAATCTGTGACGACCTATATTTTTTTATATGAAAATCTTATTTTTGCTGTATCTTCTTAAAACAGCGTCTAATCGAAAAAAGGTCAAAAAATCTGTGACGACCTAGATTTTTCATAAAAAATCTATTTTTTTATATGGAAATCTTATTTTCGCTGTATCTTCTTAAAACAGCGTCTAATCGAAAAAAGGACAAAAATCTGTGACGACCTATATCTTATTAAAACAGCGTCTAAGCGAAAAAAGGACAAAAATCTGTGACGACCTATATTTTTCATAAAAAATCTATTTTTTTTATATGGAAATCTTATTTTCGCTGTATCTTCTTAAAACAGCGTCTAATCGAAAAAAGGACAAAAATCTGTGACGACCTATATTGTTCATAAAAAAATCTATTTTTTATATGAAAATCTTATTTTTGCTATATCTTATTAAAACAGCGTCTAATCGAAAAAAGGACAAAAATCTGTGACGACCTATATTTTTCATAAAAAAATCTATTTTTTATATGAAAATCTTATTTTTGCTGTATCTTCTTAAAACAGCGTCTAATCGAAAAAAGGTCAAAAATCTATGACGACCTAGATTTTTCGTAAAAAATATAGTTTTTTATATGAAAATCTTATTTTTGCTGTATCTTCTTAAAACAGCGTCTAATCGAAAAAAGGACAAAAATCTGTGACGACCTATATTTTTCA